>OU015766.1:15856332-15873832 GCA_907173295.1 Fagus sylvatica | reverse complement strand
AAGCTACTAATGGGGCTGATCATGCTTAATTGGGCGTAATTCCCTCAAAAATGGCGTGGATTAATGGCTGATTATTTGCGAGGATTTAGAAAGGGAAAGAGGCTGATTACTTTCCAAAATCAGACCAATTAATTGGCTGGTTGACTTGCTGATTTAATTAGCTGATTTACTTTCCTTTTCCATACCAATTAAATTGGCTGATTGACTTTTCCATTTCAGACTTTCCTTATGCGATGTTTCCTTATCTATTTCAGTCTATTATTGGCTACTAATGTTAGACACAATTAGTGCTAATTTTAGTCTTTTTAGAATCAAGTTATTTTCCTTTTATTGTATGGGCGTCTAGGGTTGAAAACAGGTTATAAATAGCCTGCACTCATTGTAATAGAGCATTATTGAATCTGAATACAAAGAAAACGTGAGGTTTGTTTCTTCTATTAGTTCTTCAGTGAACTTGTGAACTTATCAAGGATTCTTCCTTGTGGTGTTCAAATTTTATACCTTCGGTTCATGATTCTTTCATAATCATTGGGTCGGGGTCTGTTATCTTTATACGTTCAATTCGTGTTTCATTTATAAATGTTGGGTTGGGGTGTTCTATCAAAACTCTGATTTAGCTTTCTTGGGCAAGTAATCCAATATTGTTTGCTGGGTCTCAAAGCGTGTCTGTTGAGTATCGCATCAATAATTCTTTGGACAATTGAGTGGACTTGGTTTTGTTTTTTGATTTCTAAAAGAGGATTGTCACTCTTTTAGATTTGCAGTAACTCTTGGTGTCTTATGTATAGATGTTCATAGAAGCAAATACCATTTAGTATTGGTTATATTTTGTTATGATCCTTTTTTAAAATTAAGATGGTCTCATGGTCAGGCCTCACTCCATTTGCAGTATAATCTCAACAGACCATGATCCTATCATTATTAAGGTGTTTGTGAGGATTTTGAGGTTTTCCATGTCAGGATTAAGGAGAGAGATGGCTCGACCAATTCTATTTATATATTTTGAAACCAAAACTTTTATAAATGTAGTATATATATATTTTAAGATTCCTATGAGCTTTCTAAATTCACATTAGAATAAATAAAGAATCCTCGAAATAGGTACCCCAACAAGTCTCCACATTAGAATAAATAAAGAATGCTCAAAATAGGTACCCCAACAAGTGGAGACGAGCTCTATTAATAACAATAGCCCCTTTTGCTTTCCTTAGTTTAACGGAAATAGGTGAATGTTTAGAGTATGCCTTTGGCTAGGATGTATGCTGTTTTGTTATCCAAGAATACAAACAACAATCTTTTCCTTGCTCCAGTTTTATTGCATTCTTGGAATCTGTATGCTCTATCATCTTAAAAATTTAAAACTTGAAAGTATTGGTACGATGCTCTACCGTTTTCTTCTCAACTATAGAATAAAAGTTGAAGCTAGAATTAACTACTAAGCCCTTTGCATTTACATCGAGTTACTGATTTTTTATTTTATTCTTTTGTTTGTTTATTTTTGCATATGAAGCTTATTACCATTGTTTAGTTGTGGAACTCATTTTCTGACCTGATTGAAAGAAAGAACTAAGAATAACAAATTGTTTACAATCTTATTTCTAGCTTTCTCTACGGGATGATAGTAGCAAACATTAAATATTCTCATTTTTTTTCGATTAAAAAAATTATCAATTTTATCTATGTGCACCTTAAGATTATGTTTATCTTTGACTTTCTTAAATTTTTTGGGATATGAGGCTTATCATCTTTCTTTGATTGTAGATCATATTTAATGAAGTAAGAGAGAAGCAAAAGTACAATCATGGTAAAGGTGGACATGAAATGCTTCCTCAATGGGTGTAGCAGTTGTACATAAACATGAACTGATTTCTCATAGATATATCTTGATAAAGTCGATATTCTTTAAATTTTTATTAGTTGATCAAGCATTCGGTAATCTATACTATATGTAAAACCGAAGCTTTTTTAACTTTTTATTGACTTCCTAAAACTTTAACACATCAGCTTTTGCTCTCTCCCAATTTTCCACATCATTCATTATTATTTTTAATTTGTTTTTAGTATGAATTTACACCCGATTAATCACTTTCTCTCTCCCACTTTACCAATCCCTTCCTCGATGACGTTCTCTTTACAGCCACGTTCTCAGCCAAGTTGTTCTCTGCTTGCCACTTCTTTCTCTTCACTAACTATTCCTCTCTTCCACTTCTTTCTCTCACACAGTCCTATTCCTCTTTCCACTGATATGTCCTTATCTTTATCTTCATTTGTACACCTTTCTCTGCACTGCGTCTTTCTCAACTCTTCCTCTCTAGGTCTTTCTTAAGTCATCTGGATCTTTCTCTCCCCCTCTCTCAGACTCTCTTTCTGGGTCTGAACCCAAGACCACTACCGTCGTACCAAGAGCATCAGAGTCGGAGATTGAAGTCGTTGGAACTAGATTGAATCAGTTTTTTCGTTTTTCCTTTTGCGTTATTTTCCTAGACTAAGTTTTTTTCTTTTGATTTTTAAGGATTACAAGTATTTGGTTTTGATTTGGAATACCCATTTGGCAGTTGATTTTTCAACTAGGTTTTGAAGCAAAATTGGGATTTGGAAGGTTGGGGTAGTTGTCTTTGACCAGGCTTTTCTGGATGAAGAGTGTGGAATTGTGAAAATTAGGAGCTTTTAAGGGTTTCATTAGTTAAGGGATTTTTGGGGGGCTTCTAATTTGGATCCCATCTGGTTGTTGATTTGCCGAGTTGGTGGCGGTTGGAATGGAAGTTTTAAGGATTTGAGGTCAATTTCTGTGCTCTGAAATTTGGTTCAGGATCAAGAGGAAGAGAAAAAAAATAGTGTGCTATAGGGGGTGGAACTTCCTTGCATAAACGCAAGTTGATGTTTCTGTGATTTTTGTTTCCATGGATGCCTTTCTCTTAGGTTCAGCTCTTCTCTATTTTTTTTTTTTTTTTTTTATTTTTTGATAAATTTGCTTCAGCTCTTCTCTATTTTGTGGGAGTTTCTTGGATGCTATTAAAATTTGATTTTTTAAGTTGGGTTGACTTTGGGTCAAAAGAATAGTTTATGCTCAATGGCCTTAAAGCTTTGCTTCTGATTTTTGCTAAATTTTTTTTTTTTTTTTAAAGAATATAAATAAGTAATAGGCTGCTGGCATGCTTTTAAAATGTTGTTATTATCTAGGACTTGATAGCGAGCAGCTGATCCTGGAGTAGAACAATCAGTTTTTAGGATTTCTCAAGGTGACAACATTGTTCTTTATTTCTAATAAGAAATTCTGCAGCAAACATAAATTAAATTAATCGATATACATTATTAGACAGAAACAAGAGCAGCATTTGAGAGCAGAAGGATTCCCTGTTTACAGCAATAAAATAAAATGTAACAAAAACATAGATATATTAGTATGGGCCTCTCAATTTGAGGAGAGTGCTATAATAATTGAAAAGGAGAAATTTAGCACTCAATAGAAGATGTTTTGAACTGAGAGACCTATTGGGCATCCAGAAGAAAGTACCTGATGCAATTTTAAATCCTAATCTCAGTAAAACAAAAAATAAAATAAAAAATATCTAATCTCACTTAATAGCTTAAAGGATTAAATATTTACAGCAAAATTTTTTTTTTTTGAGTTGTTTTACAGCAGAATATTAATGCATCAATTCCTCTTAGTGAATTAGTTGACATGGCAATTCTTAACCTCAATTGAATGGGCCAATGAAATAAAAATAGATAATTATTTAAGCTTAACGTACTATGCAGATTCAAATATTTATGTTTTGGTTGGTTAGTTCTTACTTTGAGAAACTATAGGATAGGCATGACTCACAAAAATCATGATCAGTAATGTTCATTTTATTTGATACTAAAGTTAAAAAAACTAATTCACATATCAACAAAATACCTTTTAAAGGTAATAATTCATAATAGAAAAACAATGTTTAATATTATTCTTTGATTGAATTAATCTTACAATTTGTAAAATATTATTTTTGATAGGTACCTGAAGAGCTCGATCTCCCTCTTAAAAAATGAAATATTTTTTAGATTTTCATTTCTAGCAGCTTTCCTGTGCATTGCACGGGTCTGCGACTAGTTTTAATAAAACTAGAGGAAAATGTTAAAAATATTACTTATTTTATTTAAAAAATATAATAATAAATATGATTAGTGTCACTTCAACAATATAATAAATTAATAAAGAGTAAATGAAAAATTCTTTGGACTTGTACTTACGAACAACTAACCTTACTTGCCAGAAAATCCTTTGTACTTCTAAGTTCTAATTTGAAATTATAAACTCATGTACTTTCACAAATAAGTGATCCCACATACATCATCTTTATCTAAATCAAATTTTGAAACACAAATTTGTTTATGGGACAAAACAAATTGACCCTTTGTACTTCTTTTTTTATTAGATAACGTAGCAAACCTTTTTAAAAAAGAATTCTTTGAACTTGTCTTTAGACAATAAAACTTATGACCAACTGACCCAACCTGCCATAAAATTCTTTGTACTTCTCGTTTGAAATTATAAACTAATATACTTTCATAAATGTCCAAATCACACATTTTGTTACCATGTTGTTAATGTATTGGACGGAAATGTTACACATGATAACATTTTAATAAAAAAATAATTTAAATTAAAATTTAGTAAAATAAGTTTTAAAGAAAAAGAAAAAGGAAAAAACTGCTTAAAGGCTTAAAGCATATAAGACTTGAATAAAATTGTAATATAATATTATCAAATCAAGTTTATATTTCTGATTTGGCTTCAATTCCGGATCTATGTTTTTGTATTGTTAAAATTGAGTAATGAAGACTGTAAGCTAAAACGATAGAGAAGGCAGTAATGAAGAATAAAACGACAACAGCTTAACAAGGAAAGGATCAGACCACGTGCAGATCACATGGTTCACTTAAACAGCTGTCATGAAATGATTAGCTGTTGGTAGAGATTAGTTAAGCTGTGTAGAAGTTGTTAAGAGTTTGTTAAAATTCTGTTAAGTAGTTTCAGTTGTAACTGCCTCAATTAGTTAGATAATTGTGTCTTGCTTAATGCTTGATAAGCTTAGAACCTTTCCTATAAATACTATTAGATACTCTGTAATCATTCATTAAGTGAAATACAAGAAATTCTAGTTTCTTCTTCTATACACATTTACTTTGTTTTCTGCATTCTTGTTATGATATTAGAGCTCTGAAATTTTTTCTTTCATGGCGAATACTGAAACTGTAAGCTTAGGATTTGGTCAAGCCAATGGTACTCATACGTATCTTGGTGATGATCCTACAAACAATTACTACTTGTATCATGGGGATAGTCCTGGTGCAATCTTAGCTTC
This sequence comes from Fagus sylvatica, assembly GCA_907173295.1. NCBI lineage: Eukaryota > Viridiplantae > Streptophyta > Magnoliopsida > Fagales > Fagaceae > Fagus > Fagus sylvatica. Next base: position 15,868,484 of record OU015766.1, on the reverse strand, counting down.
TCATCCTCTACTTGGGGACAATTACCACACCTGGTCAAGATCCATGGTGATGGCCCTAACTGCGAAGAACAAGGTTGGGTTCATGAATGAAGTGATAGTGCAGCCTCAAGATGAATCTCTACTTGTGTACAATGCTTGGGTGCGTTGCAATACCATGGTTATTTCATGGTTGTTGAATTCCCTTTCCAAGGAGATAGCATTGAGTGTGATCTATGCTAATACAGCACAGGAAATCTGGGAAGATCTCAAAGAGGGGTTTGCTCAAGGCAATGGTCCAAGAGTTTTTGAGATACAGAAGTCTATCTCAACTCTATCTCAGGATCAATCCTCTGTGAGTACTTGCTAAATAATTTCAGGTTCATTCCAGATTGCTCATGTGGAGCACTGAAAATCCTCTTGGATAACAAACGGCATGAATACGTTATGCAATTTCTTATGGGTCTAAACGATAGCTTTTCTTATGTAAGAGCTCAGATCTTGATGACAGAGCCTCTTCCATCCATAACCAAGGCTTTTGCTTTGGTAGTACAAGAAGAAAGGAAGAGGAATATCAACATTCCATCACTCTCATCAACTGGAGATTCTGTAGCACTCTTCACCAGGGGGAGAAGCACCAAGAAACAACAACTATGGAGGAAATTCTCATGGTGGAAAAGGTCAGTTCTACAAGAAAGAAAGGCCTCTATGTAGCCATTGTGGAATTACTGGTCACACAATGGAAAAATGTTACAAGTTACATGGCTACCCTCTTGGTTACAAGTTCAAAGGAAAGACTCATTCTACCAATCAAACTTCTGTGATTGGAGATGGTCCTCATTTGCCCTTCAGTCAAGCCCAATGCCAACAATTGCTAGCTATGTTGTCATCTCAAGCTTTTTTACATCCTCCACAACCACCAACAGCTAATCAGATTGTGTCTCAAAGTCAAGATGCATCTTTTTCTACACCTCACCAAGCTGCATCTGCCATATCACAATTCATGTCAGGTTTTAGTTTCTTTCCACATACCATGCCTAAACATTCTATCTTTTCTGTCCAAAATGTAGATAGAACTTGTTTTAGTACCAATACTTGGATCTTGGACACTGGTGCCACAGATCATATGGTACATTCCTTGTGCAAATTTACTACTATAACATCAACCATTCCTACCTAATGGAGAAAAGGCCTTAGCCACTCATATTGGGACAGTCCAAGTCACAGCATCATAGTTTCTTACTAATGTTCTCTGTGTGCCTTCTTTTTCATTCAACCTTATCCCCATTTCAAAACTGACAAATTTGCCATCATGTTGTGTGTTCTTTCTTTCACACTTTTGTTTCATACAAGACCTGGTAACTTGGAGGAGGATTGGCTTAGGTAGAAAGAAGAATGGATTGTACTTTCTGCAAGTTTCAGATAAAGCAATAACATTTCCCATTTTTCCTTCAGTTGCAGCCCATACTGTAGTCAATAATACACCTACCTTTGATGTATGGCATCCTAGATTAGGCCACCCCTCTTCTTCTCGTTTATCTTTGTTGAAAAATGTAATCAATGACTTAGTCATTCCTCCTGCCAATGAGCATTGTAAAGTGTGTCATATATCCAAGCAAAAAAGATTACCTTTCACTACTTCTATCCATATTGCAGATTCACCTTTTGATTTAATACACTGTGATATCTGGGGTCCTTATCATGTACCCACAATAGATAAACAGAGGTATTTTCTCACAATTGTTGATGATAATACACGTTGCACTTGGGTTTTCTTGATGAAACAAAAGTCTTAAACAAGTTCTTTAATTCAATTATTCTTTAATCTCATCAAGACTCAATTTTCTGTTTCCATTAAGATGATTAGATCAGATAATGGCTCTGAGTTTCAAATGCATTCTTTTTATGCTCAGCATGGAACTTTACATCAAAGAAGTTGTGTAGATACCCCACAACAAAATGCTACTATAGAAAGAAAACACCAACATCTACTAGCAATAGCTAGAGCCTTAAGATTTCAGGCTAATTTACCTTTACCCTTTTGGGGTTACTGTGTTCTCACTACCACACATTTGATAAATCGCATTCCAACTCCACTATTAGAAAACAAATCACCTTTTGAACTTATGTTTAACAAAATTCCTAATTACTCATACCTTAGAGTCTTTGGATGCTTGTGCTATGCTACCACCCTACCACACAACAGACTTTACATCAAAGGAATTAAAGGTTATAGACTTTTTGACCTTTCTACTAAACAAGTTTTCATGTCTCGAGATGTAATCTTTTATCAGCACCTTTTTCCATTTCATACATCTCAACATTCTCATCCTACACATAATAATGCATCTCTGATTCTACCTCACCCTATCACTGATATGTCAACTCCTATTTCATCTGCTTTCTTTGACATTGACAACACCATAAATTCACCTTTATCTACTCACTCCTCCACTCTTTTACCTGATGGTTCTTCTCATACTTCACCATCTAATCCTTTATCTGTTAGTCAAAGTCCACATCCATCTTCTATTGTTGTCAATAGTCCAATAACAGAAACTGTCATACCTCCTTTTGATCCACCCTCTCCTACTTTAAGGAAATCTACCAGAATACACAAGCCACCTAGCTATTTGCAGGAATTCCACTGTCACAATGTGATGCCCCACACCACCTAGCATAATAAATTAATTATATTAATATTAAGTCACAAAAGGATTATAGGTTCAATAATTTACATGGTAAATTGTATTTAAATTGATAATCATAGATTTTACTATTGGATGATAAGTTAATTTAAATTCGTTAGATACTATACCATTTTAATATAGACACAATATAATAAGTGAGGCATATAATTTAATTAACCAAACCCCAAAACTAGTATTAAGGCAATTAAATTTATTTGTAGAGCACTTTGGTTATTATACTTAAACTAGTCGTAGACCCGCGCGCTACGCGGATATTTTGATGTTTTTATTTTAAATGTAGCATAATTGAAATGATATATTATAGACTTTGTAATTTAGAAAAGCCACCTTTATTTGAAATAGTATTTTAAATTTAAATTGTAGCGTAATATAATGTATTTTCTTTTCATATATCATATATAAGAGAATGTTATTTTGCCTTTTTGCAGTATTTTTTGGACATTTAGTAAAGGCTATTTTTTTTTTATTTTACATTGTTGGAACTATTAAAAGAAATAAATTAAGAGTGTGTAAGCATATTTGTTTGTTCTAATTTAAAACAATTGCAATTGCAATCTCAATTTTATATTTTTCATAATTACTTTTAGGTAGTGTAGGTTCATCTCTTTGTTTATTTTCATAATGGATTCTAAATTTCTAAAAGGTTAAATATATATACTTTATTTCTTTTTTGTTATCTCCACAAAATTTAGTTGTATGTGTGGAAGTATATAGTCAATAATTCAATAATGTTGTAAATTGTTTCAAGGATGGCTAAATTCAAGTTTATTTTTTGTACCTTTTCCCTATCAAAACTTGTCTAGTTTGTTTATTATTCCAATTAAAATGGTTAAGGTTGGAGTTAGGCTGATGTTACGGGTACAGTTTGTAGGGAACAATGTAATTATTGTTTATTCAAGCTCTATATTCTATTGAAATCAAGTTCCTTGTTCTATAAAATGATCTTCTAAATTGTAAGTTGTATGAAATTATTCTGTATGATAAAAACTATAGCACACATACAACATGTGTCGCTCCCTAATGCTTGTAAATATAAATAGTTGCAAATGTTGATTACCTATACTTATTCTTGTTAGTAATTTCTCGGCCAGGTACATGCACAGAACAACAATGCCAAGGGATTGTATTAACAATTTAAAACGCTATTCTTAACATATTGGATTATTTAAACAATAGTGCATCAATTTTATTTTAATGCAGAAATGATTATTTTCCAATTTCTAATGTAAAATAGAGTAGAAGTTTACATTGAAATTGATAATTGGAACAATTCCTACCATAATTTATTTGCTAGTTTGTAAGACTCCAAGTCAACTAAACACCTCTTGCATGTGACATGTATTTCCTCATTTCTATAAGGGTATGGAAATTCACGGTCCCAATGTCCAACACCATTCTTATTGCATTCTTGTTTGTTGGAGAGACAGGAGTTTTTTGTGCCTAAAGTTGTATGACGAAGGATTTTCTAACAACTTTGTAGTAGATGTTTTCCATTTTTTTTGTTAAGTATGGATAATAGTATTTCTTTGCCATCGTCGTCAAATTCGCATATTAATGCAATTGCTAATCCGTATTGTGCGTTTGTGTCGCCTTCTTTGGTTGCTTCAAGGAGCATTTGTTTTCCCACAGTTGTTTGTTCTAGTAAGAAGTAATTGTATGCACCAAACACAAATTTTGCTTATGTGTTGCCAGCAAAGAAACAGTCATGAAGGAGTGTGAGTTCATTATTCTGGAGGAATACTGGGTGTTGCATTAGTCCGTCCAAATTTACATTTTTAAGTACAAATTCCTTGTTTGTAAGTCTATTGTAGTTTTTGCAGCTGCAAATTTTTTCCATAAATTTAAATAATATTACATTGATGTATAAATAATAGAGTTAAATGAAATACATTATATGGTTCAATTAAATAAAAAACATTACAGTTAAAATATATTGTTAAATATAATACAATACATACAACAATGTAAATTGTATCATAATGATTGCAAAAGTAATGCAATTAGTTTATTATAGAAGGAATAATAACAAAGAATACATGATCAATTGTTTTGAAATGAGTATGTAGTTGAACCAATTTGTATCACACGCAATTTAGGCAATTGAACCAAACTTATGTAGAGTATATATATAGATGATACAAAGAGGAGACTCTACACACACTACAAAAAACTTGACCTATTTCAACGCATTTATTTCGAGGGTTCATTAAAAATGGTTGCAATAGTATATAATTTTGTGCGGTAAGCTGTAGGGGTGAACTATACAATTAATCTATTTCAATGGTCACTAATAGAACTGTTGAAATAAACATATAAAAAAAAAATTATATTTTCATCTCTTTTAACAGCAACCTTCGAAATATGCATTTTTTTTTAACCGAGCTATTTCAACGGCCACAAATACCTTCGAAATAAGCATAAAAAAAATAGCACATGTTGGCAAAGAAGGCAATAAAGCAGGTCATACTATATGCTCGTCATAGGAGACATCCATATTTGAAAATGCATTAGTAAATTGTAGGATATAATTGATATCTAGAATTTTATATTAAGGAAAGATAAAAACACATTAAGAAAATTCATTGGTCTACTTATGAGTAAAAAGTAAAAAATTGTAGGTAATTGACAATAAAAAAATTGGTACAATATTTTGAAAAAGAATAAGACTATGAGGCTTTATAAAAGAAGATTCATGTAGAAAACATTTTATCAGGACATGTTGATTTCAACTTACAGCTATTAACAGTATCTTGAGAAGACGATGCTCCATTAAAAGAATCAACTCCTCTTTTCTTTCCATCCAAAATCATTTTCCTTCTCAAACGTGCATAATAAGAAGACTGCATTCTACCTACAAAAAATCATTTACCAACCATCATAATAAACAACAAATACATCACCTCCTATTGAACATGTCTTTTGTCTAATTATATAACCTTAGTGTAAGTATCTCTTTTTTTTTTTTTTTTTTGGGTGAAAGTGTAAGTATTTTTAATTATAAGTATTAGTGGTTCATTTGGAAAGTGGTATTTAACACTAACTACTGTGGACATTATTGAGAAGCAATGCTAGTATACCATTTCTCAAAACTTTAAAAAGCGAAAAATTGTGATTGGTAAAACGCAACTGTCACATAAATCCAACATTGACACTATCTCTCATTACTTTTGGTTTTTTGGGGGAGTTGAATATTTGAAATAACTAAATTTTTTTTTTTCCTACCTATCTCACAATTTATTTACACCAAATATGGATAGTATTTGCTATAAAGTGGACCGTGGCAATTAACTTGGCCTGTAACCAAAAAGATCCAATGGTCAAAACAATTCCGGCCAACTAAGAACATGTATATTACACATATAACATTAAGGTCCTAACTTTTATTTGTATCATAACAAAAGAAGTAACTCAAATCACCCAATATTGCTCATCAAAAGTAATTGGCAGCAAAGTGTGTTCCCAAACATCATAAGTAAAATGAATCCAAAGCAAAAAATGAAATATCTCCACAGTGGCACAGTAATAATATTAATAACATTAATAACAATCAGGTGGATTCTTTGGCAAACAGAAGAGAAACATAAAGGAGAAAAGTGAGAAATTTCAAGTCTTCCCCTACATTGATATTTACAAAGGCTAAAATCTAATACCAGCACAGAAATGCTAAATCAATTGGGCCATAATTCTTTGTATGCTACCAAAGTGGATGTTTGATGATTCTAATAGTGGTATGTCTATGTGAAGTGTAACCTTGACTTGGGTTTCTTGATTTCACACTTTTCTTTTAAGTTTTTTTATATTGTTCCCTTGAACAGGAGCCTATGCCAGTAACATGGCCCTTTATTAACGTTTGGTACGTGCTGCAACTCTATAAACTTATCATCCACTTATTGCTGGTTGGCTACTTCTTGGTATTTTGTATTTCAATATACTTGAACTTATTCCAACTTCCTAGAATTTGTAATTGCATGATAATTGCCTCTTGTGTTTTCTTAGTGCGTAGCTTGCAATATGAATTTCATGGAACCGATTCCCAAATATCTCAACAGTTAATCTGCGAAGGCAATGTTTGATAAGTTTTTAGATGATGTGAACAGTGAGTCTTAAAATATTCACGGACATGGGCTATGTAATTGAATGAAAAAATAATAAAGCATGCATTTTTTTAACTTTAATCATTATTATAAGGGGAAATTATGTTTGGGAATTTCTTTTACTTGAGCAATAGAGACAATAAAAAAATTTCTCTTATTCATTTACATTTAGACACAAATGATGAACAAAAAAACTTCCTTTGACAACTGCATAAAAGCTTAAAAGTTAACACGCAAAGATCAAACACACGGTGTGCATATTCCAAAATGAGAATGAAAAGAAAGCATGGCTACATGAATCCACCAAAAAATTACACCCAAGACAAACTCCACATCTAAGCACATTACAACTGAACATCAAATAGCAGTCAGGAAAGCATCATGCGGATTCACAAATTAAAAAAAAAAAAAATTCGAAAAGAAACAATCAATGTACTTACAGCATCAATTTCGCAATTAGAGGCTTATCTACTTGAAATAACTTTATTAATTTTTTAAGTTAGGCATGACTCAAGTGACACCAAACAAACATAACTACTTTCATAGGCAGCAAGTCTGGTGGCCTAGACGAAGAGCAAAAGCAAAAGGCACTGTCAAATTTGCAAGATTTCTTGCCAAAATCTATTTTCCAGCAGCAAGGCTTAATGGAAATCCTAGCTGAGATTAATGAGATGAATGAGGAATAAGTTTTGATAGAGATTGACCTTTCTATGGGTAGAGATTGAAACATGAGTGGTCATTGTCAAGAGGTCAATCTAATTTGTTCACTAATTTTGTATAACAGGTATGGATTTAGCAAAGAAGATGTTGAATGCCCTGTTTCAAAACTTTTTTCAACTTCATACTGTTAGTCATAGAATCATAATTTACTTTTAATAGGTTTTAATTTAGGATTTTAGAAGTGGTTAAGGTTTCAAAGATTGTGACAGAATTATAGACATAGCAAGCATACTAAAAAATATGAACAGGGTGCATGAATAAGCAATTAACATAATGCATTATTTGCCTGCCACTATTTACAGAATTTTGGCTTGTTATGCAAAGATCAGCAAGCTTTTAAAGCAAAAAAAAAAAAAAAAAAAAAAAAAAAAAAAAAAGAAGAAGATAATTCCAGAGTCTTGAAACAAACACAATATAAGTGTCATACTATATTATTATTAATTGTATATTCCTAAAGGCCTAGTAAGCTTCAAACTAATCACCATTACTCTTCATCAAATTACTTGTTGTGACAATGGTATAATTAAGCAAATATAAATATAAATATCCCAACGGTGTCATTACACCTATTCAAGATTTCATTGATCCTCATCATTTTTTTTTAATTGGTTTATTAAAATGTAAAGGTTCAAGTTAGCCTAGATGTCTATGTTGGGCAAGACAATGTAATGCATTTGCCTAAAGAAATTATATTTGGTCAATACAGTACCCAAATGCTCTCTCTTTAGATGTCACTCTTCACTAAATTGGAAATAATCTGTATAATTAATAATATATGTAAGGGCAGATACAAATTTGTCAATTATTTGTAAACTATCCATGAGACCAAGCTCTTTCGAAAGTCATTAACGTGACTTTGTTATTCAGGAAAATTACATGTCATTAACAGGAGTATGAGGCCTAAAAATAACAAATGATCGTATGTAAGATGCAATTTTAGACTAAGTCCTTCAAGCATGGAAAATTTATGTGAAAATTACAACACAATCAAAACCAATACACATTCATTAGCATGCAAGCCAAAAACGACATTAAAAATCAATCATGACACCAAAAAAAAAAAAAACTAAAAGAAAACATGTTTGGAAAGAGAGAAACAAAGATTGTATGGAAAACAGAACAATTATTTAGTATGTGAACTCATTTGTGATAAGGGTAATCAGGACGCGTATTCTATTCTAAAAATCAGAGGGGCAGGCAAAGAGAAAGCGAGATGAAACCTGTTTTGTTCTTTTGATGCCAGCCTATGACTGAATGACATAAGAGAAATGAAACTTTCTCAACAATGACCCTTGTTAGGTTCATATATGTGGATTTCTTTGGTCTGGTTAAGAGTTTGATGGATTTGGGTTTATGAGTTGTTTCCTAACCTTGAGAAATATGAGAGAACATAACTCACATATTTTTCTTTTAAGTAGACATGTTATCATTTCTATTGCAATATAATTCCAACAGTAATTTAAGTTTTTCCATAAATTATATTTCACCAGTAGGCAGAAGGCATTCTTGCATCTTCTCAGTATATGCAGGGTGAATCTACCCTAATTGTTTTTAATTTATGTATTAAAGTTGCTTAAATTCAAATTTTTGGGATTTAAAAAAGTTCCTGCTCTTTTGCTCAGTCTTTTTGTGTTTATAAAAATATCACTTTCTCCCTCCGTGTCTCTGATCTTTCCGATTGTTTTCAGGGTTTATGGTTTGATAAGGATTCCAGCTTATGGATGTTTCCATCCATGAATGTTAATCTTGCGAGTTCATTAAACAAAAGAGGAATTTCCACTCTGCAGCAACTGTTGGATCTTCCTAAGGCTACTGTTCAGACTGTAATTGGAAATTTTCCTGCTTCAAGATTGTATCAGGTGTGGAGTGCCCTCTAAAATGGTTTGATGTTTTTATGCTTCTAACAAACTTTTGTCTTTGCAACTACAATCCCACATGGAGGGTGGGGGGGTTGAAGAATATCTGTGAATTTTCTCACTTTTTCTGTTTTGTTTTTGTTTTTAATTTCTTTTTTAAATGTTGAACATGTCAATTTTTGCTATCTTTGATTCTTTATTGACACACAACTTAGACAAAAAGATTACTACCTATGAACTTTGAAGCACATTAATTTTTTACAAAAGGCTTGAGCTGCAATCTAGTGGACCAACATGGCAACATCCTTGAAATTCATGTGTCACAGCAATACTGCAAGACCATTAACTTGTGGAAAGTGGATTTTAGAGGGTAAGAGAAACTTGAACTAATCAATGAAATATTTTTTTTGAAAAATATTAAGTAGGATGAACTTGCAAAACAGGGATGGGAATTTAAAATAACTATGCTTTCTATGTTCTAAAAAGTGAAATACTTTAGGAAGAAAAAACATCACAGCAACAGTTATTAGAGATATCTAAAACATCAAGGCAACCATTTGTAAGCAAATGTGTCAGAATAAAAAACATATTCACTCACCTAAAGCCAATTGTATAGCTATTGAAACCCAAATTTCGGCGTTCAAGCAAAGCCACTTTGTCAGTTTGTCTCAGGAATTTTGTCGAACACTTTGACAGCAATGGGGTTAGCCTCTCTTCGAATGAGATTAAATAATTGTCCACAATAAAAGACAAACCCAATTTCCAACAACTAAAAAGAAGAAAAAAAATCAGAATCAAATTATAAAAAAAGAACAAAACACTAAGCTATTAACAAAAACTTTTGGTAGTTGCGCCCACACCAAATAATAAAGAAAATTGGAGAGAGAGAGAGAGGAGGTGGTGTTCCAAAGATTAGATACTCACCTTCTTGTGCGGCAAATAGCTTGGAGTGGTAAATTGTGATGCTGGTTGAGAGGCTTAAATAAAGAATTGATGAGAGAGAGGAGTTTCTGAAATTGATGAAGAGGAAACAACGTAACAGTAGATGGAACGAAGGGGTGCAAAAGGAAACGTGTGAAAGAGAGAGAAGGGTGAAACGTTAGCCTTTTGTGTTAAAGGGAGAGAGAGAGGCACACCTGAAACAGAGGGAGAGAGAGAGACGTGAAGCAGGGAGAGAAACGTGAAACAGAGAGGGAGTGGAGAGAGAAATAACTTAGACTTTTGTGGTGCAGGGATGCTGACGTGGCAGTATTTGGAGGAGGACAAACACTTTCTCTCTGCTTCACCTTTTAATTTATATACTAGTCGCAAACTCGTGCGATGCACGGGAAATATATCTAATCTAATTAATCTAATATTGTACAACATCAATATAAACAGAAAAACGAATGAAGTCAAGACAACAATTAGAATATTGCTTGAGAAAAGCTTAGGAACTACAAAATTATAAAACCAACGCAACAAAGAATACCAAAAGCCAAAAAAATAAAAATATTGAGCAGAACAGAAAAACCAAATATAAATAAATAAAAGCATGAAACCCGACAAAGCCAATCAGAAACCAAAGGGGAAAAAATACACCTTGAGACTCAAACAACAATAGAACTATAGGGACCACATGGAGACTAAAAAAAAATCTCAGCATAAGATTTAAATAGGAAATTGGGGGTGCAATTAATTGGAGAGATGAAAAGGTTAGGGAGTTCAAGAGGTGAGAGTGAGAGAGAGGTAGATGAAAAGGTGAGGTAATTAATTGAGGAGATAAAAAGGTCAAGGAGTTCAAGAGGTGAGAGGTAGATGAATAGGTGAGGTAGAGGAACAGCCATGAGAGAGAGAATTTATTTTTGAATAAAAGTGAGAGAGAGTTAAATAGAAGGAAGGAGAAGGTGGAAATGTGTGGGAGTAGCAAATCTGACGTGGCAGTATTTGGGGAAGCCTAAAAATTTTCTCTCAGCTTCAACTTTTAGTTTATATTATAGATTGGTGGTCTAATGGAAATTTTCCATGTGCCCCCACCTTTTAATTGCATCACATGCAAGATGACATGTGTAATCCACTAAAACTAAAACCACATAATTAGCCCATTTCCCTTTAAATGGCCGGCCCCCACCCCTTGCAACATTGATCTCATCCTCTCATTTCCTCTTCAAAGACAAAACAAAAGATCTCAAGCTCTCTTCTCCCTCTTGCACCCCACGGGTCCAGCAGCTAGGGGGAGGAAACAAATCTTTGTTTCCTCTCATCTTCCTCCACAATTCAAGTTAGAGAAAGAGTCTAGCCCTCCTCCTTCAAGAAATCATAAGCTAGGTAAGTGTTTATGATTTTAGTCAAGTTTTGAAATGAGTATAGTTGAAATTGTTGGTTGATCTTCATGATTTCTACACTTTGAGGTTATAGGTTTGTAGAAATATGATTTTGGGTTAAGGAAAATGAAAGATTGTGGACATGCATGTGGGAATTGAAGTGGTAGTTGCTGGAATTTTAGATTGAGCATGTGGGTACTGATTTAAAGTCACTTTAAAAACTGTACTGATAGATTTGAGTTCATTAAAGTACCAGAATTTTAATAAATTCTAGATATACTATTTTGAGCTAAAATTTTGATGATAGGTATTAAATATATGGTGTTACCTCACAGTAAGATTTTAGGATATTTTGATGTTTCTAAGTTTGTCAAATGAATTTTATAAGATACTATTCCTGCAGAAAATCTGTTAAAGATGAGTTGAAAACACTAGAAGTTAGAAGAATTTATTCTCATGTTATTTTGAGTAGATCGGGTTGAAATTTGGTTT
>OU015766.1:15826543-15851543 GCA_907173295.1 Fagus sylvatica | reverse complement strand
ATCACGTCCATGCGTTCAAATTGTTGTTGCATAGCCCGCAACATGAGAGACGACTCCGCCTGTCCTTCTTTGTTTGATGTTTCGCCCCTGGAAGACATAGTATATATATATATTTTGAAACTATAGAGAAATGCTTAAATTAATTCCTCACAACACTCCCTCACGTGTTTGCACTCAGATTATGTCACTCACACTCGTGTTTCACTCTTAAATTGGCTTTTTTTTTTCCCGATATTAGTCTCACACTCTCTTGCCTTTTTCCACTCAAAGCTTCCCCTTTTCAGTTCTTCCTGAAACTAATAAACTTGATCAAGAAATTCAACTTGCAGTATTTAAACCAATACCGACGGCAGAAAATATATGAGAGAACAAATAATCAATGAGGAAAAAAAAAAAAAATCAGATTTTTTTTTAGAGAACTGAAACTACAAAAGTCACAATTCAAGAATAAACTAACTTTGAGAAGATAGAATGATAGTATCTGTTGCTTCAGTATCACCTCTTTTTTTCAACTTGGTGCTTCAGTATCACCTTTTTTTTTTTTTTTTTTTTTTTTTTTTTTTCAACTTGGTTCACAACACAAAACAAAGAACAAGGAATAAAGAACACAAACGGAAGAACAAACAATATGTAAAAGGATAGTAAACCTGATTTTAGAGCCTAAGCTCTGATACCAAATGATGCGATCCTCAACAGACACGCTTTGAGACCCAGCAAACAATATTGGATTACTTGCCCAAGAAAGCTAAAATCAGAGTTTTGATAGAACACCCCAACCCAACGTTTATAAATGAAACGCGAATTGAAAGTATAAAGATAACAGACCCCGACCCAATGATTATGAAAGAATCATGAACCGAAGGTATAAAATTTGAACGCCACAAGGAAGAATCCTTGATAAGTTCACAAGTTCACTGAAGAACTAATAGAAGAAACAAACCTCACGTTTTTCTTTGTATTCAGATTCAATAATGCTCTATTACAATGAGTGCAGGCTATTTATAACCTGTTTTCAACCCTAGACGCCCATACAATAAAAGGAAAATAACTTGATTCTAAAAAGACTAAAATTAAGGGCCTAAAATTAGCTAATTGTGTCTAACATTAGTAGCCAATAATAGACTGAAATAGATAAGGAAACATCGCATAAGGAAAGTCTGAAATGGAAAAGTCAATCAGCCAATTTAATTGGTATGGAAAAGGAAAGTAAATCAGCTAATTAAATCAGCAAGTCAACCAGCCAATTAATTGGTCTGATTTTGGAAAGTAATCAGCCTCTTTCCCTTTCTAAATCCTCGCAAATAATCAGCCATTAATCCACGCCATTTTTGAGGGAATTACGCCCAATTAAGCATGATCAGCCCCATTAGTAGCTTGGATTAAATTTATTACGCCTTCATCTTCTTTTGGGCCAAGCTTGGAATGCCCCATTGTAGAATCAGCCCAAATATCTTGAATCAGCCCATTAAGTGCTTCTTTGATCTTCTTGGATCTTGCTCTAGTAATTGGCCCAACTGGAACATGCAATGGATCCTTTAATGGTGCTTGTTGATTCTCATCAATTATCATACCATCTTACCCACACCAGACGATCCAACAAATATAATTTTGTCAAAGAAGACACCAGTGCTCCTCCTAGTTCAGCAAACCTGGTAAGAAAGCTTGATTGATGCTGTATTAAAAAATCAAGATCATGGAGAGAACAAAATACCTAAACAAAAAAGGCATAACCTGTTATAACTCCAATGAAATTTTATGTTCAATACTAATTTGATGTATAATTAGAAAAAAAAAGAAAAAAAAGAAGAAGCAATATATGAGAAGCAAAAAGTAAACTTTGAGCTTGGAGTCATTTTTTTTTAACACCTTACAGATATCAAAGTTTACATAGCAATCTTTAACCTATAATCATAGTACTATCCAAGTCCTAAAATAGATCAAAAGCACTATTTAGTTAAAAAAAAATAGCAAGAAAAGAAAACTTGCGTTATTTTCTTTCTAAACTTTTCTTAACACCAAAACCAAGTGCTAAGCTATTCTCCAGCTAATGTGCATGTGCATTTTCATTTTGTAATCACAAATCTATTTAGAACCTAGGATTTTTTTTTTAGGGGGGCAGAATCTTTTATGTCATCATGTCTAATTTGTTATCATTACATAAAACTGAAGCAGATATCATGTAAAACATCACGTATATAATAATACGATATCTAACACCTTTTCTCACTTAACCACAAAAACATGAGATAAATAGATTAAAAAAAGGATAACTGGGGAAGAAAATCCAAGTTTGTATCACATCATTGCCTCAAGAAGTCAATATGAACTTGATTACCAAGCACCATTGATAGAGCATTATGAAAAGTAAAAATCCAAAATAAAACTAACCAAATACAATGTCGATTCCATGAAGCAAGAATTCAACTTGCACTAAAGCAATTAATGGAATTTTACCTCTTAAGCTTGCCCAACCCTCTGTTTCCTATAATAACGCAGCTAAGAGGAATATTATCAATTGCTTCACATATCTTCTCACGTGGATCTCCCCAGTGGATCTTCATGACTGCCACAATCTGCTCCCACCTCACAAAGTTAAAATTGATTGACAAACAATTTACAATAACATCGAAAGCAGTAAGAGTTCACTCATCTGAAGAAGATTCGTACCTATTTTTACCTCGCAGCAATGTTGATAATGTCCAGGGTCTCATGGTCAGGCTTCACTCCATACTTCTTTGGAGGAACTTAAAATGTAATAGTTAGAAAAGCTGACTCAAAGACAAGAAGTTGGTTCTTTGGGAATATGTCCGAACAGAATCCGCAGGTCTTGTAATGAGAAACAACCAAAACAGATGGATTGTTAGAACCTTGGTCAACCTAGTGGGGGTTGGCCTTTAGCTCTCCGATGCCTTAGTCAGTTTATGGATCAAAAGGATGATTGAATATTTAATAAACAGAGCTAAAAGAAATTTGGTGAGTAAAAATGCACATACCTCAAACTGTTGCCTCTTCTTCTATTTATACCTGCCTTCTACGGGGGATATTTCAGGATATTTACTTATTCCTCTTCCCGATAATTTAACTCTGCCATTAATCAGAGATATTTAAGCAACTTGTTTAGTATGCCCCTTACCAGAACGTGGGTTCTGTCAGTTTTAATTAGTGAGTTTTTCCATCATTCCTCTGCCAGTTTATCATGAGATTTATATAAGACGTATTCTACACTCCTTAACCCAGATATTTTGTGCATTGATGGGTGATAAAGTAGACATCAGTTCTTAGCCCCCAATTTTAGAGTTTGTTAGAAGAAACATTTAATGCTGCTTACTTCAGATATTTTAGGTATTGAATGCTGGGTTCCAAATTATTCCTGATTCATTTCAGCATAAGCCGAGCTATAATCTAACCATGCACTGTATGGACCGAACACTGTGGATAAGCTGTATGGACCGAACACTGTGGATAAGCTCGGCCTTAGCCGAGCTATAAATTCTTGTGATTTAACTAAACCCCTAACTTTAAGTTTTGGTCTGGTTAGTTCCGAATTATTTCCCCTCCAATTACCCCCTTGTCCTGACCCTTCCCGCCTTTTCGGAAGAGTCAGGACGAAACACGCGTCCCAATAAAAATCATCATATCAGTTTTATTATTTTTGAAGCGATGGTTTTTTCATTTCCAAGAAAAAGAAACGAAGGGTTTATGACAAGATCAGGGGGAAATCGATTTGGTTTCCCCAAACGAGTTTATAACCCCCGGTTATGACTCTATTTCATCATCTCCCCTTTTTTCAACTCTCCACCGTCTTGCGTTCTCAGAAGCTAGAAAGACCCAGAGCTTCAAGAATCCCCTTTTCCAGTAAGTTTTCCTGTCATTCTCACTTAGATTTCCTTTTTATCCCTTTTATCTTCCGATTTCGCACTTTCAGTCTCTATAGAAATGGCTAGGGCACATAAAATAGCTCACTTAGTTAACTCTGATGAGAGCATGAGGAGTTTTAGGGAGAGGTACCTAGTGCCAGAGGATGTTAAGCTTAGGTATTATGGTATTAGAGACCTACCTCTGTTGAATCAGGATGAAATACTCATCCCTGTCATGAGTGTGATAGAGTGCGGGGTTAGGTTTCCTCTCAACCCCCTCCTAATCAATTTCCTACAAACAGTAAACGCCTGTCCCGGCCAACTGTCCATTAATGTCTTCCGAATAGTTATGGGCATAGTCGCCCTTAATCGCCTATTGAAGATCAACCTAACAACAGAAGACATTTTACATATTTACTCATACACTTGTCCGGGTTCGGAATCGGATACCTCTTGCCACCTCAAAGCCAAAAACGTTAACACCAAGCTGGTGACCAGCTTGCCTAGTACCAACAAAGGGTATGACAATGACTGGCTAGTTGTCTCCGGGAATTGGTTCACAGGTGGGTCATCTTGCCGGAATAAATTCAGTCGTCCAGGTTAGATTTTATTTTAGACTAATTCTTGGCTTTAGGGATAGTCTGAACACATTTTTTCTTTGACTGGGGAAGAAAATGGTTCGTTAGGTGTGAGTTCGAACGGCCGAACATGACAACTTTTGTTTCTTATAGTTTCTCGTTTTGTTTTGCAGTTCCTTCTCTGTTGAACATCCCAGCTACCGCTATACATTTTGAAGATCTGAGAAAGGCTCTCAATACTAACATCTGCGTTGATCGATTCGGTCAACCGAGATCGGCATCCTTATTACTTGGGTATCAACCTTTGATTGGAAATTTTTTGGACGGTCCGACAGTTCCGCGGGACCAAGAAATGCCAATCGAGCCCTCAGTCTTATATGTGGCTCAACCCTCCTTGGCCGTTCCTACAGTCGACCACCTCAATCTTATTCCCACCAGGGAAGTATCTGAGATGGCTCCTCCAGTTGACCTTTTTGAAGTTATAGGCAAGAAGTCCAAGGGGGCTTCTAGTTCCAAAAACAAAGGCAAGTCCAAGCAAGGAGTTCAGCCCAAGAAATTGAGGAGGGCCATTTTTGAAGTCATAGCGCCTGAACAGCTAGATCAGGGCGAGGAATCAAGGTCGGCACCCATGGCCGACCAAAGCAAGCTTCCGAAGATAAAGGAGCAAATGGAGACCGTTCAGGTCGAAGAGCGGGCTCTCAGGCCAAAGAGAGCCAGGGTTTCGACCGAACAAACTGAACTCCCCGGACCTTCCTCCTTAGACGAGATATGGGCTTCGGAGATAACAGTGGCGGGAGTCCCAGTGACTACCAACCACACCGTGCTCAACACGTCCTATGTTGAGTTTTCGGCTAGGGTGGCCCAAGCCTTGACTAGGGCTACTTGTCTTCCTGGGGACTACCAGGTGTGGGAAGACATGTCTTCGGCTTGGATGTTCCGACATATATCCCGAGGGTTGGTGATGGTATGTTCTTTTAACCAAAGATTTTAAACTTCATAGGTTTTGTACTTTAACTTTTCATACTGACTAAATTGTTTGCGTTTGTCTTCAGGCTGCTCAGGGTGTTCATTCTGCGGAGGCCAGGATGTTTGAGCTCCACAAACGCCTGAAGGACAAGGAGGCCGAACACACCGAGGCTATGTCTGAAGTGCTGAAGAACGCCGCAAACAATTACGGAACCCTAGAGAAGAAACATTTTGAGACTATAACTTTGATGAAGGAGGCCGAGGAGAAAGCAAAGAATGAGTCTGAGTAGAGAAAGAAAATAGAAGCCGAACTTGTCCAACTACAAGAAAAAGTCAAGAATTTGGAAGTCGAATGCATCCGCTCCATAGGCGAGGCCCGGGAGGAAGTCAAACGGGAGGGTAAGTTGGAAGGTAAGCATGAGGTCCTAGGTGACGTCAAGGATCAGATTCAGGGAGTTTACAATATGAGCTTTCAAGATGGGTTGAAGGCTGCCCTAAACAAAGTCGACACTCCTGCTTCTTCGAACTTATTTCTGAGGGAGAATACTCATTTACCCTACCCAGAGGCTGACCTGAGGGCTTCAGAAAATGAAGATGCTAGCGAGGAGGCGGATGAGGAAGATGAGAATGATGAGGGAGAAGTGGTGGGGGCTGGTGATGATTAAGAGGGTCACGTAGCTGACCAAGTCGTCCCAGTTGATGATTCTCCTGCTCCAGCTAACCCGACTCCTGTTAACCCGGCTCCTGTTACAGAGAATTGATTTTTGTATTCGCATGTATTTTTCTCTTCTTTTGCAAACACATATTTTTTGAAGGTCGCGGGCCTTGAACATCTATTGTTAATTTTTATGACTCCACTGGTTTTGTGGGGTAGTTATAATTGTTTTTGTTTCTCGGTTATTATTATTAGATTTTGTTTTTATCACCTGGAATGATTGTTTTAATTTCCTTAAGATGATTTTAATGAGGGTTGTATCTTATCCTCCTTTATTCGGAAAATATTCAGAGTCAGAGAAAAAACCGACTGATTTTGTTCGGACGGAAATATTCGATAGACGCTAAGAAAGATAATCTGTTCGGGCTGCATTCCATGATAAATTTTTACCTGGGGGTGTTAGATACGCAAGGTAGACAATTTTTGGTGGATAAAGGCTTTCCCATGGGGGTGTTAGATACGCAAGGTAGACAATTTTTGGTGGATAAAGGCTTTCCCATGAATGTAGTGAACCTGTCTAAATGTTTCAGTCTTTTCTCCTTTGTTCAATGTTTATTTTAACTCTTCTATTTTCATTAGCATGGTAATAAGCCAGATATATTTAATTTATTTTCCTTAGGCAAGGTTGTTCGAATTATAAATCAGTATGGAATGTATCTAAACATATGTCTAGTGAAGCATTGTAAAGTTTGCCTGGCCAAACAATCTAGTAACCTCCATAGATAGTAATTAGTTCAGACTAACTTGGACTGGTTCCTTTGTCTGTAGTTTTGTTCGGTCATGATATTTCTCCCTTTACTCACCCCCTAGAGGTAGTAATGTTGTTCGGTTTGATATTTTTTGCTTTATTCATCCCCTAGAGGTAGTAATCCTGTCTGGTTTGATATTTTTCCCTTTACTCACCCCCTAGAGGTAGTAATGTTTGTTTAGTTTGATATTTTTCCCTTTACTCACCCCCCTAGAGGTAGTAATCTTGTCCGGTTTGATATTTTCTCCTTTACTCACCCCCTAGAGGTAGTAATGTTTGTTCAGTTCGATATTTTTCCCTTTACTCACCCCCCTAGAGGTAGTAATCCTGTCCGGTTTGATATTTTTTCCTTTACTCACCCCCTAGAGGTGTAGCCTGCTCGGTTTGATATATTTTATGAAATTCCTTCCTTTACTCACCCCCTAGAGGTAGTAATTTTGTTCGGATTGATATTTTGTGAAATTCCTTCCTTTACTCACCCCTAGAGGTTGTAATTTTGTTCGGACCTGAGAACTCAAAGACAAAAAATATCATTACTGAATATATATATGTATTCGAGTTTAAAACTTTTTTCAGAAAAAGTACTTCCTCAAATTACAGGTGTTCCAAGGCATGGGAATAGGCTTCCCGTCCAGATCTTCTAATCTATAGGAGCCAGCTCCTGCTAGAGATATTACTTTATAAGGCCCTTCCCAATTTGGTCCGAGCTTTCCTTCGTTCGGCTTTCTTGTGTTCGCCATAACTTTCCTTAGAACCAAGTCCCCAACTTGAAATACCCTTGGCTTAACGTTTTTGTCGTGCTCTCTTTTTATCCGTTGTTGATATGATGCCAACCGAACCGTGGCCAGATCTCGTCTTTCCTCCACCAGATCCAGATCTTTTCGCAGATTATCCTCATTGGTTTCCACAACGAAGTCTGTTGTTCGGGTAGTTGGGATGCCGACCTCTAAGGGAATAACTGCTTCTACTCCATAGGCTAGAGCAAAGGGTGTCTCACCAGTGGACTTCCTAACTGTTGTTCTGTGTGGCCATAATATGCTTGGGAGTTCCTCCACCCATTTTCCCTTAGCTTCTTCTAACTTTTTCTTTATCCTACTTAGTATGATTTTGTTGGAGACCTCGGCTTGCCCATTGGATTGTGGGTAGCCAGGGGAGGAAAAGAAGTTTTTGATGCCAAGGTCCGAACAGAATCCTTTGAACAATTTGCTTTCGAATTATGTATCGTTGTCCGAGATTGCCGCCCAGGGTATGCCGAAACGTGTAATAATGTTTTTTCAGAGGAATCGTTTAGCATCAACGTCCCTGATATTGGAGTGGTTCGGCCTCAACCCATTTGGTGAAGTAGTCTGTTGTCGTTATCAAGAACCTTTTATTTCCAGGAGCTTGAGGGAGGGGTCCTACAATATCTAATCCCCACTGGGCAAAAGGCCAGGGACTAGACAAGGGATTCAGCTCCCTTGCCGGCTGATGTATCATGGGAGCAAACCTTTGACACTTGTCACATTCCCGGACATATTTCAAAGCGTCGGCCTGCATATACGGCCACCAATATCCCAAAGATATCGCTCTGTGTGCCAGTGACCTTCCTCCCGTGTGACTTCCACAGATCCCCTCATGTATCTCAAACAGGAAGTTTTTTACCATCTCCGGATGCACACAAAGCAAATATGGTCCGGTGAATGACCGCTTGTATAATGAACCTTCTTTGGAAACCCAATATTTAGGAGCTTTTCGTTTGGTCATGTTGGCCTCCTTTCTGTCTTCTGGCAATTCGTTGTTCTTGATGTATTTCAGGATAGGGTCCATCCAGCTCAGCTGATCGCTGACGGAGCAAACAGATATCTCTCGACTTTGAAAGCTCGGTCGGTCAAGAGTTTCTATGCAGATTGTTCTTTGTATGTCTGATTCCAAGGCCGTGGCTAGTTTAGCCAAAATATCGGCATGGGAGTTGTGTTCTCTGCCTATTTGTGCCACATGTGTCGAATCAAATTCGGCCAGGAGGGACCGAGTAAGTGTAAGATACGCCAACATCCTTTCGTCTCTAACTTGGTATTCCCCAAAGATTTGATTAGCCACTAGTTGGGAATCGCAAAACACCTGGAGATGATTAGCACCGAGCTTCTTCGCAGTTCGGAGGCCGATCATTAATGCCTCATACTCAGCTTCGTTATTTGATGCGGAAAATTTCAACCGAACAGCTTATTCGAGGACTAAACCTTCGGGGGAAACTAATACTATTCCTGCTCCTGAGCCTTTAGAGTTTGATGCTCTATCTACAAACAATTCCCATCTCCTCGTAATCAAACCGAGCTGTGTTTCATCAGGTAAGAGCAAAGATGGATTGCTTGGGTCATACTGGAATTCGGCCAAAATCTGCCCCTTGATTGTCGTTCGGGGCTTGTATTCTACGCCGAGTGATCCCAGATGTACCCCCCATTTGGTGATCCTTCCCGAGAAATCCGAGTGTTGCAGCAACATTTTGAGTGGAAGATCACTCAATACTGTGACCGTGCTTGATTGGAAATAATGACGCAGTTTTTTGGCCGCTTGAAGCAGTGCCAGGGCTGCTTTTTCAAGAAGTAAATACCTCAACTCCGTTTTGTCCATTGCTTTGCTGACGAAGAAAACTGGCTTTTGCTCTTGTCCCAATTCCCGAACCAGGACGGCACTTACTGCATGATTGGACACCGCCAAATATAAGAACAATGGTTCCCCCGGATTGGGAATTGATAGGCATGGGGGAGTTGATAGGTATGTCTTGATCCCCTGAAAGGCTACCGAACATTCTTCGTTCCATTCGAACTTTCTCCTCTTTCCCAAGAGTTGAAAGAAAGGTTTGCATTTGTCGGCCGACCTCGAAATGAAACGTCCGAGGGCTGCTACCATTCCCGTCAGGCGTTGTACCTGTTTAATGTTCCTTGGTTCTGCCAATCCTACTAGGGCGGCGATCTGATCGGGATTAGCTTTGATTCCTCTCTGACTAACCATATAGCCTAAAAACTTGCCAGAGCTGACGCCAAAGGTACATTTGGATGCATTGAGGCGTAGACGACTTTCCCTCAAGATGCTGAATACTTGTAGTAGGTCGGTTGCTTAGTCCTCCTCTCGGAAGCTTTTGATAAGCATGTCGTCAATATAAACCTCTACTGTCTTCCCTATTATATGCCCGAACATCTTGGTGACCATCCTCTGGTAGGTTGCCCCGGCATTTTTTAGCCCAAATGGCATTACTTTATAACAGTACGCCCCTCTTGGTGTAATGAAGGCTGTCTTCTCTTGATCGGGGGCATTCATTAGGATCTAATGATAGCCTTGGAAAGCATCCGGGAAACTCAGCTGAGCATGTCCTGAGGCCGAATCTATCAATTGATCAATTCGGGGAAGCGGGAAAGAGTCTTTCGGGCAAGCCTTGTTTAGATCAGTAAAATCTATACAGACTCTCCATTTTCCATTTTTCTTTTTTACCACCACTGTGTTTGATAGCCATACCGGATACTGAACTTCTTGGATGGCTCCAGATTCTAGAAGACGTTCCACCTTCTTGAGGACTGTAGCAGCTCTCTCTAGAGCCAGCTTTCACCACTTCTGAGCTACCGGCTTGTGTTCGGGTGAAATATTGAGTACATGACATGCCAAGTCAGGAGATACCCCAAGAGCCTCATAGACCGACCAAGCGAAAACGTCCCGATTGCTCATCAGCAGCTGAAGCAATTGCTTTCTATCTATGGTAGATAATTTCGAATCGATCAAGAAAAATAATTCAAGATTAGAAGGGTAGAAAAATACCCGTTCGGGTTGTTCGGTTAAGACAACTTCTCCGTCTTCAATCTCCTGGGACTGTGATTATCATAAGTCTTTCGGTTTTTCAGTCTTGGCCTTGTCCCTTTGTTTAACCGCATGCCGCTACCTGATCGCCGTTCAGCTCCATGACTCCGTGCTTAGTGGGGAATCTTATGTTCTGATGAAAGGTGGAGGGAATCGCCCTCATTCTGTGCAGCCACTCACGCCCCATTATTGCGTTATAAGGTGAGGAAGCTCTGACCATTATAAATTCTGTTCGGAGGTTGATCGGACCGGCCAAGACTGGTAGGACTGTCTTCCCAAGCGGCACGGTGGGCTCCCCAGAGAAGTCGAATATGGGGGATGAGAAATTGGTCAGATCGGCCTTTCCCAAGCCGAGCCTTGTGTATAGATCGTGATACATCACCTCTGCAAAGCTCCCCTAATCAATGAGTATCCTCTGGACATCATAATTTCCTATCCTCAAAGTAATTACTAGGGGATCGTTGTGAGGCAGCTGGACGTCTTTTAGGTCACTGTTCGAGAATGAGATTGTCTGCCCCACAGCTCCTTTGTTTACCGAATACATCGGGGCAGGATGAACAGAATCAATTATGGAAAAAGATCTTCTTAGGTGGGCAGCCCTTTGTATCTCAGATCTGTAGGATCTAGATGAAATTGCGGAGCATAACGGATTGTGAATGACATGGATCGCTCCAGCTGAGGCCACGCCCAAAGAGGGAGGTTACCGAGCTGCCTGACTCGGTTCTTTCTTGTTGGTCAGGTTTGTGTCAACATACTGATTGAGATGTCCTGCTGATACCAATTTTTCCAAATGAACCTTCAGCATGTGGCAATTTTCGGTCATATGACCGGTGTCCTTATGGTAAGTACAATAGAGCTTTCCATCCCTTAAGGCTGGGTTCCCGAGCAGTTTTAGAGGCCAAATAAAGAAAGGTTCCCTCTTGATCTTCTCCATGAGTTTGTAGATTGGTTCCTTAAAGACTGTCTTAAAGGCCCGAAAGGTAGGAGCCACAAAATTTGATGGGGTGGATAGATTTTTAACAGTGTTATTGGACCAAGCTGAAGGCTTTGGTGTGACAACCTTGGGCTGGGCAACCATGTGGATTGGTGCAGTCCCACCGCCATCTTCCTCGACCCAAATGAATTGATCGATCCTGTGCATTAATTTCGTCACTGTTGGAGCGGGATGCTTGGTAAGAGACTGACGTAAGCCTGTGTCTAGAAGCAAACCTAGTTTGAAGGTTCTAATAGCTACCTCTTCGTCACACCCATCAATATTGTTATATGTCTCCCAGAACCTAGTTGAATATTCTTTGATAGTTTCGTTGTCCTCGAGCTTCATGGTAAGGAGTGCGTCCATTTCCCTAGTTTTCCGACTGTTGGTGATAAAGCGCGACACGAACGCTTCAGCCATCTAGATCCAGGAAGTGATTGTTCGTTTGCCGAGTTGATTGAACCACCTCAGTGCGACTTTTCCAAGGCTTGACAGGAAGAGTCGGCAGATGAGGGGGTTGTTGAAGCGAGATAACACCATACTTTGCTGATAACGGCCTATGTGGGCCACTGGGTCTGTTCGGCCGTTGTATATCTCGAAATGCGGAGCTGTGTATCTTTCGGGCAGTTTGGCCCTCTCTATCTGCCTGGAAAAAGGAGAGGATGATACCAGATCGAGAGTTTTCTAGACTGCGTGCTGCCCTCCCAGACGAGCAGTTTTCCTAGAGGTTTGCTCCTTTGTTCGCGGATCCCTCCCAATGCGGAGAGGCGGGTGAGATCGCGAATGCTTTCCGGACTCCAGGGGCTATTTGGGAGCTGGTCGGGGCGTTGGTGACCTTGATTCTGATTGGGAGCAAGAGGTCTCAGAAAAATCCTCACTGTGCGAATTATGTTCAGGGTTCTTTCGCTTCGAAGCATTTACCCTGTTCCTCGGCCTTTCTTTTGCTGGGGAACGACCTCTCGCTTCTAGCTTTAGATCGCGGATTTCTCGGAGCAGTTGAGAAATGATCCTTTCGCTGCCCTCAGCTCGTGATGCTGTGGATGAATATTTTAAGCTGCGCTGAGCATTTCCCCAGTCGGAATTGTGTGAGCCAAGTTCTTTTGATTTTGCCTGCCGATCAATTCTCCCATACGATTTGTCGTTAGGGTCAGTGTGCTGTGATAAGGCCACTACTGACGCTCCTCCTGCGGTGGCTTCATCAGAAGGTTTGTACGACGCCCCGATGTACCACGAGTTATTGTAAGATGTCTCGGTGCGCCATGAAGGCTTGTACGACGTCTCAGAGGAGACTTTTTTAGCAGAGTTCTTCGATTCCCGCGGTATCACAGAGCGGGGATGTCGTGAAGATGGTACTCTAGACATTTTGACGAACTTCGCAAGTCTTCAGGCTTCTATCTTAAAGAAAGCTTTTCCCACAGACAGCGCCAATTGGAGGAACTTAAAATGTAATAGTTAGAAAAGCTGACTCAAAGACAAGAAATTGGTTCTTTGGGAATATGTCCGAACAGAATCCGCAGGTCCTGTAATGAGAAACAACCAAAACAGATGGATCGTTAGGACCTTGGTCAACCTAGTGGGGGTTGGCCTTTAGCTCTCCGATGCCTTAGTCAGTTTATGGATCAAAAAGATGATTGAATATTTAATAAACAGAGCTAAAAGAAATTTGGTGAGTAAAAATGCACGTACCTCAAACTGTTGCCTCTTCTTCTAGTTATACCTGCCTTCTACGGGGGATATTTCAGGATATTTACTTATTCCTCTTCCCGATAATTTAACTCTGCCATTAATCAGAGATATTTAAGCAACTTGTTTAGTATGCCCCTTACCAGAACGTGGGTTCTGTCAGTTTTAATTAGTGAGTTTTTCTATCATTCCTCTGCCAATTTATCATGAGATTTATATAAGACGTATTCTACACTCCTTGACGCAGATATTTTGTGCATTGATGGGTGATAAAGTAGACATCAGTTCTTAGCCCCCAATTTTAGAGTTTGTCAGAAGAAACATTTAATGTTGCTTACTTCAGATATTTCAGGCATTGAATGCTGGGTTCCAAATTATTCCCGATTCATTTCAGCATAAGCCGAGCTATAATCTAACCATGCATTGTATGGACCGAACACTATGGATAAGCTGTATGGACCGAACACTGTGGATAAGCTCGGCCTTAGCCGAGCTATAAATTCTTGTGATTTAACTAAACCCCTGACTTTAAGTTTTGGTTTGGTTAGTTCCGAATTATTTCCCCTCCATTCTTCATAATGATAGGATTAGAGAACTCACTCACAGGGACCAAAGCTGCATAATTGCAATTAAACAAACAAACAAATATCAATAAGCAATCAGGAAAGTAATGTCTAAAGGACCTAGACAATAAGGAGGCCACAGGCACTCCTTCTGGTGGGTTCAACAATCTCCAATGGATGTGCACATGACCAAGCTCATTCAATTCTTAAGAAAAACTGAAATGAAAAGAAGAGGCATAACATGTATGTACCTCGTGTAACCCAACAACATTAGGATGTTTGAGAAGCTTCAAGGTGCCAATCTCCCTCTTTATCTACAACACCATATACCAATGGTAAAACTTAAAACAAAGTTACTAAATTAATTTAGGGAGAGAATGAATGAATGTACTGTATGTACATGATATTTGTAAATTGAGAGAGAAGGAAAAGGAAACACAGAAAGACAGCTAAAAGGACAACCAAAACTCAACCCCAGGAGTCTTTTTTTCCCCACGAAGAAACGCGTTTATTAAAAACCACAAACTGTATTCTTCTTGGGAAAAAGAATTTGGACTTATACTAAACACGCCCCATCTCACCAAATGAAAAGAATAGAGAGAATATGGTATAAAAATTTTAATTTTGAAGAAGACCCATTATTCCATGAATGAAGAAAGAACCTGATCGGTGATGTTGAAGTGGATGATTTTGTTCTTCTGGAGAATCTTAACAGCAAAAGATTGACTAGTTTCAATGTTCTTAGCAAATTTGACCTTTCCGAAATTTCCTTCATCTAGAGTCCTTCCCAGCTCGTACTAGCCTAGTTGCAATCATTACCAATAATCATAGTACTGAAAAAGGGGAAAAAAAAAATCAGAGAAAAAAAGCGAAAAAAACTCACCTAGGGTTGCTCCGACGAAATCCTCGATGAATGGTGAGAAGAGAGATGGAGATTGGACAGTCAAGATGGACACTTTAATTCTAGTTGTGGCAACTGAAACGGAGAGGGAGATGAGGGGAAGTGAGAAACGGAGAGGGAGATGAGGGGAAGGGAGAGAAAGAGTCAGACGCGTGAAGAAGAAAAACTCCAGTTTTTTTTTTGTTGTAAAACTCCCAAAACAACATCGTTTTGGGAGACTTAACGTGTATAATAGGGTAACCCGTAAAAAAGGTTTAAAAAGGTTTTTTTTTTTTGCTCAATTTTTTTTTTTTAAAGAGCATTTATTTGTACATTTAAAAGCATAACTCATATTTAAATTTATTATTGATAGGTTTAAATATATTGACAGGTGACAATTACTCTATCAATAAAATTTTGGCATGTGATGTTGTTTGTCCAAATAGGATGACACGTGTTGATTTGAAGACATTGCCATATATGCCACATGGCAGATAAATGACAATGTCTTCTGGTTTAATATATATATATATATATATATATATATATATATATATAGATTTTCTCAAGAGGTTTCTTGGAATACATTTTGAAATAGTAATTAGTAACATATGGAAAGAAAAACTTTTCTCCGCCTTTCTAGGAAAACATTGTCCTTGTCATGATCTACAGGGAGAATGAAAGTTAATCGAAAGAAAAAGATAGTTTGAGAATTCTTTTTTGCTAGGTGGAGCTGGAGTTAGGTTTTTAATTGATGTGGTTAATTTAGTTGGGCCAACAAGATTATATTGAAGGGATTGCACCTTACCAACTAGATTATGTTAAAGTTACTATTGATTTTAGGGTAAATTACATTGACATCTCATTCTTTTAGAGAAACTAGACTCGGTACACCTTTGAGAAAATGACACTCTGCTCCAAATTTGCAAAATAATTAACATTCTATCTCATTTTTAAAGGAATATTCTCCACTTAAACTTAAAATAATTGGAATATAATTTTTCTTTTCAATTTTGGTTAGTTAGGCATTGGTTAAAAAAATTAAAAAAAGAAAAAAAAGAAAAAGAAAAAAAGGGCTGAGTGTTAATTATTTTGCAAATTTGGGACCAAAGTGTCATTTCCTCAAAATAGGATGTAACGAGTCTATTTTCCCAAAAAAAAAAGAGTGTCAGTATAATTTACCCTTGATTTCATTATAGAAGCTTACAATCTCATGCAGGGCGGAGCTAGAAAATTTATCCAATGGGGTCATTCAACCATGGAGGATTAAATTGATGAACACCCCATCAATATTTTTTTTGCGGGAATTCGTCACTAAGAGGTTGACAATGACCTTTTTGCGTATATGCTCTTCTAATTTTATCTTGATCATTATGAAATGCAAATAAGTCAATACACAGATGTACAATGTAATCACTACCACTGAGACGAGTTTCTTAGATAGAAGATGAATCTTGTGACATAATTGATTTTCTTTTAAGAACTTTATGCATGACATTAATGGTTTTATTGGCTTAACTGGATATAAATTTAAAATAGCAACTAGCCTCTTCACACACGCTACGCGCGTGTTTAGAAACTCTTCCTTTTTATAACAAAAATAAAAATTTATCATGTGCTTAAATACTTTTCTTTTTCATCAATATTTTTTTTTAATTCATCCTAATTCGGGGTTTATGCAATTATCCCATATATGATATTGATATCAACATCTTGCACAAACAATGATGATAATATATCAACTTTCATATTCAAAAAATCACCCAACATGGAATGTTTTAGTGATCCATGTCTCTATAATTTCATCATAAAATCAAGTGTTGAACAGTTTTCATTCATTATTATGGCATCCAAAACCATTATAGATAGTCCATGAGACCATAGTGGTGTCCATCTATTTTTTGAGCAAATTGTATAGTCTTATTTTTTTAATATAAATATAGATATGGATGATAAATTAAAAAAATAAATGAAATGAAAGGAATACAAAATCATATTTTGTAATTGATTTTGTAAAATGAAGGAACTGTCTTTGCTTAGCTAGAATAATCATTTACATTTGTATTCCATGCCATTTAAATATTAGTAGTTAATACAATAGATGAAGGAGATAGATAGAAGGATTCTTATCTATACCATCCAAAATTAAAAACTAATACAATCTACACAAAATCGTGGTGCTGGACCAAAATCTTCAAGACTCTTTGCTCGGTTTGCCATTGATATTTGAATCCAAATAATCTGCTTGAGACTTATCCGTAATAAAAACTACTACCACTGATCCTTATAATAAAACTGGAGATTAAAAAATAATTAAAAATTAATATTTATTTTAAAAAAAGTTATAATATACTGTTATTGGTTGGAGTACAATAATTTACATCTTGTATAATTTGAACTCAACAATATATATAGAGAAAGAGATACACACATTGATTAGAATCATCTTAATAGTAATGGATAAAGATGGAGATGAAAGTAAAAAACTGAAGAAGAAAAAAAGTGTGGAAATGTGAAACAAAGGAAGTAGGAGGTTTGAATAAGAAACAATTCTAAAAATTCTAAAAGTATATTTTTTTTAAGGATAAGGTTAAGAAGTTAAGAGCAGTTGAAAATTTGTGAGTAGAAGATTTTAATGAGAGTTAAAACTTAAACGTGAGATAGTGGAAGTTAGTATGAGAAGTTGTGATTTTTTTTTTTTTTTTTTTTTTTTTTTTTAGGAACAAAAGGTTGTGATTATTTTTAAACACTTTTATTTTTTTAATACATTTCAAATACACACGTGAATTTTTAATTCTAGCCTCATCATTTTCCTAAAAATTAGCACATTGTATCTTAAAGATAACTTCTACATTTACATGAAATCATTGTAGAACTCTTTCTAAACAACGAATGAAATCACACGCTTATGGAAAGAACCGATTTTGTTCCCTACCAAAATTAAAACCAATTTTGTTTCCCTACCCTTTTTATTTCATGTTCCTACAAACAAAGTATCTATCACAACTCACAAAAATATACTAACCCATTCATAAATTGAGCTTTTGATTTTATCATTGGATAGAATATGAAATGTATGCAAACAAACGGTTATGGATTATTTAACTCACCCATGCTATCCAAAAGCATTGCTATTGCCTATTCAGATACAAAACAACACGGCAAAAAATATGAAAAGAATTATTCCCATGTTAAGTTTTACAACCGAAGAAACCAAAAATAAAATAAAACCAAAAAGAGAGAGAGAGAGAGACGTGAAGTGCCCTAACCGTTGGTTGTCACCCTCCAATTTGATGCAGGCTATTTTCATTGCATGAAAACATTGAGAAGGAGAAAATTTTAAATTTTAAATAAAATAACGTAAATCACCATGTATAGAAAAGGAGATGGAGATGAAAGAAAAACAAATTAAAAAGAAACCTGGAAATGTGAAACAAATGAGCAGAGAAAGTTTGATAATAGAGAATTCTTAAATAATAATAGATAGATAAAAAGGATAAGGATAAGAAGTTAAGAGCAGTTAAAATTTTTAAAATTTGAAAACTTAAAAATTAAAGGTGAGAGATAGTGGAGGTTTGGATATATGGGAGAGTGGTTTGAAAGAGTTATTTTTTTTTTTTTTGTAAATTACGTATTTATCTTATGTGTGCTACTTTTTAATTGAATAGTAAATCTTAGAGTATTTTAGACCATTCCTAAACGTGGAAATAAATATCTTTTATGCAAGAATTTAGTGAATTACTTTTGCACCCTCATAAATTTTTTTTTCATAGCAATATTCTCTAAATATTAGGGGTGTTTTGGGAAGTTCATTAAAGTGGACGTGAAAGGAAGTTCTTTAATTTATTTTAATAATAGTTTGAAATATTCATAGTTATCTTTAAATTGCATGAGATAAGATAAATATTAATGATTTTTAATTCTAATGAGGTGGAAAAAAAAAAGAAGGAAAAATTAAACGTGATAAATTTATTTTTAAACGTGATTTTTTTTTTTAATTCAAATGATGATAGTGGTGCTAATTTTTGGGTTCCTTTTAAAATGGACCCTAAATTTTAGGATTTTGAAAAATTAATATTTTCCTTAATTATTTCAAGTTATTCAACATTAATGTGTGAGGGTATTTTAGTTTGTGCACTAAAGTGGACATTTTTCTATATTTGGTTGTGATTATTATACCGTTTTTTCTAAGACACATTATTATTTAAAGTTAGTGATTAAATTAGGATAATTTGAAGATATGAGGGGTATTTTTGACAGTACATTAAAGTGGACATCAGAACATAAATCCTCTTAATAGTATTAGATTAATCAGATGTATTTATTACTTTTTGTTATAATTTGGGGCCTAAAGTGACAACTTTAAATGTAGTTTTTTTATTTTATTTTTTTGCAATATTTTATTATAAAGAAAGGAAAAAAAAAAGAGAAAGAGGAGAACGGGAAAAAGATGGTGAGCGAAAAAGGAGAAGAAAAAAAGAGAGAAAGAAATGAGTTGCTTTACTTTTGGGCTGTATAGTCAATTGTGAGTGCGTATTAAGTACAATTACTTAGGTGGTATATTAGGTTTCCTAATTAAATTTAAACACGTAAATTTAATAATATTGAAATCACTCAAATACAAGTAGGTTTTTTTTTTTTTTTTTTTTTTTTTTCAGTGGGGTCAGTGTGTCAATTGACCTAGGTCAATTTTTATTTCTTTAAAATTTTACACCTATATAAAATCTTTTTTTTTTTTTATTATTCCAGTGCGATCAATTGACCCCTACTGGCTTACACTAAGCCCAGCCCATGAATTCTCACATACCAATTAAATGTAATAATATAATAAATAAAATTTTTAATTGCCTTTTTTTATTTTAATTTTTTAAAGACATTAGTTTATAAAACTTGATAAATAGTTTGAATCATGAATGTTGTTTTTTTAATCAAAGAACAAAAAGCCCTAGCGCAAGCAATAGCAATTTTCTCTTTTGACCCATGACATAGAAAAAAGAATGACCATAACCATTAATAACAAAAATGAGTAATGCTACAAGTATAATATATTTCACAATAGTTGAGCAGACAATTTTTCATTAGTGCTCATGGACTCACCACCTATGTCACTATATTATCTACAATAATTTTTTATTTATTTTTTGAGGCCATTCATTTGGAGTTGAGATAGAAGTTCCTAACTAGCTTAATTTAAATGTGTGTATAAGGACTCGAATCTACACCCTTAAAGAATGATGATGATTAAGTGAGTGGAGAGGGACACCACTGTTGTAGATATCTATCATTCACTTGACATATAAGTTGATGTAATTTTTTTTTCTGTGTCTCTAGACTTTATTAAAAAAATTAATTGACCCAAAAGTGAAAGTTGTAGCCATCACTTGCATATTTCCAAAGGAGTCGGTTGCATTATTGCAAAAATGGGCCATCCTCCCCCTCCATAATAGACACAAGACGAGAAGAGCAATCCATACAGATAACAATCACTGCCTGGCTACACATCACCAAATTCATCCATAATTTCATAAAGATGTCAACAACTGAACCCGACAAGCTTTACAAGGACAAAAGAAGATGAAACTAATATAAATTAACAAAAAAAAAAAAAAAAAGGAAAGAAGAGCAAAAATTGCTTCTCCTCCTTTATTACAAAGACATACGGACTAAGAACACAACAATTTCAATCAAATCAAAATTCATTGGATAAGGGTGCATGATCATGGTGCATGAACACATTGCCATAGATAAGCCCAGCTAAGCCACCACCAACTAGGGGCCCAACCCAGTAGATCCAGTTGTCGTGGAAGTCACCGCTAACCACGGCCGGCCCAAAGGAGCGGGCTGGGTTCATCGATCCACCGGAGAATGGGCCTGCAGCCAAGATGTTTGCACCAACAATGAAACCGATGGCAATGGGGGCAATTATGCCAAGTGAACCTTTCTTGGGGTCAGCTGCTGTGGCATAGACTGTGTAAACCAAAGCAAATGTAATGATAATCTCCATGACCACTCCTTCAATGGCTCCAATTCCTGCGGCAAGGCTGTGGGTGGGAATTGCCTGAAAAACAAGTAACACCAATTTGGTGATTAGCTTTCCTTAAAAAAAAAGAAAAAGATAAGGAATTTGGTCTTAACTCCACAAACTGATATTTTGTTATATTAATTATTAAAAAATTGTTATATTAAGGAAATTAAAAAGTCAAAGTTGCCCTTGTTTTGTGTATTAGGGTATTCAGTTAGGAAGGACAATAATGTCATTGCATGTACTATAAAGGGATATAATTATTATCTACATAGAAAGTAGTAGTTAGGGGTGACAATTGTTACCAAACAAATCTTTATTATAGATTGGTCTATTTTGGACTCACCAAGCCTCCAGTGACTGCCTTGAGGAGGAAGCATGCCACAATGGAACCAAGAAGTTGGGCAATCCAGTAGAAGATGCCAGTAAGGAGTGTGATTTGGCCACCAAGTGCCAATCCAAAGGTGACAGCAGGGTTAACATGGCCACCTGAGATGTTGGCTCCAACTGAGACTGCAACAAAGAGAGCAAACCCATGACAGATAGCAATGGCTACTAGCCCTTCTGGATCAAGTGCCGCATTGGATGTCAACTTATCTGTCACCAAAAAAGAAACAAGAAAAAAGTAAGAATTAATATAAAAAGGAGGGGGGAACTGCCAAAATTACTTATTGATATGCATCCAAATTTTTTTTTTTTTCACTGCTAGAGGTCACGATTTGGTGCGATGGCAAGTGCCTTCCACCAAAAGCAACATGTCACTGGTTCAAGTTCGAGAATCAGTCTTTAAAAAATAATTGGGGGGGTGGGGGGTTAAAAGTACTGTCGTCTACCATCACCTCTCCCAAATCCAGCAAAAGTGGGAGCTTTGTGCAACTTAGTTTACTGAAGTAGTACCCAACTTGAAAATTAGTATAATTTTTTCCCTCCTCTATTTTATGGTTAATATTTGTCATGTTCATTTAGGTTAATTAATCAATGAGCAGCAACAGTTCAAACATTTCCATGTTATTATAAGAGAACAAAAACAAAGAAAATAAAATTGAAATGTTATTTTTAGTTAAAGCAGTTTGCTAGAGGGAAGCTATGTAAAGCAAAAAGAGAGCTTTTAATTAGTGGGTGGGAGGAAGAACTAACTGTAAGCTATAGCTGAACCAACACCAGCAAAAACAAAGAGCAAGGTGGAGATGAACTCTGCAAGATAGGCTTTGAAAGAGCCCAAACTAAACGTGTCATCGAATCGTCCAAAGGCAATCCTGGCCATCTTTGAAAGAAGTGCAATGTTTGGGGAACTCTTGGAGATGGAGTGTGAGAATAAGGCTAGAGAATATATGGTTCAGATAGCAAAAGTGGGCTTTTCAAGGTCACATATATATACTAGAAAGATGTAAATATAATATAAGGTTTATTAAGTTTGTTCATGATGAATTCATACTGTATTACTTATATTGTAATATATGCTTGTTAAGAAATAAAAAGGAATATGGAAAGTGTACACGATATCCATGCATATCCAATCTGGTTTAGTCTTACTCTTAGCTGTCACTAACATGCTTTAATAGAAATGTCCGGATGCTCATCAATGATTCTACCATGTGACTAGATGAGTGTGAGAGAAAGAAGTGGCATTTTGGTGGGGTTGTATGCGAAGAAAATAATGATAAAAGAGAGAGAGGTCATGGGCATAAGGACATGATGAGTCGCTTTGGGCCACATATGGCACCGACCATGTTCCAAAATAGACAAGAAGTTGTGCCATTTGAAAAATGAGTGGATAGGATTAACGTTTTGTTTTTTGAATTTTAAAGGAGGTATATGGTCATATTTTGTTTGTTTAGGTTTATAATATAGAGAGAAGTGGCGCGCTGATTGGAGAGGTGGATAAAGAGGAATCTTAAGAACCTTTTCGATTGTTTGTATGATTTAGTTTGGAATTAATTTAATGTTAAATTGCAAAGCTTTCACTCGGACTTAATTTAGTTTTTTAAGTTTCATTTTTTTTTTTTTTTTTTTTTTTAATTCTTCAACTTCCATTCATTTTCAATGTAGTTCTTTCTCTAATTAATCTGTAACGTTAAATCCATCAAACTACATTGTTTTAAAAAGTGGAAAATATTAAGACTAACGACGAGATTGGATGCAACTAAACAAAATGATTAAATTGAAAACAAATTAAAGTTAATTCAAATGAATAAAAAATAATGAAACTTAAAGGACTGAATTTGAAAGAGATAAAAAAATAAGAGTGTAATTTGTATCTTAACCTTCATTTAAGTAATTGTGCTTTTATTAATCCTGTTAATTATTTTATGACTTCAAAAGGGTTTCTTTTCTTTTCTTTATGTCTACACGAGTAAAGGTGCTTTTGGATATTCACCATGTGATTCCATTGTGCTCTTGGGAGTGTATAGCCAATGGAGGACTCGGAAGGCTAGCTCAATGAATGGTCCATGACTGAAACCGACATTTATACATTTCGGTGCCCCCACTTAATCGAAGTGCACCACATCATTATAGTGAATTGGTTGTTTGGTCTTTTACTGGAGCAGCAAACAAATTTTAGTGACAAAGTAATCTTCCCCTCAATCTACGTAATCAAAGTATGATTAGTAGTTAGTAGTATAATTGGGGGTTAGATTTCAAGTGGGCCCAAAAACCTAATCCAACACATATTCGGACCTAACCTTTATAAGTTAGGTCTAATCATCCTTATATTCCTATATCTCTCTCCCTTTCTCATGTAACCTATATAATAATAAAAATACTTTCCCTCACTATTATAATGAACTAGTCGCAAATCCGTACTATGCACGGAATTCATGAAAAACAATGATATAATAATTTATAATTACACATAATTCAACATCTTTATCAATACTTTCCAATTAAATAATCAATTTTTATCTATACTACATATATAAGAATAGAAGACTTGGAGTTTTGACACTTAAATGAAAAAGGTGGAGAAAAAGGAGGAGGAAATAAACCCACTTCAGAAAATAATGCAAATATATAAGTAATAAAAAGAAAAAAAAATTCAATTGGTAATATGCAATTATGAACAAAAATATATTGTGGTTGATATATATGGTATCATGTTTTCAAACAAATTAGATACCATATATATATTGATACTCATACTCATGCATGACCCAACGCTTGTTTTTTTTTTTTTTTTTTTCCTTCTTTGGCTTCAATGAAAAGCTTCTCACAAAACAAATGTGGTTCTTTTTGAAAATAATCTTTTCGTCCTTCTGGGCTCTCCAGTTTCCAAACCTGTTGCTCCCACGTAATTTTGATCCCTTCTCATGTATGGGATATATGGGATATATATATGGTATATATCTCAAACAACATATATTTGCAAAGAAATTAGACATAAGATACCATATATATATGGTAACTCATATATAGGATATATCCCAAACAATTAACATATGTTTGCAAAGAAATTGAAAATAGAACAAAAATTAAATGAAATGAAAATGAGAAAAAACTCACTTCAAGAAGAGTTCCCCAACTTTGAAAGCATTTTGGCAATTTTTGTGGTAGTGGAGAGAGAGGTTTTATACTCCAATGGGGGTGGAAATTGAAGGATTTGAAGAGATAATTAGTTTTGGTAGGGAGATGAAGAGTTGAGAGACAGAGAGTTGAAGGAGGGCTGAATTAAATGTTTGAATTAGAAATATTAGATGTGGATGGAGTAAATGGGAAGCTGAAAAAATGGGAGAACTTAATCCAATTTCCGTTTTTGTTGGAAGCTGCATTTGTTGGGGAAGGAAAAAAAGAAGAAGCAGAAACATGTAGAGTGAGAGAAAATAGGTTTGAAACTTTGAATTGGAGAGAGATAGTGTTAGATGAGGAGTCATGCGTTGAAGAGAGGAAAAAATTAATTAATTTGATTGCTAAATTAATTGTGATTGGTTAGGAAATTTCTACAGATAAGAATAATGAGAATGAATTAAAATAGGAGAAAAAATTAATTGTGGTTGTATATGGGAAAGAATTAAATTAGGAAAAAAAAATTAGGGAATTAAATTGTAGGAGGCATGACGTGGATTGCTATGAGAATAAAAAATCTGACGTGGTAATTTTAGGGGGAAAGCTGAGGCTTCATTTATTAGTTTATATACTAGACAATAGCTGTGCATTTGGATATGTTGTCAAATTGTTTCTTTAGATTTTGTTTT
>OU015766.1:15706772-15826443 GCA_907173295.1 Fagus sylvatica | reverse complement strand
AAAATAGCACGTGCATCAAAAGAATCCACATTTCTAGTCCATTTCTTCCTAAACAGTAAAGTTCCATACGTTAGTCACACCAGTGAGAAAAGAGTAGCAAAGCACAACTGCAACACTGGAAGAATCTAATAAGTACCAGAGAAAAAAAAAAAAAGACACAACCAGAAGAAAGAGAAATGGTAGTCACACCTTTTCCTATGCCTCGCATTCATCACAGTGGCATGCAACTGCAATTCAAGGAAACAGAAAACCCATATAAATTATTGGCAGTTCCGAGATTCATATGATGCCATTACTATTGCAAGGTCCTATAAGGTGGAATTCATATGGCCATCAAATTCTACACTCTAATTTTGAAGCAACATACAATAACAACACTCTTGAACACCCCAAATACCAAGTTTCCCTTGTATATTAAATATGTAGGAACTATGTAAGGGAGTAAGGCTTTGCTGAGGATCCAAAACCGACTGCAAAGCTTTGGGACGAAGTTGTATGTCAGGGAGTATAAAGTGAACAAGAATGCAGTAAAATAATGTAGTCTTTCACCAGGCTGGTGCTTTTTTAAATCCTGAGTGAGTATTTATGAACTTTTAAGGCCAAGATACACTGCTGGTCTCTAACGTTTACACGTGTTGCACGTTTAGTTCCTAATGTTTCAAAAGTGTGTAATTAGTCCCTAACATTTCAAAAACGTGAACCATTGGTCCCTCCATCTGCTTCCCTTAGATTTCTTTGTACGTGACTAACGGGACAATGATATGACATTTTTTTAATTGATGTGACTTTTTTTTTTCTTATTAAACGTTGACATTTAGACCCATAAATGTAACCCATCTAGTTTTCAATCTGAAAACCCAATTTGAGAGGAGTCGCCCCATTTGAAACCCTCACCATATCATCCCCAAATCTCAAACACCTGCAGCAAGACAATAATGATCAGATCACATATATAATGGCATGCTATGGCAATTCTGCAGTCACCACTGGTCTATTGCTGATTTACTGATCTATAATTAGAGTATCAGCAACCTAGGATAGAGCCTTGGGACTAAAGCCTATGTTCAACTTTTTTTTGCCAAGATTTAGTAGTTGCTTCTTTCACAATATTTCTTTTTTATTTTCAAAGAATTTGACCGAAACCCCTGTTCAGCCCCTTTTGCCAATGTTTTTTTTTCCCGCAATCTAGTTCCTCTTAACAAAATTTTCGGTTGCATCCAACCAAGCTCTTTCAGCATCACCAGTGGCTCCTGATCTCAGCTGGGAATTCCAAAATTGATGGGCTTTGCTGTGAAATTTTGATGAATTTGCTGTGGGGTTTTTGACAGAGCGGCTGGAGTGAGGATTAGCCATCGTAGTGGGGGTTTGAGATTTGGGGATGATATGGTTAGGGTTTCAAATGAGGCAACTCTACTCAAATAAGGTTTCAATTTGGATTTTCGGGCTGTAAATCAGATGGGGTTATGGGTATGAGTCTAATGTCAATGCGTAATAGGAAAAATAATAAAATAAATAGCCACATCAATCAAAAAATTTCAAATCATCGTCCCGTTAGCCACATACACATAAACCTAACAGAAGTAGACGGAAGGACCAATGATGCACGTTTTCAAAACGTTAGGGACTAATTACGCTTGTTTGAAACATTAGGGACTAATTATGCTCGTTTGAAACATTGGGGACTAAAACCAACAATGTATTTTGGCCAAGTTTTAAATATAAGAAAACATGAATACATAAAGCATATTATCAGATTTGATTTTGAATTGCAGTATACACATATATTTTGCTAAATTTACATTTATAATTCAAATTATATACTAAATGGGTCCACAGTTTGGCATCTTTAAAATATTGACCTACCACCTTTCCAGTTAAATAAGTGGTCTAGATTCAATATTACAGGGGAAAGGGAACAAGCATCAATTAATGCAATGACAAAATACAAACAAACACACCAAGAAAAATTTTGGTATATCTCAAGAAAACTTAGATTACAACAAGCTACTTGAAGAGAATTCATCATGAAACAAGCTAAGGATGGTATATCAAAACCTCAAAGCAAATATTTGTTCATATATCAAAACATGTAGATGGCAACAGTTTACTTAAAGAGAATTCATCCAGTAAAGCTAATGATGGTGTAACAGAACCTCAAAGGACAACGTCATAAAAGTAAATCTTTTTTTTGATAAATCAATAGTTACAACTATGGGAGTGAGGGGACTTGAAACCTGGTTCTCCTCATAAAGGAAAGTAGACAATACCATTGAGCTACAAGGCATAGGGGTATTAGAAATCTCAGCGGATGTATGAGAATATTTACAAATCTTAGAAGACATAGGGGATTCCCAAAATGATATAAACAATAACAGCAACAACTGAGGCATAGAAAAACTGCATTGTGACCTAAGCAAAATGTTGGGAAATTTCACTAAGTCTGATTCAGATGATAAGGTGAAATGATTCTTTAAAATTAGTTGAAAGTTTCATTAAAATTAGTTGAGAGAGTTGCAAAAAGTATCATGAATTAAGTATTTAAGTGGTTGAGAGAGTTGCAAAAGGTATCATACATGCTTCTTGCATTAAGAAATTCAAATTCATGCAGTGACTAAAACACA
The DNA here is from genome assembly GCA_907173295.1 of Fagus sylvatica. NCBI lineage: Eukaryota > Viridiplantae > Streptophyta > Magnoliopsida > Fagales > Fagaceae > Fagus > Fagus sylvatica. The sequence goes on along the minus strand of OU015766.1, from coordinate 15,823,822 downwards.
GTCACATATGCATGCATTGTTAAAAGAATCCAACTACAGCACAAGAACGTTACAGAAAGCACAAGTAGCAGAAAAGCATCAGGTGTAATGAAAAAAGGAAGCAAAGGATATAAAAAGTTAATATATTATACCTTTAACTTTTGATTAGCATCTTTCTCGAGGACTAGTCCGGCTTCAACATATGCATCAATAATGACTTCTAAGAAAGCTCAAGAAATTCAAAAGAACTTATTCAAATGACAGAAAAAATTTAAACCTAATTTAAACAGATAGTATTCTTCTTTCTCTTTGTTAGTATAGATAAAAATTTGGATACGACAAGCACGTAGCAGTCTGTCCTCACTGCCAATTTCTTCTACAGGAGCAAAAAGAACACGGGCTTTGGCCAAAGAACCTCTCATGCAATCCTGCAAGGACATGAATGAGTTGGTCTTCAAGGAAAATAGCACCTGCCCTCACCCATTGAAACATGCATAAATCTACGATTTTTTTTCCAGGAAAAAGAGGAGTCATTGCAAACATAACAATGAAAAATCACCTTCCAATGGGCCAAAATATATTAATCCATGAATAGGATTTACAATAAAGAGCTCAAACATTAAGTTATTTTCTACTTAACTATAGATGACTCAAAGGAAAAATGAAAAGAAAAGAAAAGAAAGAAGATGATCGATTAGCATATTTACACATCTCAAACTAAACACGCTTCCTAATGCTTAACAAAATCATTCACAATTAATGTATAAACTGCATATTACACATTTAAACTTCAACACAGTCAACTATCTAACATCTTTGCACTACAGCTTTAGTGAACCACTGTTGTCAAGAAATTTTGAAGTGTGATTCTATTCAATGCATGCTCAATAAATATCTTGGATGCAATTAACTTATAAGCTACCCTTTGAACATAGAAAAGATAAGAAGAAGATCGACCAGCATATTACACATCTCAACCTAAACACGCTTGCCAATGCTTAACAAAATAATTCACAATTAAGGAAGAAACTGCATATTACACATCTCAACCTCAACAAAGTCCGATTTACATGAACTATCAAACATCTTTGCATTACAGCTTTAGTGAACCACCGTTGTCAAGAAATTTGAAGCATGATTCTATTCAATGCACATTCAATAAATATCTTGAATGCAATTAACTTATAAGCTACCCTTTGAACATAGAAAAGAATCTTACCAGCCCCTTAAGTCTTATCGAGACAGGCCGATTATCCAAAGCATCCATTACTTTTGAGGAGATACTCTGGATAGAAATATTAAACATTGATGTCAAGGCAGTGCCACTTTCGGTTAACATCTACCTTATTCAGTAGAAAGTTACCTGCAACACCTCAGCAGCTGCATTAACACGGTCCTTGTTCCACAACTTTAGCATGAGTACAGTCAAGTGAAACGTTTTTGGTTTAATGAATATGGATTTATCAATTCCCAAGTCACCTGAGTGCAACATACAGATACAGCAGTGTTTGTTAGAGGAGAAAGAGGTTGAAAGCAAATCAAAGAATTGATTCTCTGATGATAAAAGGCAAACAGATGATCCTCTGTGAGTTTGAAGAAAGATAACATACGCAAATATACTCTTGAAAACAAACGCGATAGATAACCAGGTAACATAATTACGATAAGGGAAAAAATTTGCAGTTGCATTGATAAAACCCCACATATGAGCCTTCAAATCAATGCAATCAAGAACTAAAACCAATACTTATATAAGTGAAAACTGATTTTGAATGGTACCATAAGACTAGGCAAGTAGTAAGAAATATATATATATATACACACACACACAATACTAAATGCTGCTACAGCTGACCAGCTAAAGAACAAGACCACTGCACAATCTCTTTATATAAATTTTTTAAGCTCTGTAGGCATCATGTAATATAATTGTTGGCATACCAGATAAAGAAGACTTTGATGCTTTAGGGGGGTAACTGACAAGAGGTATTTTACTTATATTCACTTTAACATGTTCATTGCCATCAACAACTTTGAGCTCAACAGCAACATCAGGTTGTTTATCTAACTGTCGGTCCCCATCTTCAATGTCAGTAGTATCTTCATTTGAATCGCTATCCCAATTCTCATCTGGGCAACCATCGCTATTCCCCAATATGGAGTTTTGAAAATGGAGAAGCTTATTAACTAATTCAGGGTGTATAGCCAATGGAAGTGATATGAAGTGAGAGTAATCGAGATTTGGGCTTTTAACTACCTGTATTTGAATGGAGAATAAAAAGGTTAGTGATTAATTCAACAGTATGTGTTTTGAGTTGAAAACCAAGAAAATAATGCTGAAGAAAACATTCAACAAAATAGTGCCTATAACATAAATAAGAATGAGATCTAAACAATAAAAACAAGACTCAATCTAAGCCACTATCATTGACATGAAATATTCTAGAAGGATAAAAAAAAATTGCATTCTTCAGAAATTCTTTTGGAAAATCACATTAATAGACAACTGACCTCATCAATTATAGTTTGTATCTTTTTCTGAAGCTCTAGTCACACTATCAATTGAAAGGCCTTCAATGGCTGCAATAGATAATCATGTAAAAATTACTCAATCAAAGGTACAATAAAAACATCACATTCACATATTCTAGAAAGTAGTAGAAATTTTACATAATAATCAGTAGTAAATTATATGTGTTATGGTACAATTATGGAAAAAATTGAACACAGCTGAAGGTTTAAAGCAACAATTTGATCATAATGACCATATACAAGATCTACATAGATTATAACAAGCCCAAACTTACTAATAGAATCATCCTTCTTGGATGACGGAAGTATAATTTTAACTCCCATCTCCTCTTCAATCTTTTTCTGTGTAGATCCTCTGAGAGACAAAAAAAAAATTATAAGGATATGGATGTTTTCTTGTAGTAAAAAATATTTACATGCTGATTTTTGTACCCTTTTCCTTTTATAAATCGAATTAGAGAAGCACCTACCTGCATATCAAAGATAGAGCATTAGACCAAAATTTGAAAAGTAAGAAATATTAAAAATCTTAGAGGAGCTGGCTGTCTAATGAATATTCCAAAAGTGAGAAACAACAGAGCAAAATGGTAAGTAATTGGAAAAAGGTAACTGCAGGTAGACAAGATTATTAGCAACATACAGAAAACTAAGGGGGGAGAACTTCAATGGAACAGAATGGGCCAAGATTGAGAATGCAGAACATACATGACCAGAATAAGGTCAATAAACTCTTGATATCATTTCTTACTGCAGCTTTGCCAAAAGCAAGAAATCCATCCAGCATTTCCAATGACAACAACTAGAAAAATATAATCTTCTAAATTGGTTAAAGCCTTTCCATACCCAAGTGCTAACTTTTCTAGAACTATATGTAAGAGCATCCATGCAGGCCTTCTTCAACCTAACGTTTCATTTGTTTTTACGTTAAAACATTTCCTGGCAAAAATGTTTTTAGTAGAAAATAATTTTGGGGAAAATGATTTGTTTTCTATTGTTTGGTTGAGAATCTTTAAAAAATTTCTACTATTTAGTTGCACTGAAAATCTCTATGTTAAAACTCACAAAAAATCGGTAGACAGTGATGGGAGGAGTTCTTTTAAGGGAGTGGGAGGTGGTAGTAGCAGCACGTCAAATTGAAGGGTGGAGGTGGAGGCAGTGGCAGTGGGGAATGGGAGGGGGTTGGGGGGAGGGAAAAGGAGAGGTGGTAAGGGAGTAAGAGGGAGGAAGGTGGTGGTGTCAGCAAGGAGACGGGGGGTGAGGAAGGTGATGGTGGCAAGGAGAGTGGGGGAGGGGAGGGTGGTGGTGATGCAGAGGAATGGAGGGAGAGGGAGGGCAGTGGTAGTAGCAACATGAGGGAGTGGAAGTAGGGAGGTGGTAGTGGCGGTGTGGACAAGGGAGAGGAGGAAGGTGGTGGTGGCAGCAAGGAGGAGGAGGAGGGAGGTCGTGATGACGGCACAGAGGGGGAGGGATGTGATAGTGGTGGCACAGCGAAGTGAGGGCCGGAAAATGTTTTACAGTTTCAGAAAGCATAAACCATTTTCCACCATCTTAGTGTAATTTTCTGTTGAAAACATTTCCCATTGACAAGCAATTTTTGGTTGCACCAAATATTGGAAAATACAAAAACATTTTTCAGGAAATATTTTACACCACCATAGGGATAAGTATAGAAAGAAGGATCTGACAATTGTCAGACATAAATGTTGCTAATGCAATTGGAAATGATTTATTCAATTGTTATCATAGCTTAGAGGCGGTAGAGGCGCCACTTTGTTCTTAATTTGCAAATAAATGTTGACTACAGAGAGTGTTTAGACTGCAAAGCAATTAAAATTTTGAAGGAAAATGTGTACAGTTAACACTTCCACCCCCCCCCCCCCCCCCCAAAAAAAGAAAAAAAAGAAAAAGAAAAAAAAGAAAGGTAATAAACAATTGTATTAAGTGAAGAATGCCACCAAAGTGCAATACAACCGCTGCCAGTAAGGTCCAATGTGCATTAGAATGGAAAAATTCATGAAAAACCCTGTTGTGTGATAAAGTCAGCTTTTTACACCAAGCAATGCCTTGACAAGAAAAAAGGCCAATGAGAATGGGCACATTGAAAAGCATAGCTGAAAAATCTTGCAATATATTTACATATTTAGTAAATGGGCCTGATAAACATAAGTGCATATAGATCGATGAAATTTGAAGAAGAACGAGAACTCAACTATTAACATCTCACCTCAATTGAAATTGAATGCTTTTTAGTAGAAAGCTCTGATTCTACTTCCAAGACATTATCCTGCAATGCACTAGAACTGATCGTTGAGTCAGATATTTCAGTCACCACTTCAGCTGTCTTCATGGCATGTTGAACATTAGAAACATTGCTAGATGTGCTACACTGCAATTCTTGAACTTGACTTCCATCATCCAACTCAACTACTACATCCTTTACCAAGCATTCTGCAAATTCACACACTAATCCATAGGCAACAGCAGATGTTGTAAACAGTCAAATTTTCTTTGATAAGCCTATTGTTACTAATAGAGTATAATGATCCAAACTGACTGGTTTATGATATTGCGAAAGCCAATCCTCAACATAGAGAACATTACATCAAGTGGATAAAAACATGGTTTTATTACTCGTGAATGATCCAGCAACACAGATAATTCCTTTTTTTTTTTTTCTTTTTCTTTTTTTTTAATTGGTAAGTTGCACATGCAGTTAATGACCTCACCATCCACCCTGTTCTTACAGGGGTTGAGGCAAAGCTCATTCGGAGAAATAGATAGAAATCTTACTCCAACCAAAGCACTATGATTCCATTCAAAAACTCCCTAAATTGATTTAGATATGATACATAAATCTACAACTCTAACTCTAGGGAAGCATCTGAAATATAAGACCTAAAGCTGTAGATTATCTTTGTCTGAGCTTGTTATCTAAAATTAAACTCAAAAGGGTTTACAACACAGTAAAAACAAAAAAGGAAAAGAACATGAGTAACTCTAAAAGTCTATCAATCCAGGAAAAGAAGATTATGACTAACTCTTCAAGTCTATCAATCCAGCTAATAGATTATGACTGTACATGAAGACCTTAACCAACCAGACCTTCATCAGAAACGGCTTGTGTACAGACTGGTCTCCATACAGGAGTAACTGTTTTCTGCTTTTTCTTCAGGTCCATAGCACTTTGCTTATCCTTTCCACCACCAATTTTCAAATTATAGCTAAAACCATGATAGGCACACCGTCCCTGTCACATAAATTAGTGTCACAAAGGACTCGAATAAGCTTCACAACTACCCGTAGTGAATGTAAACCAAGTTCTAAATTAGTTGCATCATGAGAATCAGTTTTGTCCAAGAACCCGTTTCTTTTTTGCCTCAAAAAAAGCCATAATAATATTACATAAGGTTGACATAAACTTCTAAAATTACTTATGATTTGTCATAGAGGTTGACATAAACTTCTAAAAACATTATGATTTTCATATCTCTTTGCAGTCCAGGCAGGAGCATATAGATTTCACAAATCACAATACACATTTTAAGCCCAACTGTCCAACAAACCGTTATCGAGTGAGCCATAACTAAATATAACAAATTAATTATGTCAGATAAAAATCGTGTTCCCAATGTTCCTATGAGGTCATACTTAGTGTACAATATATGCATTTTTATATTTCTACCATATTTGGTCCTAAACTACCACTAATTAACTTAATTACACTTCTTTATGCATAGAATTAACAAAATGTTCACCAATTAACACATTAAAAATTAATAAAAATTCAAATAAACATTTCTCACAATAAATTGGACATTGAATCACAGAAAATCAAAGTTCAAAAACCTGAAAGTAATTTACTGGCCTCGTCACAACATATGTATTCGAAAATTTCAGTAGACAGTCCACTCTGCAACAATTTCATAACAAAATTATATAACCATTATTTTTCCCAAAGAAAAAAATAATAAATAAATAAAATTTTACAGTTCTATTTTATAAAACTAAAACTTAGACTAACATGAATTAAATTCAATAAGAAGATTAATTATTATGTAATTCTTGTTATAGTTCCTGCAAATGAAATGGGCATCTCATTTACTCAGGGAGTTGTGTCAAGCTCAGTTGATTGGAAAGCTTTGTTTTCTTTCTTCTTTTTTTCCTACAGTTTCTTGGGAATCAAACAGAGGGGAAGCGTACCTGAAGAGTGACCTCAACGCTATCATTTGGAACCAAAATTTTCAATAACTTGTCGTTGAGAGAGGCAAAGAGAAAACAAAGCACACGTGTCTTGCGCACGTGCAAAGATGATAGGCTAAAAGTAGCCATGTGTCTCCTCGTGTCCCGTCGAGTAGACGGAAACCTTTCCCTTTTATTTTGGTACAAACAAATCATTTTCTCATTTCGTTACCTAATTGACAAAAAATACTAACATGGATAATATGATGCTTATGTGTCACTTTTAATTACAATTAAAGAAAAATATTTAGAATGCATTGGGTGTAGTTTTTTTACTATAAACTTATTTTTTTATATGTTGAAAGTTCGTTAAAATATAAATGTATTTTAAAAAAAAAAAAAAAAAAAAAAAAAAAAAAGCTAGAATTTAAAAATTATACATAAACATGTTTATTGTCAAATTAGAATTTATAATCTTTTACTCATTTTTCAAAGTCCCTCAAATTTTCAGTTGTAACAATTTATCCCCCAATTGGACAAAATTGCACGCTCAGTATCCCCTCTATCTAAATTGGGGTTAAATTGGACGTAGAACTGACTCGTGGGCCACATTGAAATTTTCAAAAATACTCTCGTTAAAAAAAGTAAATTTCTAAAAATGCACTCATTGTCGTTTCACATGGCTGAGTTTTTCTTACAATTTAACCACAATTTAAATAAAAGGGGTACTGGGCGTGCAATTTTGTCTAATTGGAAGGTAAATTATTACAATTGAAAGTTTGGATGGACATTAAAAAATGGATGAAAGATTTAGGATAGAAAAGTGTAATTTATCCAAGAACAAATAACTAAATTTGTTTTTAACTTACAGATGTTCTAATGCCTTATTACAAGTTTAAGATCTACAATATGACTTCGAACCAAAAGGTTTAAGAGGTTCTGTAATTGTCTTTGCCAAAATGACTTAAAATATGCAAGTAAACAAGAAATAGAGTGGTAGACAAGTAAAGTGTATAAATGAACGGTACAGAAAATAAACAGGCAAATCCTAAGTTATTAGAATGGATTCTGAGTTGCTAGAACATGTGAACTAAATTAGTGAACATGCTTAAACATCTAATAACAACAAACAGATTAACTTTAGATTCAAGCAAACAAGTCACGATTGATGATCGTATAAGTTAGATAACTCACTCTAAGTTAATAATTATGCAAATCGAAAGTAATTAATCATAGTGGACAAACATCATATCATAATCGAGGCAGAAATTGCATGGCAAATACATCACTATTGACATAAACTTCATATATTCACACGTACAAAAATACTCACAAGTACAAACTTAATGAAAAATTGCAAACAATACTTATTAGCATATAAGCTAAATAATTTGTGAACAAGCTCTCAAATCCTAAGTTATACAAAGCTCTCAGATCCAAATACTCAGAATCTTAGAAGTTCTAACAAAGTTTCTGTGTTGCGTAATTTTTGTAATAAATAAGATTGAGAGTTTCGCTAGTAGAAATCTTCTATATTCGCAATCAATTACTGTTCAGATCCTTCCTGCAAAACAAACAAATAAAGACTCTTTAGAGGTGGTGGCGATTTACGCCTGATCACCCTCCGAAGATTAAGTTAGTTCTCTTTTTTTAGTGAATGTGTATAAGCTTTCTGATAGTTCAAGCACGTACCTTCCTCCTTATTTGCTGCTCTATTTATAGTCTGGTTCTTGACCCACTTGAGCTCCACCAACTGGGAGGCTCTCACTTTGAGGGTGACATGACATGTGACAGTCCTTTTTGGGACGATTTGACGTTGGTACATAACGTATGAAACACTATTGCCAAACTCATTCAATGAATTCGGCTAATCAGTCACGTGACGACCGTCTCGGGATATGCACTGAGCAGAGACTGCCAAAATCCCACTGTCTTCATTTAATGCACCTGGGAAGGTCGGTGCTATTTATCCCGGTCAACTTGTCCGGTATCCGTTCAAAGTAAACTACATGGGTTGGGATCCTTCCTTTTTCTCCGATGAAGCTTTGATGAATTGGCTCCCTGGGCGGATCTTCCAATGTCACAAAGGGAATCGAGTTGAATGCCCGGCATCCGGTGTAGTTATGCCCGGTTCACCGCTCATCATATGTGTCAATGCGAATTGAACATTCAATATTATACGGGCCTCAACCCAATTACATGCTTGTCTTAACTTCCTTGAGTGGGCCTTAGCTTCTGTTGTGGGCTTAACCCATCTCATATTCTTTATGGGCCAATTGTATATATATATGAAAAATATTTCCTCACACAATAGCCCCTCAGAACGGATTATTCCCGTTCAGAAATCCGTCTATCAATTAGGGTTTCTTGACGCGAATGATTCGTTTCTGACACGTGTCAAGATGCCGATTCATTCCTCTGAGGATCTCTTCAGATCATTTTTGTCTTTTTGGTTTTCGCATTTGTCTTGAGCAACGGGTTGCGTACCGTATTTATGTATCATCATTGCATATCTCCTCCGTCTCTTCGCACGCTGGGATTTGATTGGTGGATGTGACCTTTCGGCAGGTTGCTCATAAATGCTGGCTTACGGTTTCGAGACCACCCTCCTTATATAAGTTGGCTTCCGGTTCCTTGCTCTGGTTTCTACCTCTTTCTGACTCTCTTGTCTTCTTCTCTGCTTCCTGTGCTCCTGCTGCCCTCGCCTGAACATTACTCCTGAACCTGTTCCTCAGTCCCCTCTGCGACCTTAACCTGTAAGTTCCCTCACTTTTCTCTTTATTTCATCCTCAAAGAAAACCCTTAGAATGGCCAAAACAAAGAAAACCCAGGGCAAACTAGCCCGATACGTAAACACCCCAGAGGCCATGGAAAAATTCCGCCGTCATTACGGGGTTCCTGATGACGTGTATCTAGAGTATAGGTTCTGGGAAGATGCCATTACTGGTGAACCCGGGGATCTTATTATCCCAGTAGTAGCCATTATTGAAGGCGGAGTCCGATTTCCAATGGACCCCCTTCTTGCTGACTTCCTAGATTACTTCCGAATAAGTCCCACTCAAATAAGCCCCAACATTTTTAGGATAGTAAATGGGGTAGCAGAACTCAACCGCCGGTTAGGTTTTAACCTAACCGTGCATGATATTATAGCCACTTACTTCCTCCGTACCACCCAACACGAAGCCTTTTCTTTAAGGCCCAGGGATGTGAGTAACACCCTGGTAAATAGCCTTCCTGACACGAATAAGGAGATGACGGATGATTTCCTCCTTGTCAGAGGGAACTGGTATTTCCCCGGTCACCGGTGTCCCACCAAAGACGGGAAACCAGGTTAGGTTCTGTTGGACGGTGGAATTTCGCATGGTATTTCTTGTTTCTTTTTGAAAACATTCTTTTCTGACGTATGATTCTTACGTTTTTCTTTTTCTTTCTCATTTTTTGTAGAGGAGCAAAAGAAACACATCCAGGCCCATCTCACTGATCCTGTTGCCCTCCAAGCCGTCTACGACAGTGAAGTTTGCGTAGACGAATACGCAAACCCCCGTTCAGCCTACAAGCTTCTCCGGTACATTTCGTCTGCCCGGAGTTTTTTGCAGTGTAGGCAAGTCAAAAACCTAGCAGAAGCCTTCGCAAATCCTGCTAACAAATCCCCTCCCGCCCACGACATTCGTGTAATGGCCGGCGTCAACTTGAGGAAGCTCCTACCCCCCCGTCCTCAGGCCGAGACGTCCGAGCCTATCCTTCCGCTCAAGAGGAAGCGAAAGGGTGTTCCCAAGGGGGATGCTTCTCAGGCAGCCGCTCCACTTGAGCCGGACACTACTCCAGCTGCCTCAAGGGTGCCTGAGGCCAGGCCGGTGCTGCCCGGCGTCGACACGTTACCGTCCACTGAGGATGCGGACGTGGAGATGGTGGGGCCCTTCATTCCTGAACGGGACCCAATCAACGCAGCAGTGCTGGCCCCATTTTGGGCTCCTACCTTGGAAGCCCAGGGAGAAAGGGTGAGGACGGACGGCACCGTTCTCCGGACAGGAGTCTCCGGGTCTAGCACCGCCTCTGCTCTCTGTGAGGTGGCTCGTCTGCCTGTTGATATGGACGTGTGGAGTAAATCCACTAACCAGGAGGTCATCAACAATCTTCGCCGGGGTCTAATGATGGTAAGTCATACGTTTCAGAGCTCTCCTTTCATTCTTATGTTCATCCAACTAATAAAACAAAATTGATTGTAGGCGGTCCAGGGCTCCCTTGAGATAGGTGACCGGTTTCTGCGTCAAACCGCTGACCTGGAGAACTCTTTAAGGGTAGCCAGTCGCTCCGTCCACCTCAAGACCGAGGCTGAGCGGATGAAGAGGGAGGTGGAGGCCTACAAGCAGCAGGTCAGGATTGCCACCCTAAAGAAGGAGGAGGCTGACCTGAAGCTGGAGGACTCGCAGGATCTTCTTCGCAAGGCATTGGAGGAGAACTCTAAGGCCGGGGAGAAGATCTTGGCTTTGGAGGCGGAGATCGCAGCGAGGGAGAGGGCAGCTTTTGACCGGGGGTCTGTGGAGGCTCAAACGACCATGACTAAACAGCTCCCGGGCATTTACAATGAAGCCTTTCAAGTAGGTTGGAAGGCCCTCTACTCCTGGGAGTCTGACGATATGCCCCCACTGCCACCCCAAGACGTCCTCCCCTACCCGAATGCCCCCATAGGTGTCCCTAAAGAAGAACTCCCTGAAGCTCAACCGGCAGATGGTGATGTGGCAGTCCGTCCAACTCCTGAACGTTTCTGTCTTTACTTACTTTTCTTTTTTTTTGTTTTTGCCAGATCCTGAGTGATCTTTATACTCTTCCCTTTTTTGAATCCGGACAAATTTGATATTCGTTTTTTATTGTAATTTTATGATGGGTTTCCATTTCATGACCATCATTATTGAATTTCGCTACATTTATTCATCTTATTTATCTAGTTTGAAATTGATGACTGTTCATTCATGAATGTTTTGACAATACGTTAACTTTGTTTAAACGGAGCAAATATTCAGATGCAATCATACAATGTATAACAACTCAAAAGACTTGGAAAATTCAACTTGAGAAAAATTAAGGGATGATCTTACCCGGTTATCCGGTGAAAGATCTTTTGTCTATACCCCATGAATTATAATTGTTGGGTGAAGACTTGATACGCTTGTTTTGAGCGGGTATGGAATCTTGCCCGCTCCTGAAATTTCATTGAGTATTCCTGCCCGGATGGGCGGTATGATCCTTCTTATTCATACCTTCACGATCCTTGAGGTCATCGAACCTTTACCGTGCCTGGTCAAGTCAGGGTTCTTGCCCTTCAAAGAGGATTTCAGCATGGGCATTCTTACCCGGGTGACCTAGGCAGACATTCTTATCTGCCGTCTAGTCGCGGCTTTAAACTGTTTAAAGTTTTATGCACCGCACCTGTTCTTGTCAGGTTTTTTGCCCCTCAAGGAGGACTTTCAGCATGGGCATTCTTACCCGGGTGACCTAGGCAGACATTCTTATCTGCCGTCTAGTCGCGGCTTTAAACTGTTTAAAGTTTTATGCACCGCACCTGTTCTTGTCAGGTTTTTTGCCCCTCAAGGAGGACTTTAGCATGGGCATTCTTACCCGGGTGACCTAGGCAGACATTCTTATCTGCCGTCTAGTCGCGGCTTTAAACTGTTTAAAGTTTTATGCACCGCACCTGTTCTTGTCAGGTTTTTTGCCCCTCAAGGAGGACTTTAGCATGGGCATTCTTACCCGGGTGACCTAGGCAGACATTCTTATCTGCCGTCTAGTCGCGGCTTTAAACTGTTTAAAGTTTTATGCACCGCACCTGTTCTTGTCAGGTTTTTTTTTTTATACATGCCTTATACAAAGGACTTTCATAACACATAGAGAAGTTGTAAACTGAGACTTCATTGATAATACTTCTTTAGATTACAGATATTCCACGGTCGTTTTACAGGGGTATCATCAGGCCCTAATAACATAAAAGCCCCTGTGCCGGCCACAGATGCGATCTTGTACGGTCCTTCCCAGTTTGGCCCAAGTTTCCCGTGGGTTGGATCTTGTTTAGCCCCCATAACTTTCCTGAGTACTAAATCACCAACTGCAAGCTCTCGAGGGTTAATCCGCTTTTCGTATATTCTTCGCAGCCCATTCTGATAAGCGGCTAAATGAATAAGAGCTGAATCCCTCCTTTCTTCAGCTAAATCCAAGTCCGTGGCTAGACTTGTCTCGTTGGTGACCGGATCATAATACTCCGTGCGGATCGTAGGCAAGCCAATTTCAAGAGGAATAACTGCTTCAACTCCATATGTAAGTGAAAAAGGGGTTTCTCCCGTTGAACACCTGGGGGTTGTCCGGTAAGTCCACAAGATGCTTGGCAATTCTTCAACCCACCTCCCTTTGGCGTTCTCCAGACGTTTTTTGATTCCGTCCAGCAGTGTCTTGTTGGAGGACTCCACCTGTCCGTTCGCCTGGGAGTAGGCGGGAGTAGAGAAATGATTCCTGATGCCATATTGCTCACAGAATTCTCTGAACGGCCCACTAGTAAACTGAGATCCGTTATCAGACACCAGCACTCGGGGGATTCCAAAGCGGGTGATGATATTCTTCCAAACGAATCTTTTGGAATCAGCATCTGTAATATGCACCAGCGGCTCCGCTTCTACCCACTTGGTGAAATAGTCTGTTGCCACAATAAGCCATTGGCGGTTTCCCGGAGCCCGGGGGAGGGGTCCAACTATATCCAGTCCCCACTGGGAGAACGGCCATGGACTGGCAATAGGGTTTAAGCTGGCAGCCGGCTGATGTATGGACGGAGCAAACCGTTGACACTTATCACACTGTTTGACATACTGGGCGGCATCTTTCTGCATGTACGGCCACCAATAGCCTTGCCCTATGGCACGATGTGCCAAGGACCGTCCACCAGTGTGTCCTCCACATACGCCTTCATGGATCTCCCATAATAGATTCTGAACGGTGTCTGGGTGAACGCACCGTAGATAAGGACCGGTGAAGGATCTTCTGTAAAGATTTCCTTCTTTGGAAACCCAATACCGGGGAGCTATCCTTCTTATACGGTCAGCTTCCTTACGGTCAGTCGGCAATATATCATCTTTTAAATAAGCGAGTATAGGACTCATCCAGCTAGAAGATTGAATCAACTGAGCATACTTCATTAGTTGTGTTCGCTTCCAATACTCGGAAGACTTTGCACACCAACAGAAATTATCCGCCGTAAGTTCCGGGGCCACAGCTGATGCTAAACCGGCGAGGGCATCTGCATGCCCGTTCAACTCCCTGCCTATATGCTCGATCTGAACATGTTTGAATTTTGCCAGCAACTTCTTCGCTTCTACAAGATACGTCCTCATTTTCTCATCCTTAGCTGCATAATCTCCTGAAATCTGATTCACTACAAGCTGGGAATCGCAGTACACGATCAATGGATCTGCTTGGAGAGTAATTGCACACCGCAGGCCGTGCAGCAATGCTTCATATTCAGCTACATTATTAGAAGCGGGGAAGCCTAAACGGATTGCCAACTCCATCATCTGACCTTGGGGAGCGGTGAGCACCACACCTAGACCTGAGCCTCTTGAATTGGAGGCTCCGTCAATGTATAGCTTCCACCCCTCCATACGTTGTACTGAAGATACGTGGTTCACCCACATAGGTCCCATCTCTGCGGGGGTGAACTCAGCGATGAAGTCTGCCAAAACTTGCCCCTTGATTGAAGTTCTTGGGCGGTAGTTGATATCATAAGCCCCTAGTTGGGCTCCCCACTTGGATATCCGCCCTGAGAAGTCTGCACTTCTTAAAACAGCCTTCAGCGGCTGCTCGGTCAAGACAATCATGGTATGAGCCTGAAAATAGTGCGGAAGCTTCTTGGATGAGCATACTAAGGCGAAAGCCAGTTTCTCCAGTGGCAAATACCTTGATTCTGCCCCGTCCAGAGTCTTGCTTGTGTAATAAACCGGCTTCTGAACGTTGCAATCCTCTCGCACTATGGCTGCGCTGACGGCATGCTCAGAGACAGCCAAATATACATATAGAGATTCCCCATTCACCGGAGTGGATAAAAGGGGAGCAGCTGAAAGATACTCTTTTAACCGCTCAAAGGCCTGATCAGATTGTTCTCCCCAATGAAAGTTCTTCCCTTTCTTTATTAGATCAAAGAAAGGGCGGCACTTTTCGGCTGCCCGGGAAATAAAGCGGTTCAAAGCTGCCGCCATACCGGTCAGCCTCTGTACTTCTCTTACAGTTCTCGGGGGCCTTAACTCAAGGATAGCAGAAATTTGATCCGGGTTGGCCTCGATACCTCGTTGGGTAACCATAAACCCCAAGAATTTCCCGGAGCCTACACCAAAAGCACATTTGGATGCATTCAACTTGAGGCGGTGTCTTCTCAACGTGTTGAACACGGCCCTTAAGTCTTCCAGATGATCTTCTGCACGGACACTTTTGACTACCATGTCGTCGATGTATACTTCGACTGTTTTGCCCAGCTGAGAT
The DNA here is from genome assembly GCA_907173295.1 of Fagus sylvatica. Lineage (NCBI taxonomy): Eukaryota > Viridiplantae > Streptophyta > Magnoliopsida > Fagales > Fagaceae > Fagus > Fagus sylvatica. The sequence continues at coordinate 15,808,618 of OU015766.1, read as the reverse complement.
GAGAACATTTTAGTAATCATTCTCTGATAGGTAGCCCCAGCGTTCTTCAATCCAAAGGGCATGACCTTGTAACAAAAGATCCCCCTTGGGGTAATAAATGCTGTCTTTTCTTCATCAGCGGGATTCATGGCAATCTGATGGTATCCTTGGAAAGCATCCAGAAAGCTCATTCTTTGGTGGCCGGACGTAGCGTCCACAAGTTGGTCTATCTTGGGCAATGGAAATGGGTCTTTTGGACAAGCTTTATTCAAGATCCGTAAAATCTATACATACCCTCCATTTTCCATTCTTCTTTTTAACCACGACCGTGTTAGAAAGCCAGGTGGGATAAAGAATCTCCCTTATTGCCTTTGCTTCAACTAACCGGTTAACTTCTTCACACACTGCTTCCTGGTGAAGTGGGGAAATCCGCCGTCCCTTCTGTACAACTGGACGGATAAGCGGATCCACATTGAGACTATGGACATGCGAAGGCTGGATCCTACCCCGGGGGCTTCGTATGGACTCCATGCAAACACATCAGAGTATTCCATTAACAATGCAGTGAGGCCATCCCTCAGCTCCTGTGAAAGGGATGCGCCTAATAAAAAATATCTTTCTTGATCGGAGGCGGACATATAGTGCCTTTTCCAACTCCTCCGCACATTTCTTTTGCGGGGCAAGACCTTCATTCTCTGCCCGCTCCTCTAACTGCTATTTGGCCGGTCTTGCTTCGGGCTCAGGCCCATAAGATATAGCCCCTTTCTGATGGGCGGCCGCTATGAGACATTGTTTGGCCGTCACTTGATCACCTCTAACCTCCATTATTCCTTCAGGGGTTGGGAATCTAAGTCTCTGGTGCAATGTTGACGGGACAGCCTTCATCTTGTGCAGCCAAGGTCTTCCCAAAATTGCATTGTAAGGAGAATATGAATTCAGCACCCAGAAATCCGTTGGAGAAGAAACGGTCCCTGCATGGACTTTCACAGTAACGCGACCAACCGGCATCACTGACTCCCCTGAGAATCCGTATAAAGGATCGACTTTCCGGTCAAGATCCTTATGCTCAAGGCCCAAGCCTTTGAAAAGAGAATCATACATGATCTCAGCGGAACTTCCGGGATCGATCAATATTCTTTTTACTTCGAAATCGCCTATCTGCATGGTGACCACCAAGGCGTCAGAATGTGGGAGTTGCACCCCCTCCAGATCCCTATCAGTAAAGATAATTTCTTCAGTCATCTCCTTCCTCAGCCTTTTCGGAGCCGGAGTCACCCCCTCGGAGACTTGAAATACTTCCCTGAGATGGGCGGCTTCCCGGGTCTCCGTTCTCAAACTATCAGCCCGTGCATGGCTGTGTATTACGTCAATGGTCCCAATAGGTGCCTTGGGCTTTGGGTTGTGCACTCGCTGTTGTTGAAGCTTGGTATTGTCCACAAATTGGTGAAGGTGCCCATCCCGGACCAATTCCTCCAACAAAGCTTTGTAATTCCTGCAAGTTTCAGTCAAGTGCCCCCTCTCTCTATGGTAGGCACAGTATGGCATTGACTCTCTGGAGGCTGGGTCCCCATTCAATCTAGCCGGCCAGGCAAAATAAGGCTTATTTTTTATCTGGGGCAATATTTTGAAGATCGGCTCCTTGAAGGTGGTGTTGATAGCCTGGAATGATTCCCTTGTGACCGGACCCGACTGTTTGGGATTACGCTGAGCTCTGCTTGTTTCCGGTTGGGCCGATTTCTTCTGAACGACCACATTGTCACCGGATTGCTTCTGGGGTTGCAGACCGTCCTCTTCAACACGGACATGCTGCTCTATCCGGGACATGAGATTCGACATATCAGGAGGTGGCTTCTTGGCTAAAGGACTGCCTCAATTTACTCCCAACAGGGAGACCAAACCTGAATTGAGAAATAGCAACGTCTTCCCCGCACCGGTCAATTTCATTATAAGTCTCCCAGTATCTAGCCGAATAAGATTTCAAACTTTCTCCGGACCTCATAGCTAAGGCCATCAAAGAATCCACCTCCTTTGGTTTTCTTGTGTTGGTGATAAAGCGGGTGGTAAAGGCCTCAGAGAGCTCCGTCCAAGAATGGATGGATCCGTGGTCAAGCCTATCAAACCACCTGAGGGCCACATCCCCCAGACTGGAGGGGAAGATTCGGCACATGAGGATATCATCTCCATTATGAAGAGCCATCGAGCGCCGGTAATGACTCAAATGTGATACGGGGTCTGTCTTCCCATTGTAAGTGACCAGGTTGAGAGGAGCAATCCTAGCCGGGAGTTTCGCCCGCTCAATTCTCGAAGAGAAAGGGGAATGGGAGATCTGTCGCAACTGGTTCCAGACCGGATTCTGATCTTTTTTCTCCGGTATATGCACAGGGGACTTTCTTTCCGTCCTCCTCCCTGTTTTGCTCCGCCTGGAATCTTTCGGGGCTCTGTGGTGCTCTTCTGATCGTCTGGGACAACGATGAGAACTTTCACATGAATCAGAGTGGCTTCTCGACCTCTGTCTTCTTGACCTCTGTTGGTCACAGCTAGCCTGCACCTCTTTCAACTCTCGTAACTCCCTCTCTAGTCTTTCTATCTTTCGACTTCTTTTGAGGGCCTCGGCATCAATCACATCACGAGTGGCATGAGATCTCCCTCTTTGATCCTCGACCCTTTCCCTATTTGCTTCGACACGAACTTCTGACATGACTCTCCTTGTTCCTGAGGGATTTGGTGGGGGGTTGTTGACCAAAACGAAAGCGTTTTCTCCCTCCATGTAACTAGCTTCAACTGACAAACTCGACTGGCTTGGCTCTCTACTTCGATTCCCACAGACGGCGCCAATTGTGTTGCGTAATTTTTGTAATAAATAAGATTGAGAGTTTCACCAGTAGAAATCTTCTATATTCGCAATCAATTACTGTTCAGATCCTTCCTGCAAAACAAACAAATAAAGACTCTTTAGAGGTGGTGGCGATTTACGCCTGATCACCCTCCGAAGATTAAGTTAGTTCTCTTTTTTTAGTGAATGTGTATAAGCTCTCTGATAGTTCAAGCACGTACCTTCCTCCTTATTTGCTGCTCTATTTATAGTCTGGTTCTTGACCCACTTGAGCTCCACCAACTGGGAGGCTCTCACTTTGAGGGTGACATGACATGTGACAGTCCTTTTTGGGACGATTTGACGTTGGTACATAACGTATAAAACACTATTGCCAAACTCATTCAATGAATTCGGCTAATCAGTCACGTGACGACCGTCTCGGGATATGTACTGAGCAGAGACTGCCAAAATCCCACTGTCTTCATTTAATGCACCTGGGAGGTCGGTGCTATTTATCCCGGTCAACTTGTCCGGTATCCGTTCAAAGTAAACTACATGGGTTGGGATCCTTCCTTTTTCTCCGATGAAGCTTTGATGAATTGGCTCCCTGGGCGGATCTTCCAATGTCACAAAGGGAATCGAGTTGAATGCCCGGCATCCGGTGTAGTTATGCCCGGTTCAACCGCTCATCATATGTGTCAATGCGAATTGAACATTCAATATTATACGGGCCTCAACCCAATTACATGCTTGTCTTAACTTCCTTGAGTGGGCCTTAGCTTCTGTTGTGGGCTTAACCCATCCCATATTCTTTATGGGCCAATTGTATATATATATGAAAAATATTTCCTCACACAGTTTCCATGTTCTCTTAAAAGTTATTTGGGGGTTCGCTAGGGGTGTTCGTGGTGCCTTTTCTGAATGAGGAGGCCTCCATTTATAGTTGGAATTTTGGCGGTTACTTTGGCTTTGATTTGTTCTTTGGTTGCCACGTGATGCCCCCGTGGTTGGTAACTGCTTCGATCGTAGCCTATTACTTTGTCAGTTATAAGTTTCATTTAATCCAAACATGCTTTATATTTTAAATTGCCAAATGTCATATGTGTGGCAATTAAGATATTATTAGCACCTTCCTTCTTTTAATTGGTACTTGATAGCTCCGTTGACTATTTCCAAATGTCTCTTTTTAATTGGTGCTTGATGGCACCATTGTCTATTTCCATGTGCTTTCCTTTAATTGGTGCTTGCTCACCTATTTTAAATTTGAATTTCATACCAACAAAGAAAATAAGCTAAAAAGTTTAACGAAAAAGTCGTTGCCAAACAAGCACAATTGGTGTCTAAATATGAAAATTGATAATTATGATAATTATTAAAAGATATTTATTATTATTGTTTATATATAAATATATTATAGTATTAGACATTTATTATGATTGTGTTTATATATATGGAACAATATATTATTTCTATTAAAGAAAATATAATGTGTCAAGATTCTAATGAAATGTTTAATTATAGAATAAAATTTAAATTCAATTAAAAAATATATATTAAAATAATGAGGTGTAAAATTGTGAGATCTCAAAAGCTTATGTGTGCAATATTATTAGGTTAAAAAAAAAAAAAAAATGGTTTTACATTATAGTATAGATAAGTTTTTTAGCTAAACTTTTTATGGTATATGTTATACATATAGGGTTACATCACTATAAAATGTCATGATGTTTTACGTTTCTAAGTTGGTCAAATGACTTTTGTAAGAGAGTTGTCATTCAGAAAAATCTATTGAGGTTAAGCCAAAAACACTGAAACTTAGTAGATTTTATTCTCGATTTATATTCAGTGGATTGAGTTGAAATTTGGTTTGAGTATTGTTTAATGTGTGTGAGACTTGGCTGAATTTTTGTATGCTTTGGTTTTATTTTTTGGTAGCCGAAGTCATAGCATGAGCCTTAATGGCCCAAGTTAAGTAAATTCATAGTTCTATGAAGTATATGTGTATGTGTGATTTACTAAGCTAATGTGTGCTATTTAAAGATGCTATGTTTTAATGGTTGATGTGTGTGATGGTTCTAAGTAAATGCATGCTCCTTGAGGTAGTGCATGTCTATGTTAGATGTATGTGATGTTTGTTGAGAACTTCCTATAGGTGGGTTAGGAAGTCCATGAGTTGAGTTAAGTTTTAGTTGCTTATGATATGTTAGTAACGAGGCTTAGGTGACGAGGATACCTAGCACTGAACACTGCCAACTCTGAGACTCTTGGCTGTGCTAACTTGAGGTAAGGGATTGTGCCATGAGCATTTAGTAGCTCATGTTTTCACTAAATGCTTATCATATATCAAATCATTTTGATCAAGAGATATTCTCACATGTTCGTTACAATGTGTGAGAACCACGACCCTAAAACCATCCCTTTTTAGATGAGGGTCTAAACATGATTCCCAAAATGAGGATTTTCACTGTTTTCCATCATAATCACTAGGGGAAATTATAAATAGAGTCGCCACATAACTTTTGTACAAAAAACTAAGAAAAAAAGTACAATCTTTTATTTATTGATGAAACAAATAATACGATTTTTTGGGAAATAGAAAAATTACATGGTTTTGCCCTAGATACAATCTAAGGAAAAATAAAATTACAAAGCTTTGTGTCCTAAATACAATCTAGAAACAAAAGTAAAAGGATACATGAACTAATCAAACTTCCCCTAAGATTAGGGTTCGGGGGCTAAGGGATTGGATAGGAAGGTGTTAGGCACCCATCCAACCTGACCTAGGTCAGTTCTCTAAAGGATCCATTAGTCTAAGTTCACAACCTCAAACAAATCATACTCGCATTTGATTCATAGTATCACAACAGTACATGCAATAAAAATTAAATAGTGATTAATCATCAAGCAATTAAAATCATTTAAGCATTCATCTCATATGAAAAATAAAATTGAAAGTTGTTGTAGTTTTAGTACAACATGTTAGAAAAATCAAATTTGCATCATTCACAAAACAGAAACTGAAAACAATGCAATCTAGCAATTGTGCATTAAAAATTAATCAAGTTAATATGAAAACATACAAATTAAAATTAAAACCTAATCATGCGTTCTACACAATTAAAGTTGCTACATTAAATTAAAAAAGAAAGGATTGTACCTTTTAGGATGCAACCTCTTGAATAAGTGTCCCGAATAGAATTTGATTGTGGTGGGATGCGGCCTCTTGATTGAGAATACCAGATCCGGTCCTGAAAATTGTTCTTAGAGAAAAACTGTTAAATTTGATTAAAAGAGATTGAAAATGGAATTGAAAGATTGGAAATAGAGATTACAAAAAATGGCTTTTGTAATCTCTAGACTTGAATATAAGAACACACTTGTGTTCTTATTCCATATCTAACAATTTGCAAAAATTCTCTTGAATTTTGCTTAGGATTGCTTTGACTAATTTTTCCAACCTTCTTTGAAAATGAGTGTCCTTTTCTATTTATATGACAGCCTTAAAATGAATAATCTCGAGTTTTGGAACCCTAGGAAGCTTATTAGGGTTTTAAAATTGGATTGGTGGCACAAGAGTTTGACTCTTCATAAAATTCTTATTTGGGTGTCAATCGGTTTCTCAGGGTGGCCTGATCGGTTCCCTCGTGAAATCTAAGTACCGATCGGTACTCAAGTGGATAATTTCGACTTCTTTCATTTTTAATCCACTTCTAGTTGAATTAGAAGTCCCTTATCAGCTGAGTTCGAGATCCCTTTATTTTAAATAATTAATTAATAAATAATTTGATAATTACTTGTCATAATAATTATCTATTATATAAAAATTAATTAAATTTAAAATTATCCTCTGAATATTGTCTTGTGCACTAATACTTACCATATTAGGGTATTCTAACCAATAGAATTAATTATTAATTAATTTAAGTTTAATCCTTTAAAGGACCAATCAAATTAATTTATAAATAATCCTATGCATGCATGCTCATGGTAAGTATTATTTCAACTAATCAAATTTATTTCTTTAATAAAATCTTGATTTTTGATCCAGTTTTTAATCCGAAAAATGCACTCTCATCATTAATTCAATTTTGATCATTTAAGATATGATTTTTTTAAATTGTGTACCAACTTTGAATTTCCAGGCCAAGAAAATTACCATTTTACCCTTTATGCACTAAAGTGTAAAAAAGTAAAATTAATGGTTGCAAAATGGGGTGTCAACAGATGCCCCTCATTGGTGGAATTTATACAATAAATAAACACCAATGCAAGTACGACATCTCATTTTGTGATCATTAATTTATTCACATGGGGATATAATTTCCTCAGACATTTTTGGATGCAACTCCTCAGAATTGTCCCAAAGGAAAACGTGAGAATACAATCCCGCATAATTGCCTCAAAGGGGAAGATTTTGAGAATACAATTCCTTAGAATTGCCTCAAAGGAAGTGTTTTGAGAATACAACTTCGTAGAGTTGCCTCAAAAGAAATGTTTTGAGAATATAATTTAGTAAAATTGCTTCAAAGGGAATATTTTGAGAATACAATTCCGCAGAATTGCCTCAAAGGAAATGTTTTGAGAATACAATTCTGAAGAATTTTCTTGAAAGAGGTATTGTGGAAATACAACTTCGTAGAGTTGCTCTAAAACAAAATGTGAGGATACAACTCCGAAGAATTGTCTTGAAGTGAATATTTTAAGAATACAATTTTGCAAAATTTCCTCAAAGAGACTTTTGTATAATACGACTCTGGAGAGTTGTCTTGAAGGAAATATTTTGAGAATACAATTCTGTAGAATTGCCTCAAAGAAAATGTTTTGAGAATACAATTCCGTAGAATTGCCTCAAAGAGAAAGTGTTGGAATACAACTCCGGAAAGTTGCCCCTAAAGAATGTTGGGTGAGAATGCAATTTCTCAAAATTGCCTCAAAGAGAATGTTGTTGGATGCAACCTCCACAGAGTGCTCTAAGAATAAATATTATTGTGAGCGCCTAACGAAATCGCCTCCGTGAGGTGATTGCGATTTCGCCACTGTGAGCACCCCTCGGTTCCTTTTATTTCCCGAGGCCCTCCCCGAGGGGTCTCTCGGTTTTCTCTCCCTTTTGAATGGGAGGTAAATGAACCATTTGTGAGGTGGTGGATTAGGTTTGCCCGGTGTGAGCCCAACGTAACACATGGGCTCGAGAGTACGCCAAATAGCCTCAAGGACTAGGGCGGAGAATAGGGAGTCGCCACCCGGTTTTTAGGTCCGGAAACCCATTTAGACATCCATTTTGCTATATGAAGTAAATTGTCTATCATCCATTTTAGATTCCTAAACGTCATCTAAATTGGACGAAGGGGCCATGTGTTTACACATAAAAATAATTTTATTATATAGTGTTATATATATAATATTGACCACCATAATATATTAAATTGTTAGCATATTATATGTGTAATTTATATAGAAATAAAATTATTTGTAACTTCCATTTACATGTGTCATTATTTACAACTTTCATGGAGGAAGTTAATGGTAAGATGTAACCACCAATAACTTCCATGATGTGGATAACATGTGTCATGATCTCCAAACTATTGGGAGTAGTTATTTTCCTAAAAATAAACCACTCAAAGTAGTTATTGATGGATAATTATTTGATGGAAATAACCACCATTTTGACTATTAATAAGAAGGTTTATTCTTCAGAGACTCTCTCTACAACTCAACTTCCACAACCCATGTGCGAGAGATCCATTTGAAAGCCAATATTCAGCAAGAGTTGAATGGGTGGCTCTCGCGAAATGAAACCTTGTGGAGGCAAAAATCAAGGAAGACGTGGCTAAAGGATGGTGATAGGAATTCTCGATTTTTCCATTTGTCCACTGTAATCAAAAGACGTAGAAACTCGATTGATGCCATTAGAGATGATCAAGGTGTTTGGATCATCAACAAGGCGGAGATTAAGGAGTTTGTGGTGTCTAAGTTCCAAAAGCTCTTCACTGAGGAGTCTACTTCTTTCCCGGCAGATTTAGAAGATTTGATCTCTCCCTCCATATCTCAGCTTGACAATGATGCTTTATGCATTATCCCTACTCCCCAGGAAATTAAAGAAGTTATTTTCGGGATGCAAAGCCAAAAGGCCCCTGGGCTGGATGGACTTCCCTCACTCTTTTATAAGAAGTATTGGGCTATTATGGGGACGAATGTTATCAAACTTGTCCAGAGTTTTTTCAGATGTGGCTATATGCTTGATGAGGTTAATTGCTCGCTCATTGTCTTGATTCCAAAGATTACATCCCCTGCCTCAGTGAACCACTACCGTCCTATAAGTCTTTGTAATACCGTTTATAAAGCAATCTCTAAGATCCTTGTGGCAAGGCTTAGGCCTCTTCTACCTGATTTAATTTCTCCGTGTCAATCAGCTTTTGTGCCTGATAAATGGATTGTGGAGAACCAACTAATTGTTCAAGAGCTGTTGCACAGTTTTAAAAGAAGGAAAGTGAAAGGTGGTTTTGTTGCAATGAAAGTGGATCTCCAAAAGGCATACGACCGGGTGAATTAGAATTTCTTGCGTGTGGGGTTGCTTAAGTTTGGATTCAGTGATATTTTTGTCAACTGGATAATGCAGTGTGTTTCTACTGTGTCTTTTTCTATTATTGTCAATGGTGGTAAAACAAAATGGTTCCGTCCCATTAAGGGGTTAAGGCAAGGGGACCCCCTGTCTCCTTACCTTTTCATCCTTTGTCAAGATATCCTTTCAAGGATGATTGAAAAAGAGCACCGTTTAGGCCAAGTCAATGGTGTTAAAATGAATCTGAATAGGCCTCCCTTCACACATGTTATGTATGCAGATGATCTTATGCTGTTTGCAAGAGCCAGCACTAGGGAAGTCAAAGTATTGGATGAATGCCTCAAGAAATATTGCTTATGGTTAGGTCAATTGATTAATCGGGAGAAATCTGGACTCATTTTCTCAAATCTTGTTCAAAGGGTTAGGAAAAGAGCAATCAAATGTGAACTCAACATGAAAGCTATTTCTATGCTTGCCACCTACCTGGGTGCCCTTTTATTCTCCTCAACGAGCCGCTCTAAAGATTTCAAATTCCTTCAAGAGCGTTTGGAATCAAAATTAAAGGGTTGGCGGTGCAAAACTCTCTCGTGGGCAGGGAGAAGTACGCTTATTAAATCTGTTGCTCATGCCCTTCCCAACTATACTTTCTCAGCCTTTGATGTCCCAGTTAATGTGTGCAACAAACTTGACGCTGCCTCCAAAAGATTTTGGTGGAATCCAAATAAGAGCTCAGGGAACTACCTTGCTTGGAAGTCATGGGAGCAACTCTGCTTCCCTAAATGCCAAGGTGGTCTTGGTTTCCGTAAATCGAAATGTTTCAACAATGCCTCCCTTGCAAAGCTGACTTGGTTGGTGACTTCTAACCGTAAGAGCATCCGTATGCAAGCCTTAAGAAGTAAGTATAGAGTCAAGCCTGATTGGTTGAGCTGCGCACCAGTTAAAAATGCTTTGCATACCTGGAGGGCAATTGAGAAACTCAAAACCCTTGTTGCTAAAGGGGCTTGTTTTCTAGTTGGTGACGGAGTTATTATTGACATCTGGACCGATCCTTGGGTTCTTGGCTCCCAAATTTTCTCCTTCAGCCTCGAGATGGTTTAGTCAGAGAAGGCTTGGTGGTTTCATGTCTTATTATCCAATCTACAAGGTCCTGAGATTTAGCTAAATTGGAGTTACTGTTCAGTTCTGAGTCAGTGGAAGCAATTAAAAAAATTATCATTTCGGCAATTCCTGTCTCGGATAGGCTGATATGGATCCTAGACCCTAAAGGTAAGTTCTCTATTAAATTAGTTTTTTCTGTTAGCCAAGATCCTATGGAGCAAAGTCAGCCTAACATCCAGTGGAAGCCTTTTTGGAAGCTCCAACTTCATGAGAGGCTTAAAATGCTAGTATGGAGAATTGCCAATGACATCCTTCCTACTAATCTTAACTTCTGTATGAGAGTTGGTTTTGGTAATCCAATATGTCCTTTGTGCCATTCTGAGAAAGAATCTGCCTTACATCTATTTTTCCAGTGCCCAATATCAAAAGCTTTATGGTTTGGACAAAATGGTGGTGTTCTCCTAAATAGACTACCAGTGCGTTGCTATATTGATGTTGTCAAGTTGGTGATTGATCCCCCAGTGATCATCACCACTCATGATCAATCACCACTCATGGTGATAAACCAAAGCTGCAGTCCCAGGCCTCCATCCAAATTGCTAACACACTTGAATGTATCTCGAACCTCCGAAACAAGATGATTCATAGCCCTGGCCCATTAAATCTCCCTCTCTATATTAGAAATTTAAAGCTTCGCATTTGTGAGCACTTGTCCATCTTGGCAATTCCTAAGGTTTCTGCTGCAACTTTTAGCAATTTTTGGAAACCTCCTCCAGCTGGTACTATCAAACTCAACACTAATGCTGTTGTTCGCACCCATTCCGCATCCTTAGCGGTCATGGCCCGTAATCACCTTGGTGCTGTTGTGAAAGCATGGGCCTGCAAATCCTTAATTGATGACCCTACTATTGCAGAAGCTTATGTTATCAAATGGGCTCTCTCTTTGGCTAAGGATGAATGCTTTTCACACGTTATTGTGGAAAGCGACTCTAAATCCTGCATTGAGGCTTTCTCTGGTTCCTCTGCTGATGTGTATTGGGAGATTAATGCTTTATGCTTTGATATAAAAACTTTAGCTTTAAACTTCGACGTTTGTCATTTCTCATGGGTTAAAAGAGAACGCAAATTCGTCAGCTCATGAGTTGGCTAAATTTGCTACTCCCCTTGATTCTGATGTTTGCTGTTTCGGTGTATCTCTACCTTCCTCTGTTCATGAGGCATGGAATAAAGATATGCTTGCCTTTTCTTAGTTTCAATATAAGCCTTTTAAGTACAAAAAATAAAATAAAATTTGGCAAAAAAAAAAAAAGAAGAGATCCATTGTGATCTAAAGTGTGTTTTTCAAGTGTGTTCATTAGTGTTTGTAAGTTGTTCTTATTGTACTTGTACTTTGTAAGTTTTAATAAAAAAATATCTATTTTTTATCTTGTTTGATCTACAATTCTACTTCATCTTTCATACTTTGTTTGGTGACATAAGAAAAAAGTCCATGTCATTAAGACATAATTCAGACCAAACACATCCTTTTGAAGTTCGAAGTTAGATTAGCAATTCTAAATTCAAGGTTTGTAACAAACTTTGAATAAGTTTGATTTTATATCAAATAGAAATCTCTTATTTATCAAAAAAAGATACTGATTTCCAAATGAGATAATGGTCTCATGGAGCTACTTTATGACATACATCATTAAGGTGAGGGTAGTAAAAACATGGTTTTAAAAACCAGATTGGTCAAAGAACTGAAAATAATAGTAGTTCTTGGTTTTCTGGTCTGATTGGGATCGGACTAGTGATCGAACTGGTGACGTTATAAATAATTTAATTAATAATTTTAAAAATAAGTAAATAACTAAAACATATATATAATTTTAAGTGAGTTTCCATACCTTATAATATTAAGAGTGTAAACCTTGAGGAGTGGCTCAACTGATGTTAAATAATATAAAAAAAGGCTAAATTACAAATTATACCCTTTAACTTTGGTCAAAGTTCAATTCAGTCCTCTAAGTTTTGACCGTCTCAATTCAGTCCTCTAAGTTTCAATTTGTTCCAATTCACTTTCTTTTGTTAAAGTTGTTCTTTAGTACTGTTAGTTTTGCTTTTATTTAGTTTTTATATATTAAAACAAACCAGAAAATAATAAAAAGTTAAAAGTTAAAAACTAGAAATTAAAATCCTTCTCTTTATTTCTTCCTCTCTCTCTCTCTCCTCTAGTTCGTCTCTCTTTCGTTTAAACCTGACCCGCCCGACCTGTGACCACTCCTAATCGGAATTTCATAATTTCATTACCCGAAAGATTTTAGAAATTATTTTTATTATTTTTTGGTTTTGTTTAAAAAAAAAAAAAAAAAAAAACTAATAAAAGCAAAACTAATGTAGCAAGGTTATTAAAATCGGGATTCTACCTTGAATCGTTGGGAGGGTTTCGCGAATCGAATCGTGAATCGTAAGATTCTACTTTCCGTAAATAAAAAATATATAAATAATTATAATTCATAACATAGGTTAAAGAATCATTGAAAAATAAATAAGTTTTGGCATAAAATTTATAAAATGCAATAAGTCATCAACTACTAAATACCAAATGACAAATTTCAAACTTCAAACTTTCAAGTTCCAAGTTTTAATACTACATAACCACAAACATACATAATGTTCCAAATAATAACACTACATAAATCAAAATATTTCCCAACCATTTTCCACAATGGTGATTTTGTGACAAAAGTAACACATTACTTATTGTTCAATGTGAATAACCAAGATCATCATTGATTTGATGAATGTTGTCCTCTAATGGGAGACTTTCACCATAAATGTCGTTGCTTCCATCTAAATCATCCATGAGAAGATCATTCAAAATCTCTTACTTCATTTTCAAGTTCACAATCACTAAGATTATGAATTTCTTTATCTTTATCACCTAGCAAAAAAGAACAAAAACAAATTGTATTCAAAATTTTATAAAGATCTAATAAGGAAGTCATAAGTCATAACTCACAAGATTTAAAACCCACTTACCATTTTCATCTTTCTCTTGAGCATCCCTATGAAAGACACTTAGCCATTCTTCATTTGGTTCATTTGGACTCTCTTCTGCAGCTATCCACTCATCATCTGAAGAGATGTCCTCCAAAGAAACTTGAGTGGTTCCAGTTGCTTTTTTTGTAGGTTTATTTATCAAGTTCAAGTTGCACAGGACAAACACCAAGTCATTCATTTTCTTTTGGAGCAAACGGTTTCTTCTTTTTGTGTGTACCTACAAACACCAAGTTATTAGAATTTATATATTATAGTTAACTTTTTATTATATATTACCATTAACTTTTTACCATATCAAATGCACTCCAGTTCCTTTCATAGCCAGCCATACAAGCTAAATTTTCATTGGAGGCCCAAAAAAAAAAAACTCAAAAAATCCGAATAAACCTTGTGTAAGTAGAATCGTATAGAATCGGAAGCAAATTCGAGATTCTATTAAGATTCTACCATCTTTAAGATTCAGTTAAGATTCAAATCGTTTTCATAATGTTGAATCGTAAAATCGTAAGATTTTAAGATTCGAATCGGAGATTTTAATAACCTTGGGTACCATAGAACAATTTTTTCCAAAACTGTAAGCACTTAAAAAGCCTTAGGTGTGAAAATAAAACTAGTATCTTGTAAATAGTGAATCCAGATCTATTATTTTATTTTTTCAAATGCGAATTTGGTTTTAGAACAACCTACCAATTCTATTTTTTGTTTTTTCAAAAGTGAAACGGGTTATTCAAATACCGAATTCCACTATAAATATATATATATATATATATATATATATATATATATATATTTCCATTTTTTTTGTCCTTCTCTGGTATGTTTGTCACTTGTCAGTCCATGTCTCTCTAGTGAACCACAATTTCCCATTTATTCCTGAATCCTGTCAAGCAATCTATTATTTCCTTTCCTCTTTTTTCAATCAGATTTTATTCTCCTGACATATCAACTCTCACTCTCCTTCGCCATGTCTCCTCATCTTAAAAATTATTTATCTTCACGTGCTTAGTTTTTTTCTCACTCTTCATGCTCATTTTCCTTGTCTCTACTCTTTATTATATTTGAGAGATTTCATCACACAATCTTAGATAAGTTTTCTCTCCTGAACTTCTTAATTTTTTTTACTCTTGTTAAACTATAATTTTATTTAACTTATACTTTGATTTGTGTTAATATATAACATAGTTGTAGCTTTTTTTTTTTTTTTTTTGGCTTCTATAGATGTCCCAAGACATATTTGGCAGTTACTAATAGATTTGTTTGACAGGGTTTAATTGGAAATAAATGGGGAATTGAGTGGTTGACTAGGGAATAAAAGAAGAGAGAGAGAGAGAGAAAACAAGTGACATTTTTTACCACTATACTAAAATGAGCATTAAGCTTCTTTTTTTATTTTTCCTGTGCTAAACAGGGATTGAAAGCTAAGAGGCCTAAACTTGGTAACATTGCTTACTTTTCTTGTTAAGAGAATGAAGGATTTAAATTACAGGGTAGTCCACCTACATACACAACTTTATCCATAATATTTTTGACAACTTATTAAAGTGATAATTTGTATGTGATAAACAATTAATATCACATGATTCTATTACTAATACTATTTTAATTTTTTACCAATCGCTGTATACAAAGTTGCTTTATCCATAATATTTTTGATAACTTATTGAAGTGATAAACTATTAATATCACATGATCCTATTACCAATAATACTCTTTTTATTTTTTACCAATCGCTGTATAGAAAGTTGCTTTGAAACTTATTCTTTAAAATATATTCGTTATGGTTCAGTCCAGTGAAAAGTTATATCCTTCCATATATTTTATTAAAAAGAAATGATTTTGTGGAGTGGACAAATAATAGAGGAGAAAGAAAGGAAGTGCATTTTCTCCTTGTTTCTTTCCAAGTCTAATTGGAGTTGCTTTTTATCAGCTAACAATTACACTTTAGTTAATGCCAATATACGTCTCTTTTTTATGACTGAAGAGAGAGAGAGAGAGAGAGAGACTTGAGATATTGTGCAACAACGCTGCCTCAAGAGGTAATCTTTTGCTTTTACTTCCTCTGTTTTGTTTTTAATTGTTTAATTTGCAACATGTTTGTAGAAATCCGTTTGATGTTTCATAAGCATCTTTTATGTAAACCCCAAAGTTTATTTGTCTTGTTCAAGGAAAAGAGATTAGCTTTTGTGTTTTTGTTGATCAGCTTTTCATGATAAAGGTTATTTTCGAGCCATTGAAGCTTTTAGTGGATTTTTATTTTTGTTAAAGAGTAAAGTTTTGTGGGAAATGAAAGATTAATCGTTTATGTATAGAGAACAACTAGTCTTGTTTTGTTGGCTTTTATTTAGCCCATGAAAACTTGTTAGTTTTAGTACTCAATAAAACCAATCTCTTTTTTTTCCTCGGGTAAAAATTGTACACATCCACCCAATTGGTTTGGAACCCACAATCTTGGCCTCCATGCTTTCTTATGGGGGAGGAGGTACTACTTAAGTTTTATTTTAAATTTTTTATAATTAGAATGAATAAGTTGTGTTTCAATTCCCAAGCTTTTGTTTTACATAAACTAGCAACTTTTTTATTAGATTTTTAACCTTGAATTTCTTTTTAATTATATTTTATTTTTGACAAATGAATGACACAGAAGAAGCAGAATGAATGAAAAAATTGATGATGTGGATCGGATATCCATTTTACCTGCATTTATCATGCATCACATCTTGTCCTTCCTACCCCGAAAGGACGCAGCTAAGACTAGTCTCTTGTCCAAGAAATGGAATTGTGTATGGTCTTCATTCCCCATCTTGGATTTTAATCAAATATATTACCTTGATTGTAACGGTTTTCACTTCCCAGATACACGTTCACATCCAAGTCACAATAATCAGAAAAGAGCTGAGAAGTTCATGAATATTGTGGATCAGTCTTTAAGTAGATTTCACCAGCATAAGTTGCAGATGCAGAAATTTAAACTTCACATGACCCTTGTTGATATCAAGTTAGCTTCATGGGTTGATAAATGGATAGAGTTGGCCTTGGAACATGATGCCAAAGAGATAGATCTTATGGTTCGAACCGAAAAGGATCCATGGTATACTTTTCCTGAAACAATATTTGTGACAAAATCAACTAGTAGTTGTAAGTTAGATGAACCATTTTCTAGGAGTGATGTGAAGCTTTATTCCCTACAAAAGTTGTGGCTTGAGGACATTTATGTGAATGAAGAGGTTATTCAAGCTATCATCCATATTTGCCCTTTTATTACGTATTTTGCTATTATAAGATGTAAGGGAGTGAAACCTCTGGACATCACTACATGTCATAATTTGAAACAATTATACTTAAGCGGTTTGAGCATCACAGACCAGTATCTTCACTTCAATATCTCTAGATTTCCCCACCTTGAAACTTTGCAGCTCTTTATCTGCAATGAGTTGGAAAGGATCAAGATTTCTGCACAGGGGCTTAAGATGTTAGAAATGGAGCAATGCCGAAAGCTGGTTGAGGTTGAAATTGATGCTCCGAATCTGTCATCATTCCAATATTCCGACATCAGGAATGAATTTCCTATGATATTTTCAAAGAATGCTCCATGTCCTTTTGAACTTAGTCTTTTATCACTCTCCCATCGTATTGACACTCTTTGGTTTCTTAAGTTGAGGGAATTGTTAGTAATGTCAAATCAAAGAAAAGTTTTGAGGCTAACAATCCATTGTCAGGAGGTTTGTCCACCAACACAAGTTTATTGGTTTTCACCCAGTTTTTTCTTTAATGTCTTTTTATTTTGCAATTTCACTTTTTGTTTACTAAAACCTTTTTACTTGTGTGGATTATAAAGGTTATATTTAATCTTGAAGAATTGAGAGGAATTACACTTCCTCCACCATTTGAACTGGAACTTTTGAAGCTAGATGTAAATGTAGGAAACTCAACTTTGTCATTTGATTATGGAAGTCTTATAGATGGATTGCTTTGGAGTTGCTGTCCCAAGATTTTCTCATTGCCAACAGTTTTGGACTTCCAGAAGAAGTGCATAAAGGTATGTTTGTTCTTCTACAAGATTTTAAAGAGTGCCTCTATTGGCCTAATTTGTACCTGACAAGTTAATTAGATTTAAGTGGTTTGTCATCTGAATGCATATCATCGAATGATTAAGATTCATAACAGCATTTGCATTTCAGTCAAGTAATAAAGTAGTTTGTTTGGTTGGTTGGTTGGTTGATTTTTGTTTTGTTTTGTTTTTACCAGTGTTAATTCCGGTCATGTAACAAAGTTGCTGAAGTGAAGTGCTTGATAATACATTTCATAATTTCTACACCCGATTATTGCAGATTCCAAGTCAAATATGGTCTTTTTTTTAGTATTTGTGTAGAGGGCAATAAGCTGTAGATTAGCATGGTTTGGTAGTGCATACATAGGATGAAAAATCTAAATTTCATTTTATTATTATTATTTAATATTATTTGTACCCTGAACCTTACCTCATTGATCACAATTTGAGAATTAAACTCCCTAATAGGTCTGTCTGAAAAAAAAAAAAAAAAGGGTCCCTGCAAGAGGCAGCAACTTTGAGATCCATGGTGTCCATTTTCATTATCTATTTTAAAAAAAAAACAATGATATTTTTTTAACAAGTCTATAAGATTAGGGAGAGTGAGAGTATTTATATGGAAGAATAAACTTAATGATCTGTGAATGATATTTTCATTATATTCTTATATCATTTTACTTTATTTTTATTTGAAGAATAGGAGAAACATTAAAGAATTTTTATCTATGAAATATAGAATTTCAGCACGCAGCCGGATGTGATTCCTATGCTGAAGTTTTGACAAACTTTTGATGTTCTGTTAATATACAGTATCACAAGTAGATAGAGTTTTATCCATTTGAAATAGAGTTAAAATTTGGAAAACAGAAACATTTAATCAAATATCAGTTAGTGTGAAACAGCCAAAAGTTCCACATTCCGCATTCCACAATTTTATCAATTAGATTGAAATAACCACAACTTCTACTTTCCACAGTTCCATATAAAGAAACCAAACAATTGTACAATCAGTTCCCACAAGCAGCATGCATGCTTCATACTCAACCTAAGTTAGTAGGCCACTTGCTTCTCTGAAGACAGTATAGGAGATGCCCCATTTGCAGCACAAAATCCTGGTTTGGATTAGAGTTTCTAATGTTCTTGCAAGAGCCAACCTAAGCTCTAATATAAATTTGTGATTAGATGAAGTACGTCTTTCTTATATTGGGCTAGACCATTGTGAATTCTAGCATTCATCTGCATCAACTCATTTTCATTATGGAAGTGAGAGTTAAACTATATTACAGAAAACATTCTGAAGAAGGAAAATGGGTATGGTGTGGAGCAAACATGTAGTATGTGCAACTTTCTCTAGAGATTTCAAATGGGCTTAGAGGTGGGGTAATTGGTCCCCATTAGTGTACCTAGCTATTTCAGTAATGCAAGTGACATATTTGGTGCTTATTCCTAATATATAACCATATGGATACAATTATTTTGATTATGAGAAGCAATGATGTTGATTAAGAATATATCAAATTTGTTTAAAAAAAACTTACTCTTGCTGAAACTAATTATTTGGGCTCTTATTTGCTTGGAACTCTAGGTGCTATGTGAGATGGTATTGGGTAGAGAAGATCCAGATTGCTGCTGTTCTTTTAATCACAAATGTTGGCGGCATCATTTAAAAGGTGCAAAGATTGTGACTGCTGGGATTGAAGGGCTTCTTGATTGCAAAACTTTGTTTGATACATGGCCCACTCTTCCAATAGGTCAAAAGATTCAATTTAGATTGGATTGGGAACACCATTTACATGGAAGGGTGACTTGAGTTATTATGTGATTAGAATATGAAGTAATATACTTAACAAATTTTTTCGAAAAAAAATATATATATACTCTCCAATTTGGATTTACCTGTTTGATCCAACACTTCTAATTATGACATTCTATCATCCTTATTTTTTAAACTTTGTCTGTTTGAAATTAACTATTTTTTTTTTCTTTTTAAAATTTAACCAAAATATCAAGATTTAACCCCCCATTTGCTTCATGAGAAAAGAAAAGAAGGTAAAAAATTTATGCCCTCTTATTTAAGTTTCTTTACATGAAATGGCATATCAATTAGGCAAAGGTAGCTCTATTAAGCTCAGTTGATTGGAAAGGTTGCATGTTGATACAGGTTTCTTGATAATGAAAAATTAGGTCAATAAAATTTGGATGTAATTTGCTTTTCCCACACTTTGTGGAGAACCTTAAACCTTCAGACAGGATTTTAGAAGGGGTGTACCTCAAAAGAGACCTCATCACCTCAATAGCATCGTTTGGAATATATTTCTTCTTTGTTTTATGTCTGAATGTGTGTTTATTTGAGTGCGAGATGATAAGGTGCTCTTTGGGTTGTTGATGATAAGGTATCTTAAAAATGCAAATTTTAGGAAAGCTTTGGGTTGTTGAGTCGAGTTGTCGACATGTTAGTTAGTATCTTAAAAATGCAAATTTTAGGAAAGCTTTTGCAAAGGCAGCTTATGAAATTGTAACAACAAAGTAGCGGTGCCTCAGCAACTCTCCGTACAATTTTAAAGTTAACAATTCTGAAGCCATAATTTTGCAACCAAAAATAAATAAAATTAAAGGTGAAAGTTTCCTTTTTAATGTAACTTCTGAGACTGTGGTCCAGTTTTCACAAGGTAGGAGCTTCTGGATTTTTCTTTAGCTAGATCGGTGGGACCAATATAATACAAACCGATTTATGTTCTCAACATTCTAAGAAACTAACAAAGCCGTGGTGGGTGGTGATGAAACCGGAGAGAACGAAGATGGCGTTGGTGTTGGAGGGACAAAAAGGTGCCGGAGCTGTGGTGGATCTAATTATTTTGGATTTGGGGTTATCGGGCGAGTCTGAATATGGGTTTTTAATAATTCCACCATATTTTGATTAGGTGTAATTTTTAAAGAATATTGTGTCAAAAAAATTTCAATTAAATTATATACCAATATAAATTAATTTTTGACGGTGCCATTCAATTAAAATGACACATCATTGATATTTCCGTTAGTTTACTTTTTTCTCGTCAAACTCCTTTTTCCCTTCTCTCTCCAAAATCTTTCCCAACCTTTCATCTTTATAGAAGTTCCTTCACCGGCCACAACCACCACCAGAAAATTTTCACCTTCTTCCCCACATCCCCTCATGAAAACTTCAAACGACCCCCTTAATGCCTGGTTTCTACAACGGCACCTCCTTTTTT
This sequence comes from Fagus sylvatica, assembly GCA_907173295.1. Classification (NCBI taxonomy): domain Eukaryota; kingdom Viridiplantae; phylum Streptophyta; class Magnoliopsida; order Fagales; family Fagaceae; genus Fagus; species Fagus sylvatica. The sequence continues at coordinate 15,787,844 of OU015766.1, read as the reverse complement.
TACCGTCTCGGCGTCTCGTCTCATCTCCGCTACTCAAATAGTTTCTCACAGACTTCTAACTCCCACTCCCACTTCAATCTCATAAACCACCGGAATTAGAACACCATATTTCCTGTGCCGCTTCGGTTATAACAATCTCCAATCGCTGCTGGTAAAAATAAAAAATAAACTGATCCTCATGAGGGGATTTTCAGCCTTTTTTTTAATTTGAACTCTTGGATTGGTGAGGTGAAGAGGGTCACGAAGGAGACATTAGTGAAAATAAATACGTCTGATAATAAATATTCCCTTCCTTGGATGTTTAGTACTCAAAGAGACACTATCAAACAAAAAACAAATTTTTCTCAATATTTGACATTAATATTACAAAAGGATTTGAATGCTTTGGTGTGCGGTGATAATATTCAATGGGTAAAGCAAGTTGTGGGTAAATAGAAGATGGGGATGTGGGGGAAGAAGGTATTTTCTGGTGGTCGATGAAGGAACGGTTGTCTGTGATAAAGATGAAAGGTTGTGAAGTGGAGAGAGAAGGGAAAAAATGAAAAAAAATATCGTTAATTTTGTTTACTTGGACTGATTTGGAAGTGAAGCATTTTAATTGATGTACCGTCTAATTGGGCGTTAATTTACATTGATGTATCTAATTTAATGAATTGCTCTCCATTTTAAATGTTACATCATCTCTCTAGCCACCTGTAATTAAACTCGGAGTTAGATGTGAATTTTTTACTGGCTAGCGCTCATTTTAAATTTCATAAGTTGTAAACTTTGACCAACAATATATAGCCAATTTTTTATTTATTTTTTATTTAATGTTTGATAGAATTCTTAAAGATATATGCTCATTTGGAATGATATGTTCTTCTAAGAATTAGTCCTTGAATCCTTAGTCTTTTTGTAATGACTCCTCTCCTAACATCTAGGTCTAAATTTCGGGAGTAATTATTGTGTATTTGTTATTTTATTTTTTGAGATAGTAGTATTTTGAATAGATTAGACATTCAGATTTTAAATTGTTTGGTCACCATGTACCCAAACCATTGGTTAAGCATTGCTCTGAATGTTCATTACAAACTTCCTGATTCTATACTATAAGAAAATACATGAAAGCAAGTACTCAGAGAGCTCTTGCCCTATTGGACCAATGCCTATCCATGACACATATAAGGCAAATTCAATCCCATCTCACAGTTTCAGGCACCCTTTTGGATCCTCATGCCACCACCAAGATCATCTCCTTCTGTGCATTGTCCGATCATGGCGACTTGAATCACGCCTATCAACTGTTTGATCATCTACCGCATCCATCCACATTCATTTGGAACACCATGGTTAGAGCTTTTGCCGAGAGAAATGAACCTATCAAAGCTGTGTGTATGTATAAGAATATGCTTGACAGTGGCTTCTTACCCAACAACTACACTTTCTCTTTTCTCCTTAGAGCTTGTGTTGACCTCTCTGATATCTCCTTGGGTAAAAATATCCATGCCCAAGTTGTCAGGCTTGGCTGGGAATCATATGACTTTGTGCAGAACGGGTTGATCCATTTGTATGCGACTTGTAACTCTATGGACTCAGCTCGTAAATTATTTGATGCAAGCGTGAACCGAGACGTCATTACATGGACAGCTTTGATTAATGGGTATGTAAAGTCTGGACTAGTTGTGGTTGCACGGGAATTATTTGATCAAATGCCTGAGAAGAATACTGTTTCTTGGAGTGCGATGATTACTGGGTATGTGCAAGTTGGATTGTTCAAAGATGCTTTGGAGCTTTTTAATGATATGCAGGTTTCTGGGTTTCGACCGAATCATGCTGGCATTGTGGGTGCACTCACCGCGTGCGCTTTTCTTGGTGCATTGGATCAAGGAAGGTGGATACATGCATATATTGATAGAAATGGGATGGAATTAGATAGAGTGTTGGGCACTGCTCTTATTGACATGTATGCAAAGTGCGGGTGTATTGAAACTGCTCGTAGTGTATTTGATGAGATGCTTAATAGGGATGTTTATGCTTTTACTTCTTTGATTTCAGGCCTAGCAAATCATGGTCAGAGTGCAAGTGCGATTAAGTTGTTTGTTAGGATGAAGAATGAAGGAGTTTTACCGAATGAAGTTACATTTATATGTATCTTAAGTGCATGCAGTCGAATGGGGTTGGTGGATGAAGGGATGAGAATTTTCAATAGCATGAGTCAGGAGTATGGGATTGAGCCAGGGGTCCAACACTATGGCTGTTTGTTAGACCTCTTAGGAAGAGCTGGGATGCTTGAAGAGGCAAAGAAGGTGGTGAGGGAAATGCCCATGGAACCAGACTCGTATGTGTTGGGTGCATTGCTCAATGCTTGTAGAGTTCATGGAGATGTTGAGTTGGGTAAAGAAACGGTAGAGCACTTGGTTCAGCATAGTCTAGACCATGGTGGAGTTCATGTTCTTCTTTCCAACATGTATGCTTCTGCTAACCAATGGGATGGTGTGGCAAAGGTAAGAAAGGGAATGGAAGAGAAAAGGGTAAAAAAGGTGCCTGGTTGCAGCTTGATTGAAGTGGATGGCATGGTTAGTGAATTTGTAGCTGGAGATAGGTCGCATGTGCTTATGGAGGAAATCATGTTAAGGTTGCTTGCAATTGACACGCACCTTAAGTTTCCTTGGCTTGATGACGACGATGACTATCTATAAATAAATCAAAATCTATATGAGAGTTGGCGTATACACAGCTACCAATGAGGAAGCAAATTCTATCTCTAGTTTGGTAATGAGTTTGCATAATTCCTTACCCATACTTTTTTTTTTTTGGTTAAGTAAATAAAGTTTTTATTAAAGCAAGACTAAAGATACAAAATAAGTGAAATCCTCCCAGCAACCAAAGTTACAACAACACAGAAAAGGAACATCAAATCTGGGCAAGAATCCACAATAAACACACATAAAAGACCAAGATACAACACTAAGTACAACACATACAACATACAATACAATACATAAAACCACAACAACATTGAACACCACAACACAATGACCCATAACAAAATACTTGCAGATTGCAAAGAAAACAACAAGAACTTCAACAACTAAATTTATCCAGCTCCACAATAGGTATGCAGGTCAAACTTCATCCAAGCTAGTGAACAAGAATTCGAATCGGGTTATCTATGGTGACGAAGACCATGCGGTTCTCCTGCAAGGGCACTCTATGAAGCAGTGCTTTAAAAATTCTACCCCCAAACGAGGGTATACAAGGGATTCAAAATTGAATCTCTTTAGAAACTTTGCTTAAGATGGGATTAGCCCACAAACCGATTGCCAGAAGAACAAATCCAACCACTCAAGAACTTATCGTCTTCTTAACACAGCAGATCGGGTCACAGAGAAAAAACAACAGCAAGAGGCAGAGACCCACACTGTTCCATGTTGAGAGACCCACACGGATCAGGAGTAGGTCCACCTGAAACAAAAAATACCCACAAAAACAAGAAGGGACACTAACCGATCACCACGGGAGGCGGCCCAACCACAAAGATTGTCAAAAATGACCCATAAAGGGCAACAAAATGTTCCACAAAAGGGGCAAAAGCAACCCACTGAGGGGTTGAAACTAGCACCACCTGGAGATAATCTCACAAGGGTGATCAAAGAAAAGATAATGGAGAGAGAACATGGGCGCACGATAGCAGCGCTAATCGTGTGCCCCCGGAAAACTGGAGACTTTCTCAGGGGAGGTTTTAGAAAGAGAAGCTCTCGATTTCTCTAGAAGGTAATGAAAATGATGTTTCACTTCTAGCAACTATGGGTAAGGAATTCTAGCAACTATGGGTAAGGAGACTATGGGTAATTCCTTACCCATAGTTGCTAGAAGTGAAGCACCTTCTCCCTATAAAATAAAATAAGGTCAAGGAAAGTTATTTGATATTGGAAATTACTTATAAACAAAAAATTTAGAAACCAAGAGGTTGGGAATTTGAATATGATCTTACATTATTTTATTGGAAGTCGTAAATAGAAGGTTTTACACTAAATCCTCTTAGAAGGACCAAAGTGCAGTGTTTGAAAACACAGGGGAGGTCTTTTTTTTTTCTTTTTTAATGTAAAATCCCAGAAAGGTTGAGTATTTTACCCATGACAATAAGGGTAGACTAAAAAACATCCATAATATTGTCCAATTTTATTTTTGATTCATGAATGAAAACTTAAAAATAAAAGTCAAAATCCTATAACATGTTGTGAACTCTTCGGCAGACTCCATTTTGTCTCAACCGACATTCTATGCCATTTCAAAATTCCAATAAGTGGACTCAAAAAAATAAAAATAAAAATTCCAATAAGTAGATTGACTTAACAGTTTAGAATTCCTCCGCACACTAACTTTAAGATCCATATCTATGTGACCTTTTTATTTTAGTATTAATCTTTTTTTCTTTTTTATGACAAGGAATCTCATCAAGATGAGGGCTTTCGGACCCATCATTGGATAGTAAATCTTTAATATACGATTCCACTTGTCAGAATTGTGTATCTTATAATACATGGGAAGTCTATTAAGGAGATATGTAAGAAATGCATGAAATACTTAACCAAAAAAAAAAAACATGAAATGCATAGAGGTTGTTTCCAATGGTTTTTCAAATAAACAGTACTATACATCTTGTTTTATGATACATGCAATATATATATTCGTGGATGTTTAATACGCCATAAGCTTTTGGACGTCCTAATTTGTTAGGATTGTATGGTTGTAATGTCATCATGCTTATTAAAGTTTAACAAAATAAGCCAGTGATAGGGAATCAACCCTTGGCTCAATCATGGGCAGGGGTGCGAATCCTATCATTGCTGTCTGGGAATGTGATTTAATAGTAGAAAACTCTCGTGACCCATTACACTTATGAGTCCGAGAGTTGTGGGTTTGAGTAATGGTAAGCCCTATTATTACCCTAGATGTGCTCCACGCCATGTCAAATTCTGGTTTAAGTGGGTCGGGACAATGACTGCACCTGCGAGTTCCTTTTTTACTTATAAAAAAAAATAATAAGCCAGTAATAATTATTTATTAATTTTTTGAAAATGGTTTGAGATCTTAATGTCAATATAAACTTAAAAACTGAAACGTCATCCTTATCATTAATATATTTTATATTTTTGGATGGTTGATTTGATTTTCGTTTAGTGTTTACTTATCCTTTTAAGATAACATCCAGCAGAATGTGTGGCAAAACAAAAAAAAAAAAACAAAATAATATATATAATATATATATATATATATATATATATATATATATATATATATATATATATATATATATGCTTAATATGACTATAATGTGTATACCAATAATTTCCTCTTATTATACTTGATATATATATTTTTAGAAATGTATGTTTTTTTTTTTTTTTTTTAAACCTTGGGTGTTCGAATTAGCGTTCCGTAAATATGCGCACCTCGATTAATCCTGGGGGATATGCAATATTCTATTAGCACGTGTACCATAATATGCACAGGACTTTCTCTTGAGGGGATTTGAACTGATGACCATTGAAGAATACATCTAAGATAAGGCAGTTGAACCACCTCTCATAATTACAATGTATGGGTATCTAACTAAGGGTGTGTTATTTTGTCAATTCGCTATTAGAACAAGATCAATTAGGTGTGGTCAACCGTCAACATCATCCTCATGTCTTCTATGGCTTGTCAATATATCTACTTTAGAATTATTGCTTGTACCTTTTTTGTTTTGTTTTGTTTTGCTGAGTAAGGCTCCGTTTGTTTCGGCTGAAAACGTTTTCCGTAAAACGTTTTCAGCATTTACGGGCGTTTGTTGCAACGTAAAACAAAAGTCAAACGGAAAATTTTTTCAGTTGACCGTAAAATCCTTAACAAAATTTAGGAAAACGGTTTACGGAAAAATTTTCCGTAAACCATTTTCCTAAAACACGCGGTCTGCTCTCTCCCCTCTGCTCTTTCTCTGCTCTCACTCTCTACTCTCTTTCTCAGCTCCCTCTCTCTCTACCGCCCCAGATCTGGACCCGAGCTCGTGGTTGACGGCGGCGCGGTGGGACTCGAGAACCCTCCCCAGATCGAAGCCGCCGCCCCACATCGAAGCCGCCCCGCGCGATTGAAGCCGCCGCCCCGCGATCGAAGCCGCCCCAAAAAAATAAAGCACGACGATCGGATCGAAGCCGCCCCTCCTCCTCTCGGCATAAATCGGATAGATCTTCACAAGTGGGTCATGGGTTTTATTTCCGGTGGGTAACGGGTTTGCGGTGGGTCAAGGTTGTGGGTTTCTTAACCAGTGGGTCACGGGTTGTTGTTTGGGGCTTTATTCCAGGTGGGTCGCGGTGGTGATTTGCTGGTGGGCGACGGGTTGTTGCGGTGGTTCTCCAACGGTTTCTGCCAATCTGCAATCTCCTTTCATTTTTTTTTTTTTCATTTTTGTTTGATTTTTCTTGTTAGGGGATTTGTGGGTTTGATTGCATTCCGAAAAATGCTTTCATGGTGGGTTTGTGGGTTTGTTGTGATGGTGGGTTTGCTGTGATGGTGGGTTTGTGGGTTTGTTGGGTTTATTGGTTTTCCGATGGTGGTTTGCGGTGGATTGCGGTGGTGGGTTTGCTGTTTCTGAAATTTTTTTTTTTCATTTTACGTTGCTCCAAACAGTAAAATATTTTCAGACTATTTTCCAAAATACAAACAAACACCGGAAAAACAATCATTTTCCCTGAAATCATTTACATTTACAAACATTTTACGGTGGAGAATGTTTTACGTCGAAACAAACGGAGCCTAAGAATTACTGCTAGTACTGGTTCTTTCAAATGTCTATTTTGTAATCTTAAATAGTTCTCACATTTTCAACCAAACTTTACGTGATGAAAATGTCTTGTTGTCATTGTCCTCGCAATGTATGTTTTGAAGTTATTGTTACAATTAGTTGTGATAAATTAACCTTTCAAGAAAGAAAAGGAAAACATGGATATATGGCTTTGAAATTGGATATAGAGAAAGCCTATGATAGAATGGAGTGGATTTTGATTATTAAGATCTTGGACAGATTGGGTTTATATGAAAAATGGGTTTCTCTGGTGAGAGGGAGTGTATTTCTTCTCCATCTTTCTCAATGCTCATCAATGGGTCCCCCAAGGGCCATTTTTCTGCCTCTAGAGGTTTTTTCTGCCTCTAGAGGTTTCAGACAAGGTGATCCTCTCTCCCCTTTTTTGTTCATTATTGGTATTGAAGTCCTCTCTCGGTTACTAACTTCCGCAGAAAATAGTGGATCTTTTAAAGGCTTTCCATTGGCCCCAACCTGCCCAAGAGTTTCTCATATGTTGTTTGCAGACGATCTTATCATTTTTGCTAGAGCCTCGGTGGAAGATGCTAAAGCAATCCAAGTATGTTTAAATTCTTATCAACTATGCTCTGGTCAGCTGGTTAATGTTAAGAAATCTGTTATAATGTTTTCCAAAAAGGTTCCTAGAGGAATGCAGAGAGCTATTGGCCAAGTTTCCTCTCTCAAAAGTTCCCCTTTTCATGCCAAATACCTCAGTCTGCCATTATGTAATGAAAAATCTCGGAGCAGTACCTTGGAACAAGTGGTGGAGTCTCTCAAAAGGTCCAAGGGTGGAAAAAGAATATTCGGTCACAAGCTTCCAGGTTTTGTCTTATTAAAGCAGTGGGGGCTACCAACCCCATCTATCCCATATCCTTGTAGATTTTTCCTAAAGACATCTGCTCAAAGATTGATGCAAAACTAAGGGACTTCTAGTGGGGTATCAAATATGGTATAAAAGCTTGAGACTCTATTTGTGTCCCAAAAAGTGCTGGATGTTTGGGTCTGAGACGTAGCATGGATATGAACAATGCCTTACTATCTAAGTTGGGTTGGAGTGTGGACATTAGGAAGATAAGCCTTGTGTTAGATACCTAACAGCAAAATACTTGAGGGGAAAGTCTTTTTGGAATGCAAAGGTGAGTGGTGAAGCTTCTTGGGTTTGGAAGTCAATCCTATCAACTCGTGAGACTCTTTCTTTAGGCGCTTGTTGGAAGATTAGCTCTGGTCAAGGTGTTAATATTTGGAGTACCTCGTGGGTCCCAAAATGCTCTAATTTCAAGCCAAAGCCAAGAATTTTTGGTGATCAGTCTGTGAATTGGGTTTCTGAGCTGATTCTTTCTAATCCTCGAAGATGGGATGTGCCAAAGATTAATTTGTGCTTTGATGAAGAATCTGCAAAGAATATTAGAGATATCCAATTTGGGGAGGTTTGTCGTGAAGACTAGTTGATTTGGAGCCCAAGTAACACGGGGTGCCTCACCTCTAATTCGGTTTATTGGACTGCTAACCACTATCGTTTTTGTAACACTAGTGCGTTAGGAATACAAGAGTGGCTGACTTCTTGGAAGCTCAAGATCCACGAGAGACTTAAGCTGTTATTGTGGAAGATGATTTGGGGCATCTTACCAACGAGATATGTTCTAGGGAGTAGGTTCTTTGTGGACTCCCTCAGTTGCCCCCTTTGTATCTCGGGTTCAGAAACCATTGAGCATCTCTTTATTGAGTACCCCTTAGAATCGCATGGTCTTTGTCACCATGGCCAATCTGATTCGATCCTTTCAACTATTTTCTCCATTGCTGATTGGATTAAGGCAATCATCAATCCATCTCTTTCCCTGGGTATTAGTAAAGCTGAAGAGCACAAGTTTATCATACATGCTGCTGTTTTTTGCGCGTTACGTGGATGTCCAGAAATGAAGTTGGTAGCTGCACAGGTTGGTAGAGTGGTCTCTAATTATATTCATGCATGGGACTTCAAGGTCTTTGATAGGGGCAGAGTAGGGGGCTGGTCCCCCACAACCCTCCAAATGTGAAGGTCAACTTTGATGTTGCTGTGGATGCGGGGGGTTCATATATGGCAGCGGTTTGCAGAGATCACTCCTCTAAGGTGGTTGGGGTATGGACTGATTTTTGTGATAACTTGGATCCTCTTATAGCAGAAGCAAGAGCAGCTTTGCTTGCTGTTAAAAAGATAAAGGATTTGGGCTTTAAATATGTTTGTTTTGAAGGTGATTCTCTTGTAGTTTTCTAGGCGATTCAGGGTCTTTTACATGCCCAATGCTGGACTATTGATTGTATTATGGATGAACTAAGATCCTATTTACCTGCTTTTTCCTTTTGGATAGTGTCCCATGTCTGTAGGGACCTAAATTATGTTGCTCATGCTACTGCTAGGTGGGCTTTTGTTTTGTAAGTTACTGGGAACCATTCCCATCTCTTCTATCCCATCTCAGGTGATTCAGGAACGGGGAGAAGGTGGTGGTTCCCTTTCTTGCTTTTATGCTTTATGCTAGCCTATATGAACCCTTATCCTTCATATTAGTATTTTTTTTATGAATTTTTTTTTCTTTTCTTTTCTTTTTTTGGGATGAATACTTCAAAAAGGGAATAGGATCCTCTCCATTTAAAATGAAATGGAGAGAATCCATTTCATGGTCAAGATGAAATGTTATAGATCTAACAGTGTACATATTGTCACATCATTTAAAATTTAAAATGACGTGACAGTATGTACACCTATTAGATCCATGAGATAAAATCTGAATTATGAAATCGACAAATGGAGAGGTTTCCAAATGGAGGAAATCCTATTCCCTTCAAAAGGGGGAGATGATCATGGTAATTTTGATGTAAACCCTTGTATTACTTATTCTATGCTTGAAAACAGAAGTTGGCAAACAGTGTCCACACATTGAAGGCAAGAATACACCTTTTAATTTTTATACACCAAATAAAATTCTCTACATTTTGGACAAGAAAGGAACCCAAGTATGATATATGTTCTCTAATACCTTACCTTCTAAAACCTTGTCTCATGCTTAAGCTTAGCCATGGTCATGGTATGTCTGGGATTTCTGTTAAAATGCAAAAGATCACATTCCATCAAAGCTTACATTCTATCAGCTTTAGTAATCATAGCCATTCTTTGTGGCTTGCGTGTTCTTCGTTACATCATTTATAGGTTGTTAAAGAGGGAGCACTGTAACAGTGAGGAACATCCAAACGATGGGTTAGAAATGCAGCTGGAGGAGATAAGTACACCCCAGTCCCAAGCACATCGGATTTGTCTAAGGAGAGGATTGTCAGAAAGCAAGTTTCTGATATTAAAAAGAGAGGCTCACGCATCATATTCACTAGTAGCAGACCCGCGCGATGCGCAGAATATGTAATTACTTTATTATATGAATTTAATTTGTAATGAGTTTAGTTGATATTGTTGCAAAGGATATAATTTTTTTCATATCTTATTCTACTCTGCTTCAAAAATATAACTCATTTTCTAAATATGGGGTAATTCTACAATACCCACGTGGGTATGGTACATCTAATACATAAAATCTCACATTGATGGCATTTATGTCACACATGATGGTACCTACCTCATATATGATGTTACTTACCATCATATTGCTTGGTACCCTAAATTCTTATTTATTTTTTAAATTTAATATATATAAAAAATCATATAGTACCAATATTACATATGTTGGTACTTATATCACATTTGATGGTACCAATTGAGTGGGTATCATACCCATAAAAGGAGTGTGGGTATTGTAGAATGACCCTCTAAATATGATATTGTATAGATAAAATACCTAAATGTCAAATATTCACATTTTCTGCATTTGGGTGTTGCTAAATCATTTAAGGTATGGTGTCCAAGATACTCTTTTAAAGCAAAACTTTCAATTAACTTTAGGCTACGAGTATGATTTGTATCGCATCATAAAGTCCTAGTAAAATGGAGTACTTCATGTCTACAGGAAAGAAACGGTTCTATCTGTTTAGAACTGCATGTCGTTTTAGAAGAAAATGTTTTTTTTTTTTTAGTTCACACAGGCTACATATCTCCCCCAACTTATTTTGCCCCTGCATTTCCGTTTCTGCCTGTTGTGTGGTGATACTGATTTTCTTGACTTGCAAAATCCTTTTTTATTTCTTTAATCTTTTCTTTTGTTCTATACTATAGTTTATTCTTCTAAAACCACAAACCTTGTTGATGATAGGTTGTGCACATTAACCTGCCTTATGAAAGTAGTTTAAAGGATCACAAATTTTTAACCACAAATGAGCTTTTAATATCATCCCTTAATTTTGAAAAATAAATTCATGTCTGCTTTTACTATAAGATTGAAAAGAAACTTTTTTGTTTTTTAAAAAATAACCCGTTTTAAAAAGCAGAACACATTCCTTTGGAAGCAGAGAACCTAAAATTTATAGTTATATTCATTACATTTGTAATAATGCATTTTGCAAGCGATAATGGCTAATAAGTCATTCTTACAGAAACTTGGGAATCACCATCTCAATTTTGGATTGCCTATAAACATCAAGTATTCTACAATCTATGTCTACATTGACTCTTTTCATCATACCAAAAAAAGAAGAAAAAAAATAATTTGTGTTGAATGAGTTTCTAATTTTCTATGTCGTGAAACAAAGCAAGTGTGGTCTTCTAAAAATTGAGAGCTTGCCACATCGACAATTTGATCAAGAATGTAAAAGCCCTTTCAATCCTTTCAACTGTAAAAAGAAAAAGCCAAAAATTGAAGCCAGAAGTACAATAAAAATAAATGCATCCACATTACCTCAAAGCCCATCTTTTGGTAAAGTTCTTGAGCAGACTTGTTGCTTCTATTCACATGCACATATACTTGTTCCACGCCTACCATAGAAAGAACAAATCAGAATATAAACATTTCTTATTTTAATCATTTGCACTATATTAGACATTTTATAAGTTTATATTGTTAAGGAAAGATGAAAGTTAATAAAAAAAAAAAATGATGATAGAAACAAACCAACAAAGCCAATCGGAAATAGAAAGGACAAAAGTGCACATTCATGAACCACATGGAGTCTAGGAAAATCACACAAAAGTGTTTAAATAGGAGATTGGGGTGCAATCAATTGGGGAGATGAAGAGGTGAGGGAGTTCAAGAGGTGAGAGCGAAAGGTAGATGAAAAGGTGAGGTTGAGGAAGAGGAAAAGCCTATACAAAGGAGAGAATTAAATAGATATAATAAGGGTTAAAAGTTAAGAGAGAGAGAGAGAGAGAGAGAGAGAATTAATTAGAGGTATGGGTAAGGTAAAAGGGTATGAGAATAGGAAATCCAATGTGGCATCTTTAGGGAGAAGGCTAAAGCTTCACCTATTAGTTTAGATAATAGATTCCTATCTCAACATATTTCATCATAGGCCAACCATAATTACTAAAATGCTACTCCGGATTCCTATGATTTCTTTCATTTATGTCGATTAAATTTCTTGTATTCATTAATGTATTGTACTACAGGAAAAACTTGCTATTTAATTTATGGCTAAATTATTTTTGCTCCCTCAAATGTGAATATTTTAAAATTGAGAGACCAAAATCGAACAAGGAACATATTTGAGAGACCAAAAATACAATTTACACTTACTTTATTTATATAAAGTTTAACTACTATCATTTGTTTTTTTAATGCTAATAACAAGTGGGGGAGTTGGATTTGAACCAAGTTCTCTTTCCTGGCAGAACCAACTGAGTCACAAGCCAACAACTAGCATCATTTGTTGTGTAATATTACTCATAGCTTGACACATTAAATCATCAAAGAATGAGAATATGCCGCTATGTATTAGTTTCTGATCAAATTGCCACATACTGCGATGGCGCAAAGGAACACTATGCAATATAAAGAATTAATAAGACCAAATCTGTTCTATTTTATTCCTTTACATATAGAAACATTTAAAAGATGACCGATTTTATTAAAGGGTCTACGTCTAAATAAGTATTGGTTAAAGATCTACTAGCTAGCAAAACAGATACACTGCATATTGAGAGGTCAGAGAGCACCACAGTGCTTGTTAATCTAGTACATGATTACCTATCACTTCAAAACTACAAGCTCAACTTTGTCATCATCACTGCATAGTTTACCACAAAATTGAGCCAGAACATAGACTAGAAAAATATACAATTGCTACCCGAATTAGAATCCCCTAAAGTCTCTTCTAAAGCTCAAAATACTCGCACACATTTTGTGCAGAACTTTGGCTTGATTTGTTCTTGCATGTCACATGCCACACCTTTAGGACTCCATCAAGACTCCCAGTACAAATTGTGCAACCCTCCTCACTCTCTTCACCTAAGGACCCAGAAAATGCAGTGACACACCTAATAGGCCCTCTGTGACCTACCAAGACTGCTAGACATGCATGCTGCCCATCTTGTTCTCTAACCCAAACCCTGCTTGTTGAGTCAGCTGATCCACTAACAACATAATTTGACACACTAGCTAGGCACATTACTGCATGTGTGTGACCCTGTAATGCACCACCATATTGTAATTGGCCTGAGTACCTCCCCTTGAACCAATAGTGTATGTAACCATCTGTGCACCCACCATATAAGACTCCACCTTCTTGGTTTAGTGTTAAGGTCTTTACAGGTGAGGACTTGGCAGGGAGTGTCACAGTGAGTGAGTGAGATTGATTCCCTCTAAAAAAGTTGCAGCGCCACACTTTGATAGTGGCATCGTCCGAGGCTGTGAAAAGTAACCCGTCATGGGTCACTATAATGTCATTGACAGGCTCAGAATGAGCTTGAATGGTCTCAATGCATTTGAGGTCAGAAATTCTCCATACTTTCACTGTTCTATCAAGGGAAGCCGAATATATGATGTCGTTTGATGCATTGGTCGCTAGTGATGTTATAGGTCCCGTATGCTTCATCTGCTAGATTGATTGAACAAGTTTAATAAAATTATTTTCTTGTTAATTGTAAACAATAATATTAATGACAATTTTCATTTAAGCTGTATTTTTAAATTCAGAAAAAGAAACAATTATGAAAAGATTAAGAACACATACAAGATCATCAAAGATAAAATGTTTAAACTGGATTGTACTGTGCCAAAGGTTATAGTACTTAAATAAATTGACTATAATCTGGGAAAGGCAGAGTACTAGGCTCCAAGTTCAACATATGTAACTTATATCTTTGCCAAAAGACTGAATATAATTATATGTATGTTATTATTGTTATAAATATGCAGACCAACTTTCACTATCAGTCTGCCAGAAAAACAGTGATAACGAAGTAATCACTAAGCAAAAATATTCACCAAACACCTTAGAATGCAGTGCTTATTAATTTGGATGTTCTTAGAAAATTGACTTCCAGCTAGTTCTCTGCTGGCATTTATATAGAGAGAGAGAGAGAGAGAGAATTTTAAGTATTAATTGTCGGTCGGTGTGTGCCTACATTAAAGAGTACAAGATTCGAAGTTTCTAACAGATATTGGAAAAGTTAGTAAAGCTCTGCATGCCACTGAGTCCGAAATATAAGAAAGTAGATGTAGTATCCATTGAAGCTATTATTACTGCATCACATCTACTGATGTTAGCAAAGGTTCTTCTTCCACGACTTCTGCAGCTGAATAAATTTGCAGCTTCATCTTGTCATCGTATAATAATGAGCAACACCAATATCTATGGATTCATAAAAGCAGGTATGTATGTCACTTTTAATCTTGTACCTAATGACTAGTACTATAAATGCCAATTCTCCTAACCTTGATATTTTAGGGGAAAATTAGTTGTATAACGTAACAGCTTTTTCCATAGAAAGAGGTTTCTATCACTTGAGCTTATGACTATATAAGGAGGGTTTACCCATCTCACACACTTAACAGTTTAGACTTTAGACACTTAGGATTCAAGAGAAATGATTAGTAAGCAACCTTAATTTACTTCTAATTTTTGGAAAGGCAAATTCCCAAACTCGCTTGGCAATTGCACTAAGGTCCGACCTCTAGATAATTTTCTTTAAATGTGTGTTGGTGTAGGATTTGTCAACTTTAATAATTATTTTTTCTTTTTGCAAAAACAAACTATATATATATACATATATATAAATGTCAGATTGCCTAGTGAAATGTATGATTTGGCCACCAATTTGTGGTATTTTATAAACTTCCCAATTAACTTAGGTTTTGTGAGAATAAGGTGCAAATTCACACAGGAAGCAAAGAATTCAGTAAAGTTTCTTCAAAATTTTGATGAAACCCACTAGAATGGGCTTAGTTAACTTTGTCAATCATTTCTTTCTTACGAGCCATGGTTTTATCTTCTATGAGTCTAGAGTCTAGAGTGTAGACCACCATGTAAATGATTCTAGAGTCTAGACCACATGGACTTATCATAGAGGACTAGTCTACTAGAATATTTCTCTCCCAGTCGCACCTATCAATGCATGCCACTTATTCACCACGCCCTAAAGAAGCTCTAAGTGCACACACACCATATTCACCTCCCCAACGATAATTCAAACAAACAAATGCAATGTATCAATCCAGTAAAATGCAGTTGTACACTAACAACAACAAAATTTATACATGTCATAAATGCAAAACAAACCCATCAAAAAAACTTTACCATTTTGTCTTTCCCAGCAATGTAGTTCCGGACATAGCTCCCGGTTTTTGGGATTGTTGCCAATCGAATGTGTTTCAAAGACCCATCCCATGATTTCCGCCACACCCTAATCTTTCCATCACCATATGCTGCATACACTCTTTCACTGGACACTTCTAATGCCACCACCATGCAAGCCTTGGTCTTGAGCTGCCCACACTCAGTGAAATCAGGCAGTTTCCAAATCCTTATAATGTTGGAATCAGAGCCAGTGTAGACTAAGCTATTGGACACAGCAATGGACAAGATTTGGCCATCCTTTTTTAGCACAGATGAAACACACCTATATGTGGAGTAATGGTCAGCAAGCTTGGAAGGAGTTAGAGGGTGAAGAGGGGAAGAGAGTGGTGAAGTGTGGAGGCTTTGGGAGAGACTTGGGCAGCTTAAGCGAGGTGGGGTGTAAGGGAAATGTGAAAAGGAGGGTTCTTTGGTTGAAATGCTTCTTAAGAACTTGTTCTGAGTGGTTGTTCCTCTTATTGCAAAAGATAGGTTTGGAGGGGAGTTGGAGGAGTCTATTGAGGCCATTTCTCTCTCTCTCTTTTGTGTCTCAATGCAAAGAGAGGACTGGTGGTGGTGGTGCATATGGTGTAATGGTTTTCTTTGTGTGGGGGTAATCTTGTGTTTAAAATGCATTATTTTATTTCTTTCCTAGCTACAAAGGACCTTTCAATTTTGTGATGCATATAATGTGTATTGATTTAGGTAGGAGGAAGCATAAATGCAGTATTGGTTGCAGTTTTTCCTACCCTTTATTTGGAGAATTGTATGGTTGCAGCTTTTCATCAAAGATTAATGAAAGTATGAAAGAATACGAGGCCTATCTCTCTCATTATATAACTCATCAAAAAACATTTAACTCTATAAAATTATAGTATTAAGAATGCATCCCATACAAAGCAGCAATCATCGAAGGCTTATTCTTATTCTTATAACAATAATAATCCCAAGAGGTCATTTATGTCAAAACGACAATATTTAAGATTCTAACCAATAATTTCATTAAACATTTTCTATTACTAGTGCTACCATTTTGTCCCTCTCCCCACGAACAATAAGCTCTTAACAAAGACATCGAAAAGTACTTGCATGCCTCTCTTATCTTTTCATTCTTGCATTTCTCTATAAATATTGTGCTTCCACTAAAAAGATATAACCATTACAAGCACATGCAGTACTGCATAAAAAGAAATATCAAGATGTTCTTTTTTCTGTCATAATATAGCCTATCAAAATTTCCTAAATTAATGTTATTTTTATTAAAATTAAAAAAGGGAATTTATATAAAAAATAATAAAAATAAATAAATAAAAACATTTCTATCCCACTTACATGTCACCTTAAAAAGATTAATTACAAAAAATAAAATTAAATAAAATGAGTACCTATCCCCATTTTTACATGTATTCCTCTCTCTCTCTCTCTCTCTCTCTCTCTCTCTCTCTCACACACACACACACACACACATTTTTTTTATAGTTACGATAGCATTTGAACTTATAACGAACGCTTCATGATAATTGCTCTTACCATCATGCCAAGGCAAAGTGTAGGCGGAATTCGAACCTCAAGTCTCTTACTTGACGACAAGAAACTTTATCAGTTGATCAGCTAACTGGAACCCACCTCTCTTACCTTAATCGTGTTTGAAAATTGATATATCAGGGTCAACTAAGCAATTGGCTTAGGCATCCCTTAAGAAATCCCAAGGAAGCTAGCTTGGATTGAGGCGCAATGAAGCCTCAAGTTAGAAGCTCTTTTAGCTCCATATGGACATTAGTAACTTTTATCAGCATCGTCGTAGCTAAGTCCAGAATATTGCTCATTAGCCACATCTTACGACTGAAGAACCCCCCCACCATTGTTTAATCGGGTCATGGTTGCCAATAGCAAATCTCCTTATGATGACAAGCATTTCAAAGTAGGCAGATTGAAGAACAAGAAGATTTAGGTCAGGCTTTAGTGGTTATGGGAATGTTGCTAGTTATTTAGGTTTTGTGTGGTGATTAGGGTTTTGGGGGATTTCAATGGTCTCTTGGTGTCAACGTTATGATAAGCTTGAAGCTGTTTATTTGGAATATTCTCTCTAATCTTTACATATTTGTTTTATTTTTGGTGTTGAAGGAGTTGAATTGGATGATCAAAAATTTCAATCACTTATTCTGTATTTTTTAAAGCTTTTTAATTATTTCCTTTGTGTTTCTTTGCAAATTGGATGAGAAATTATGGCCTTGTGAAGTCCATGTTTTGTTAGTGTTGGAAAACCGTGTCAAATTGTAACCATATTTGAGTCAATTATAAGTCGTGTAAGTGTCCAAGAAGATGTGATTGAAGATCAAAACAAAGACTTAAGAATTGCTCAAGAGAAGTGTAGAATTTGCAAGCTCGATTGCACTCGACCGATTGAGACTTACTTAAGCTGAATTGCAATCATTGATAGGAGTTGATTCGGTAATTTTGTTCAAGTTGGTTGCTGCCTTGGATGCTAACCCCTACTTCTTTAAAATTATGTATCATAATTGGGTAATTGTGCATTACTTTTATTTAAAGTTGTTAACATTACTTCATTAAAAAAAAAGTTGTTAACATTACTTTTATTACTTTTTTTATTATACCAATAAATTGTACGAGAAGAAGAGATTAAGAAGAGAAACCCCTAAACCTCCACGAAAGCTTATTTATTTAACAAATCTGTCAAGTTATTAACTCCTCCTCCTCCTACTCTCGCAACTCACACCATCACCGCGCAATGCCCACCAACATGCTGGAGCGGGTCCTCTCGGTGCGCCGGGTCGCGTCTCCGCACAGCGACTCCACCGCATCCGCTGAGTTCGAAAACGACAACGACGAAGCTACAGCGGACGGCGACGGCTCCAAGAAGACCAAGAAGCACCAACAGATCCGATTAGCCACCCGGGCTGTCGCTAACTACTTTACCCGAATGGGCCCCATCGGACTCTGCCTCGTTTTCCTCTTCTTCGCATTCATCGCCACTCTTTTCTTGCTCCTCTTCCACTCTCGCCCCTTCGTCTGCGTCTCCTCCTACGACCCGGTTAGCCGCTCCGGATTCTTCGGGCTCGACGGCCTCGCTTCGGACTTCGGATCCCTCGGCGTCCCCTGGTGTAAGCCCCCCATTCTTTCTTTTTTCTTTACCCGGATCCGATCAAGTGTATACGGGTCTAATATTGTTTTTATTATTATAATGAATTTCGTATATTTTGGTATTGGATTTGTTTTATATAGTGCATTGATGGATTTAGATTAGGATTTGTGAATGTTTGATTTGGATTCAGGGTATTACTAATTGGGGACCATGTTTGGTTGCTGAGAATTAGCGGGAAAATGAATTACTAGGAATTTGGAGGATTTGGAATGTCTATATTGAATTTTATTGATTTGCAAAGTTAAAAGACTTTCTTTGGTTTCTTAGGGAACATATGTGAAGGGAATGAGGATTTAAGGTTTATGGGAGATGGGAGATAGGTTTTGTTTTGTGTTGCTTATTTTATTGCTTAACATTGTGGAACTTTAATGGGGATCTAAGTAAAATATGGAAGTCAGATTTGGGAGTTCATAAAGGAAAGGAAAGAGTGAATCTAACATGGAATTTTTTTTTTTTTTGGTTTCAAGTTTGTTTACGAGTTTTTAAAAGAAGGAATGGAATGAAAATGAAAGACAGAAAGAGTTATTTCCCATCATTAATTGATGGGTATGTCTTTTATCATCTCCAACACAGTGGAACGGTTTCGTACCATTACTTTCCCTTGCATTCAGTAGAGACAATGCTAGAGTTCAGGAATATAGATACTTTCATTTTCATGGCGATACAACATACCTCTAGGTAGTGGAATTTCAGTCATAAGATGGTAATGGTTGTGAATTTTGTTCCTGCCTGTACAAAATGGGTCCAACATGAGTGCAAATCGTGTTATGGCAATACATTTAATTGATATGGCTGAGATTTTGCTAACATTTGTCATGCTGGACATACAATGAACATGAGAGGATTTGAATCCTTAGATTCAGTTTAAAATCCTTGGTTTGAATGTGAAATTCTTTAAAGTTTTATTTGTCAATAATTGTTTGATTCTTATATTCTTAGCTTTGGCAAAAGGCAGATCGAAACATGGAAAAACCGTCGAATGGACATCTAAGGATTTAATTAAAGGCTTGGAAGAGTTTGTACCTATATATGAAACCCGGCCAATTAAAAACAATATGTATGGGATGGGTTTTGACCACAGTTTTGGGCTTTGGTTCATTGCTCGATGGCTGAAGCCAGATTTGATGATTGAGAGTGGTGCTTTCAAGGGTCATTCAACTTGGGTTTTGCGACAAGCAATGCCAGACACGCCGATTTTGTCACTTTCACCCCGGCATCCCGAGAAGTATCTGAAGAAGGGCCCTGCTTATGTTGATGGAAACTGCACATACTTTGCTGGAAAAGACTTTGTTGATTTTGGAAGTGTTGATTGGGGAAGTGTGATGAAGAAACGTGGGATTACTGATCTCAGTCGGGTTCTTATTTTTTTCGATGACCATCAGAACGAATTGAAAAGGTAATCACCGTTTCTCAGTGAGCACTTTTCCCTTCATTTATTACTGCTCTACATTGGAATTGGTTTGCTGAATTTTTTTCTTTTGTATGCTTTCATAAGCAGAATAAAGCAGGCTCTGAAAGCTGGCTTCCAACATCTTGTTTTTGAGGATAATTATGACACTGGAACCGGAGATCATTATTCCTTAAGGCAAATATGTGATCAATTTTATATAAGAGGTGCTTTCTCTCCCTTTTACCTTTCATTTATGTAAGCCATTTGCACTACAAATACCTTCTGTATCATGATATGTGCATTGCTTTTGTGTTGAATAAACTTAAAGAATCTTGGTCTATATTTTATTTTGAAAATATTAGCTCTAGCTCGAATGACATCTCCTCCCCTTGTAAGAGCAAAGCAGAGGGTGAAGTTGTGGGTTTAGAAAACAAAAAAAAAAAAAAATGTCACATGAGATTGTCATAATAATAACACCATTGATGGCTTACTGGTAAATAAGTTGTTTTGACATATTAGAGAAATTTTTTTTTTTTTTTTGATAATTCGACAGTTACAACAATGGGAGAGGGGAGATTTGAACCCTAGTTTTCCATGTAAAGGAGACCATTCAATGCCATTGAGCTAAAAGGCTCTTGGCAAGAAATCATTGTGTTATAATTGGAGAGTTTATGGCAAACAATTTTAATTATGACTTCCTGCTAAGTAGGGGTTCAAGTGCATCCATCAGTCTTACTCTAGCTGGCACCCCCAAATTTTAGTAAACAAAATCTTCTCCCAACTACTTGGGTAGGCTAAAGATAAATCTATATTTATGTTATTCCCTGCCATGATCCTGTATTGGTGGCTATATTATTGGTAATTGTTAAGGCATCTAGTCTTCTTTCAGATGGCCAGAATGTACATTCTTTTTGGCATTTATGTCTCAAAATTTGACAATCTAATTTTAGGTGTTTAGAACTCACACATTATTGCCCAACACCTAGAAATATTTTGTTGAAGGGCAAAAGGATTTTAAGAATAAGTTACTCTCATCTTCAAATGTAAATCTTTTAGTTTTCTGATGATACTGAGATTGTAGCTAGAAATGTATTATAGGTTTGGCTGTTGTATTTGTGTTTTTGCCCCTGTGGAGTGCTTCTTCAAATCTGTTGGTTTTGGACTTATGGGTACTGGCTTACTGGCTTACTGCCTCAAGATGCACTCATTGGTTATTTTGTTAATTTAGGAGGTGGCCATAGCTGTTTTAAAGACAGTGATGAAGCTAGGATTAGATCGAAAAGGAAGAAATTCTGGGAGAAAGCAGTGGATATAGAAGAACTTTGTGGCACGGGTGAAGCATGGTGGGGTGTTAGAGGGTACATGCGAGATGACTTTAACCACAGTAATCAGCCTATCTCCTATGCAGAACACTTTCAGAACAGCCGTTTTTTGGAATCAATTCTTGATGTTTATTGGGAACTCCCTCCTGTGGCTGGACCTTCTCTCACTCATCAAACAAGATACGACCCAGCTCGTGCACCCAGTCCTATTGTTGAAGACGGCCGGTATGGCTTGTTCCAGCGTCTTGGTCTGACCAGACTTGAGACTTCTGTATTTAATGGGTATACTCAGATGGTTTATCTTAAGATATCTGAACAAGAATTTTAGAGCAGTTTGGATGAGAATACATTGTTTAGTTTCCCATAGCTGTTTATATTTTTCATGGAATTTTTTTCTTGTAGCTTGTGTTTTCATTTACCATGTTTTTTCTTTATCAATTTTCAGAATCCCTGATAGTGACAAATTTTTTGTGTACTAACCAAAAAGACAGCTTATGTAAGCATAAGGTAGTAATTGACCGACCATCAGGTTCTTGTCACTTCTATCTATGTAGGGCTATTAGTGCTCTCATTTATCTTATCAGTAGCCCTTTACAATTTTATCACATGTCAAGTGCGTGGTACACTGGTACACAAATGTGGCACAGCACAGCAACATGTTTTTCACGTTTCACCAACTTGCTTAGTATAACCTCATAAACCTTTTCGATATGATGCTACCAGTCAGTCAATCACATGTAAAGATGGTTTGTGTTGGTGCGTGTCAAAACTCAAAAAAGAAAATATCCAATTTGAGATCTCAAAACCCACTTGATTCTCATTGTAAAAAATTTCGTAATATATTGGGTAAAATACAGAAATCAAGGTTTGAGCTAATGACAAGCTATCAAGATTTTTTGAAAAATATCCAATTTGATCTTAAGTGCAAACAATTTTAGGGAAAAGTACAGAATCTGTGTTAAGTGTTGTTTGTACCTAAGGAATAAACATCTGTGTTAAGTGTTGTTTGTACCTAAGGAATAAACTGGATATTTTCAAAAAATCATAGTAGTTTTTATTATTAGCTCAAACCATAAAGATAGTTTTAATATTCTACCCAATTACTTTTGTTGGTAATAAGGACTCATTGTAAAAATAAATAAATAAATAAAAAATCACTAATGTAGTTACTATTGCTAGTAACATAGTTAGCCTGTGTTTGGATCCTCTATTTAAAAGTGATTTTACGGATTTTTATGCATAAAATGCATTCTACAAAAAATCTAAGGTGTTTGGTTGGGATTTTGGAAAATGCAAAATGCATTCTGCCTAGAATGCATTTTGCAAATTCTCATTTCTAAAGCAAAAGTCAGAATCCAAAATATTTTGGATTCTGATTCTAGCTTCTACTTTTAATTTTTGCTAAAGTAAATGGGACCCACTTACAACAGTTTATTACTCGAACAACTCTTTTTTCCCTTGCTTAATTTTTCTCTTTCTTTCTTTTATTTTCCTTACCTCTCTTTTGTTCCTTATTTTTTCTCTTTTTCTGATGTGTTCCCTATTTTTTTTTCTCTTTCTTTCTTTTATCTTTGAAAAAGTATTTTCATTTTCTCATTTTGTATCAAAGAACAAGGGAGCTCTAGTGTAGAATTGAGAAAATTTATTTAGAGGATGTCTATGATATTTTTTATCATAAATGGTTTATGTATATCTCTATTGCACACACAATACACATTTCTCTATATTTTTTTATTACATTGTTCAAATTTTATAAAAATGTGTGCAAGGAGATGTGCAAAAATCATGACCTATTTTTTTTTTATTAGTAGACATTAATTTAAATCACAACGTAATACTTTATTTCTTTATTATATTGTTAATTTTGTATTGGTAGTAAATGTATTTTTAGCCTTGTATTGAGATATTTAAAAAAAAAAATGTTAATTACATAAGGTATACTAATAATATATTATTTAATAGGAAGAATGCATTTTTTTAAAATACCAACCAAACACAATTCCTTTCAGTATAATCACTTCTTATAAATAATCTCAATATTTTACCAAACGCACTATTTTCAGCAAAATGCATTCTAGAGAACAGGAATGCATTCTCTAGAATGCATTCTCAGAATAGAGTATTCAAACACAGGCTTACTTGATTATTGTTATAAAGTGTTTCCCATGGTATATTAACCGAATAACGATTTTAAAGTTAATTTAGGTGGTATTTGGATCTTTTACTCAAAACAGCTATCTTAGATTTTTATGCATAAAATGCATTCTCAAAAAAAGTTGATATGTTTGGTTAGGATTTTGGCAAATGCAAAATGCATTCTGTCCTAGAATGCATTTTGCAAATTCTCATTTCTAGAGCTGAAGTCATAATCCACTTTTTTTTTTTTTTAGCTTTTGATTATGATTTTTGCTAAAATAAATGGGAACCACTGACAGGAGCATTAATTACTCCAGCAGCCATTAATTAAAAGCAAGTGAGAGAAATTAAAGAAAGAAAAAAGAAAGGGAGGGAAGGAAAAAAGAGTGAGAATATAAAATTTATGTACAAATAGTTAATCATAGACTATAAAAGTTTAATTTGTTAAATCCCCTGAGCTGCTTATAGGGATTAAAATATAATTTTTCCTAAAATAACATGTAGTTGAATATAGATTAATTTGATTGGTTTGCTATAGAAAATCGTAAAAATTATTTATTTCCAAATTTGTTCATGCAAGTGTACTATATTTTTTTAAGGATAATTATATTTTACCCAAGCCACAAGTGGGTAAAGTATAATTATTCCAATTTTTTTTTATATTAGACACCAATTTGTATAATTATTCCAATTTTTTTTATATTAGACATCAATTTAAAGCATAGGGTATTTTTGACTTTTTGTGTGTGTTATGTGCCTTATGATAATTATTTTAAGAAAATAACAAATTGCAAAATATATAATTGAAAAAACATTCTTTGCATAATATATAATATTAAAAATGCATTCTACACTTTGTCTAACCAAACGCAATTTCATTCATTATAATCACTTCTTAACAAAAATTTCAGTATTTTACCAAACGCATTATTTTCAATCTAGAATGTATATTTTAGAGAATGCATTCCCAAAATAAAAAATCAAAACGCAAGCTTATATATTTATTTGGTACCAATTCCAAGAACGAAACCTATATTTTAGCAAGCAAAAAAAAGAAGTTTACGACTAATGTGAGTGGGTGGCGATTCCACTAGAGCGATTATCTGTGCAGGGTCAACTAAGTCAAAATCTAAAAGCCAGTGGCAAAAGGAATGTTTACCTAGCCTTTCACAATTGACCCCAATTATGGCATCCTTTCGGTTCTCCAAACTCTTGGAACATTTTTTATTTTTTTAATCCCTCATTTTCTTGCCCTTTGCCCATTTCTGTAAGCATTCTTGGTTTTAGGGAAATGAAATTGTTATGGCTCATGGCATCCCAACTTGTGTTGGTAGTTTTTCTTCAAAATAGAAATTGTAGGCAGAGACTACCAAATTTTTGTTACTTGCCAAAAAAAAGTTGTGGAGGGAGAGAGATTACAAACATCAAGCAATCCATTTACACAGCACTTTTGAGTTCAGAGATACATATAGAAAAACAAAAGAAAATATATAATAATTCAGATGCCTCCAGTTAAAATCTTCTACCTTAAAGGAAAATTTTTCCAGCCTTCTTAACTACACAAAATCTAATACATATCAAAAAACACATATAGGATTCTAAAACAAAATACCAAACTTCAAATCCTTTCATAGCTTTCAAAGCCCCAGGAAAAGCCTCCCTTTTGGTCTTTGCTGATACTTCCACATTAGTTACGGTTCTTACACTTCTCCATGGCCCTTGGAGCTGCAACCAAGTAGATTTCTTAGATTGTTTTGAGAGGACTATTTTAAGTTTTTAACAAAACATTGTTTGTGCTATATGTGTTCCAATTGACAAATACAGCACCTACAAAAATGTATCTATGTTTTGTCCTACTATATTAATTTGACAAATCATCACACATGGAATTTATTATGGCACAACATACCAAGCCCAATTGCCTCTGAACCTTTCATGATCCTTAGCCTCCTACAGGAGTCAGTGAACATTCTGCAACAACGAACAACAAAACAATAAGGGAATATATTCATCGATGAAATGACAAAACTTCAATAATCCATAGTAAGAAATCATATCAGAACAATTAGATCAAGTTGGCTATATCAAAAGATAAGTAGAGAATTCAATGCCAAGTTTAATGTCAAGAAAATTCCAAGTAGTTAAATTCTCAAATTGTAATGGATAGTCGGATCTTATCATCTGTAAATCCGAATTATGACTTTATGAGGGATCAATATCAAACAATGGTTTACTTTTGTGTTTACCCCACTATATTAGTGACAGATAATTGCAATACAAGATTTAAGTCAATTAATTCAATCACCTGGACTCAAGTTTATAACAGAAACCATGCAATTCAGTATGACAAGCCACATCACATTAAAAAATCATCTAGGATTTTCATCAGTACATTTGAAATCACATGCATGCACGACCAAAAAGGGGAAAACAAAATTCACATATCTGAAAATAACACTTACTCCCAGGGGACATCGCCAACGAGCATCCAATCACCATCTTTGTCTTCATATGTCAGCACATATTCAGAACCATGGAGGAGATCCATCAGACGACTCTCATTCAGGCCATCTCGCCCTTGAAGTCCATGAGAACTGCACTGCCCTGAATCACAGTCATTCATGAACTTGAGTAAATACTCTTTCTATTATATCTTACAAGTAGCAGTCTAAAGTTCCTAAATTCAAGCATCATCTGCAACCAACCACAAAACTCAACATGCATATAATAGAAATTATTATTAAATATATGAATCACAAGGAAAAAGAAAAGTATAAAAACATGAGTACAGGTAAGAACTGCAAATTATTCGAAAATTTTGCCTTCAAGATAAATACTTAAGATATACTTATCACTAAGTACTAGCTCCTTTGCAGACTTTCCTTATATGGCAAGAGGGTTCTCAACCATGTTTTATTAGATCTGAAAAATCCATTTATTACTAATCAAAATAAAATAAATTTCATTTTAAGGATTTTAATATAGGTTACAGATTTTTCCACATACTCATTAACTTTGTGCAATTGTGTCTATGTGTGTGTGTGTGTGTGTGAGAGAGAGAGAGAGAGAGAGAGTATACCAATGGTAAAGCAGCTGAACATCTTCTCAAGAGCCGATGAGAGTTCCATATAATTGTTGTAGGTTTTGAGATCAACCTTCCTTAAGTATGGAGCACCATCCATGCTAACTTTTACATAAAGACATCCAAATCCAGTTTTTCCATCAGCATCATCACTATTTTTCACCAGATTTGAGGCCATGGTGTTCTTTCGGAATGATCGAATTGGTGGCCATCCTACCACCTGTGCCCTGTTGCAAAAAAATAATAATAATAATAAATTATGCTCAATGATTCACCCTCAAGTAGTAGTACATATTTAAGAACCCACCACATAGATTAAAATTTATAAAGAAAGAAGAACAAAAAAGTGAAAAACATTACACTGAAAAAAGAATAATTAGTTTGAAAGAGCAGATACTAATAGGCCATAAAAACTATCATCCTGACAGAGTCCTAAAATATCCTTTTTTTTTAGAGATGATATAGCAGAACACAATTTTCCAAACAAATTACTTATACTCGACTAAATTAATGACAGGTTAATTTAAGTAATTAGATGAGAGCATGGTACAACCCAAAAAATCTAAACATCCAAGCTGAACGCATACAGTGTTAGGAAGAATACAAGAATCTACCAAGTGCATGCCAAAACAGCTAACCTCTACATCAAATGAAAAAAAATAAAATAAAATAAAAAATACAAGTCAATAGAACCAATACAACAAAGAAAAAGCAAACAATAAGGAAAAAGAAAAAAAGAAATTGCAAATAAATAGAAAAGCTGAACCTAGTATACCAACCAATATTAATGCTCTATTTGAAGCCTAGAATTAAAATTTCAATCTCCATAAGACAGAAAAGTCAACCAAATTGAGCTTAAAAGAATTTAATTTATTTAAGGTGAGATGTTCACCATCTTATGGGAAACCAATACAACTTAACAACTAAAATCCAATTTCAATGACTTTTCCTCAAAATTTTCAGCAAAACAATTTTGGCATAGAAAGGGAAGCTTACTTTGCAGCAGGAGCACTAGCATGTTCATTTGCAGCAGGAAGCTGAGGCTGCTTGTCCTGATCTGGCTTAGGAGATTGAGGAACAGAACCAGCCTCTTTCAAGGTTGGTGCTGCAGAAACACATGACTGTTGAGTATTGCTTTTACCCTCCAAAACACCAAGAGACTTCCCACCATTTCCACCTCTAGGAGAGAACAAGACAGCACCTTTACCTAAATCAACTTCAGATCCATTACTCATAGAGAAAACCCACTTCCCAGAAGAGCCATCTATGGCATCAGAGAAACCCCTTTTAGCTCCAGACACAAGGTTCTTAAGAGGGGTTAGAGAATACCCATTATGCTTATCCTCCAAGTCCTTGCCAAAAAGAGAGACTTTTCTCTCTGGAGACTCAGACCCAGGCAAGCCAAGTCTGAGCTCAGTCTCCTTGAGGTTGAGAACAGAGCTCTTCTCAATATCCTCAGTGGAGAGAGTAGAGGAAGTAGAAGATGAAAGCTTGTCAGGGCTTCTTTCCATTGAAGAAGTCTCTGTTAAGCCTATGTAATCATGTTCCAGTGGTATAGACATGAAAGTTACACACAATGCAAAAAACTCAAATATAACTCAAGGCCAAGCCTCAGAAGTGTATGAATATGAAGAAGGAGATTGCTTGTTAAGAAATTTGAACAGAGGGTAGAGAGAGAGAGAGACAGAGAGAGAGAGGGGATGTGGGATAAACACTCTGGTGAGCTCTGATGGTCTCGTTTTGTTGAGGCAGAAAAGAAGCTTCTTTGGCCTTTCTGTAGCTACTTTTAATTTTTTTTCACTCTCTCTTTTCTATTTATAAAAAAGAAATACCACCTTTTTCTTTTTTTTCATTTTATGTTTTGGAATTCTAACTTTTTTTTTTTTTTCTTTTTTTGCTGCAGCAAAGTTGAGATGATTTTTTAAAAGGAGATGCTATGATGACTTTATTAGAGCTCTTTGTGAGCTCTATCTATTCTAACACATAATTTATGCTCCGAACCACCATTAATAGTGTATTAAGTTATTTAAAATTTTAATATATATTTATTTATATATATTTAATCAAAATAATATATTTATATATAAAACTTTTCACGACATAGATTTTGTTTGTTATGATGTAAAATATTTTTCAGAACTTATTTTCTGGATTTTGGCCGAACTGAAAAAGGTTTTAGATCCATAGGTTTTAGTATTGGCAAACCGTGTCAATTTGTAAGTCTTATTAATTTGAAAATGTCATCAAGTTCAAGACATCTTTCCAAAATCAGCTAAGAAGAGAGTGAAGATATCTTCTCACATTTGCAACCATAATTGCATGTGATTGATCGTAAGACTGGAAACCTAATTCTTAATTAAGGATTTTAGAGGCCTTACTTGTTGCACTATATAAGAGTTCTTTTGCACGACTTTTAGAGGGTTTTCAAAGAGGCTGAAAATCTAGAGCTAAATGAGATCAAATCCTAGTCTATTTAACAACTCATATAAAAAGAAGAAATCATTGGTTGTTGTTGCTATTGCTACTTGGAGGTGCTTCATTTTTGTTGAAATTACAGAAACATCTTAGAGGTTGCTGGAATCAAATCTTCAAGAGATTCTTGAAGTCAGGCTAGAGGTTCTAGTTCGTGAACACAAGTGTGTCATCTGTGGAAGCATTCATATTAAAAGAATTCAAACGTTCTAAAACTTTGGTGGGTCACTAGAGTAAGTTTTATCTACTGGTAATGTAGAGTCTAAAATGAGTCTTATCTAGATTGTAAATTATTTTTCTTATAGTGAATTGTTTCTTTGAGGTAAGTCACTCTTGTAGCGGTTTTTTCTTTGGAAGGTTTTCATTGGTTTTCCACTTCGTCACCATATCTTATGTCAGTTTTCTTATTGTTACTGGAGACTTGCTTGCTTTACTGTTATATTAACCTAAACTGAAATTGTCAATTCATAAGCTAGTTAATTAAACAAACTTGGCCTAATTCATTGTTGATTAATCCACTACATAATAACTTTGGGAATCTAATAAACCAAACAAACATTTTTTCATAAAAATATTTTAGGCTAAATTATTGTTTTCGTCTCTAAACTTTGCATGAAATTCAGGTTTCATCTTTGAACTTTGAGAAGTTTGTTTTCCGTCCCTAAATTTTCAAAAAATTCGTTTTTACACATAAATTTCGTCATTTTAAAAAAAGTTCGGGGACGAAAAAAGAATTTCATGCAAAGTTTAGGGACGAAAACAATAATTTAATCAATATTTTATGCTATAGACAATTTTTGATAGAAAAAAAACCATTTTACTTGGAAACAAACAAGGCCATTGAATAATTTTTACAATGTAAAAGTAGGTAAAAATGAAAAAGAAAAAGATATCTATGAAGTTAGACAATTCAAATACTTAGGACTAACCAGATAAATATCTTTCATACTTACACTCTTTTTTAATCAAGTACTAGACAATTCATAAACAAAGCTTACAATGGAAGAATCACTTAATAAAATAAAATAAAAAAAAGAGTGTAAGAAGTAAGAAGATGATGGAGCAGAAGAGTTTATGAGATGCAATTTTATATTCGTATTAGAAGCTTTTGCTGGGGTATGTACCCGGCAATTGCACCGACAGCTCGCTGTGTATTCCCGGCAAACTTTTAGGAACTGTTCCTATATTTATACCATTGGTCCATTACTTTTGTATCCACCCCTTACACCTTCCACTTTAAAATAGACTATTATTATTTCCTCAAAAAATATTAATATTATTATAAGCCCACACGGTGCAACTACTGTGCAAATTAATGAAAAGTGAATTTAGCACAGAATGGGAGAAAGAGAAAGGAGAAGAAAGAGAAAGAGAGAGGGACAGAGAAAAAAGTGCAACATACACAGAAAGTGATTGGACGAATATGGACAACTGTCTTCATTGTAACTTCAACTTGGGGACAAAATTCCAAATCTCTCATCATATCCCTCTTTCAACATTTTACTCATAAATAAAATACAAAACGTGGAAAAACTAAACTCTCTCTCTCTCTCTCTCTCTCTCTATATATATATATATATATAAAACTTGGAAATTTTGAAAATTGCTGGAAAGTTAGAATTTCATTAAAGGGTGTACGAGTAAGGGTGATATTTATGGTAGCACTATTAACTAACCATGGTCCATCTACTTGTTCCTATTTACCCACGTTATAGTATATTATGAACTCCTGAGAATCTTGATCTTAATTCTCTTTATGGTTTTATTGCTTTTATGACAATATAAAAATTTAATTAAAGGAAGGTGAAGAGTTATGAACAGAAATAAATTAAATGATTTGTTAAGAGTATTTACTTTAGATACTTTCATTTTATCAGAAAATAACGAATTTCTAATATTAAATAATAAAGAAAAAGATTATAATATTTTAAAAAGTTACTTTGGTGTTATTTTAATATTAAAATTTTACAATTTCTTATAAAGTGGAAGCATTAGATTAATATTGATAGAATAATAGTTAGTAATTAAATTCACAATTTCCTAACCATTAAAAGTGTTAAGGTTTGACAATTAGTTATTTATTATGATATTACAGTATTAATAAGTTAAGTTTGACAAAATCTTATTTTCTATTTTTTGAGATAGTTTTGATTACCATATGACTCACCCTTATTAAATTCGAATTACATAATTTTAGATTAGGGTAGTCATTAAATTAGTCAATAGAATACCAAACAAAGTGAAGTATTTAAATTCAGTATTAGAAGAGTCCTTAATTAGTTAGGGTGAATGATTCAATTCTTTATTGAATATGTGAGCATAAGATAAAAAGTGATCTTAGTTGAAGTAAAGATTTTGTTTTTTGAGCAACTTAGTTAAAGTAGAGATAAAAAAGTAAAAAAGAAAAATTGAACACAAGCCATAAGACAAAATAAAATCATAAAGCATTAGTAGAGTAATAAAAAGTTAAGACACAATAAAGAGTGATTTGATAGGAATTAAAGAAGAAGATAGTGATTCTTTCTTTAAACTCAGGGAGACACAAAGAAAAAGAAAAGTAGTAATAGTTAAATAAGATCTTATGATGACTTATGACTCCAGCTGAGCTCCTTAATTACTTTTACTCATTGTTTTTTACTGTCTCGTGCTGAAACCCTGTCGGATGAATCTTCATTTTCACCACGCCCGTATCTTGTCGTAATTATTGTGTAATCCAAAAGTGGGAACGCGTGCGGAGCCACTCATCCAACGGTCCGTCAAGACTACGGAAATGGAACGGCTTAGATTCTTCCACGTCATTATAATTGGTAGTTAGGGGACATAACGGCGTTCAGTTGTGGGAGTTGACGGAAGTAAACGTTCATGATTGGGTGTTTGACCGGTTGACTGGTCCAGTAAAACCCAAAAATTGTGACCGTTTACTATAGGTCTCCTAAAGTTCTCCAAAACCTTGAATTTCTAAGTTGAAAGTCTTTTTCCTTGCCCAATTCTTCCTCACTTCTTATTCCTCTTCTTTTCACACCCAAAAAGAAAGTGAAGTACCTAGTTGTGAACTTGTGATTAATAATTCTTCTATTCAATACGTAAGCCTTTCTTTTTTTGATTTGAACATATGTACTTGTTGAATTAACTGGAACTCACCGTAATAATCTTTAAATTAAACTAGTATCATGTTGTCATTTGCAAAAGTTTAATCTCAGAATCTATCCCATACCAAAACCCTAACTATTAGGTTTGAATTCTAGTTGGTAAGCCATTGTTCAACACTTCTACTTCTTTTTTATTTTTCTTATATAAGACAATTATGCTTCTTTTACTCTTTTTTTTTTTTGTCATCTTTCTTTACCATTATTTTTATCAAAATAAGTGTGTAGACTCTTCAAATTTTTTTAGGGAAAAAAAAAAAAAAAATACTTCATGAACTTTGGGTCAAAATCAAGCTTCCTGGTCTTCTATTTGAAATTAAAAACCCCTAAATTTTGATAAATACTCAAATCGATACTTATGTCTAAGTTTCTATGGATAAATGAATTATTAATTATTAATTAATTATAATTTAAGAATATTTCTTTTTTGTTAAAAAATTTTCTAAAATGAATTTTTAATAGAAATGAAACATAAATGTGATGGAAATTTAGACAAAAATGAGTAATTTGAGTATATTTCAAAATTCAAAGGTTTCTAATTTCAAATTTAGATGTGTTGTTCATGGCTTCATGCCCAAGAATACACATGATATAATTTCCATGCATGGCTAATATAAAAATAGAAATTAGATTTTGAGTGTCATTTTTTACATCATTAATTATTTTATGACTCTATAAATTGGGTAAGATTTCTGTCTTATTGTAGTTCATAATAGAATGTATTGAGCAAAAAATAGGAGGTATTGTGGAGTTATTATATTATTGTTATATAGAAAAACATTACACTAAATAATTAAATGTTTAATTTCACAACTTTCTAACGTCTTAAACTTTTGTGATCAAGTGTTAATTTTTTTTTTCAAGAAATAATAATGAAGTCGAATTAATATTGATGATATATGAACTCTAATATTTTTTATTTTATTTGTGATCCTTCTTTTTTAGGAGTGGTGGTTCGAACCACAGCCACAACATGTGTATTAAATCATTTCTTCCTTTGAATTTAATTGTTTTTACTTATAAAAAAATATATCTACTCTGAATATGTTTCTTGAAAAAAAGGAAAAATATTCAAATTTGTTTGTGGAGACTACTCTTAATTTAGTATAAGAATTTCTTATATATGTTAGTGGATCCGAGGCCACATATAGATCCATACATGATGGTAGAAGCAGTCCTTGTTCTTTGTGCTAGAATTAACTATAGAAAGAAAGAAAATTAAAGAGAACTCCCTCATGATAACCTATTTAAATTTAAAAAAAAAAAAATTCACCTTAATCTTGAAAGCAATCCAGAAAAAGTAGTCATAGGATATTTTTATTGATAATTAGTGGATCAATACATTGCATCACTTTGTAAAGTCGTCCACCCATACCCTCAAAACTACTGCCATTGGTAGGTAGAATTATTGTTGTTGATTCCTCTATTTTTTAAATTGTTAGGGGCTTCCTTCCTCACTATCATAATCTTTTAGTTGAATTTTCTAATATATGTAAATCATTTCAAAATCAGCCTCTTAAAGTTTTGCTAATATTTTTAAAGTGTGCAGACCGCGTATAATCTCCACATACAAGATTCTGTCGCATCCACTATGAAAAAGTGAGATCATAACAACCAATTGACAAAGATAATTCCATGTTGAGTATGATTATATTATATGCTCTTCATTTGTTATCTCTATACTCGACTTTAAACGAGCCATTCATCCAAAAATAAAAAATAAAAAATTTACTTTAAATGAGAGACTACTACACAAGCCAAGTATTCAGTATCAAATCTATAAAGAGAAAACTGTTATCGTTGTGGTATAAAAGTAGAAGGGACCAGTGGAAAATCCGATGCTAAGCATGCCTTTAAGAACCTTGATTTCTTTTAAGAACCTTCATTTCTTTATATTCCGTATTGGAATTTGGAACTTTAGATGAGCCAATTCAAGTTAAGTGCGGTTTTAGTTTTGGGATATATTTTAAGTAGAAATAGAAGATTTGAATTTTAAATGTCTTCGTTAAAAATACCAAAAAATAAGGTCATTGGCATAGGTTAAAACTTAAAAGGCCTAAGAGAAACAAAGTTTTTGATATGCATGGTTGGGTTAGAAAAAGGAAGAGTTAAGTATTGTGTTGTTCTAACTCAAAATATATGAGTTGATTTGATCTTCGAATTAGAACCAAGCTTGATTGCTTAATTAACCAGACCTTTCCCACAATCGTTCATATTGGTTTTGGCCACAAAATGGGGTAATTCTACAATATCCATGTGGATACGGTAACTCTAATAAATAAAATCTCATATTAAAGGTACCAATATCATACATGATGGTACCTAACTTACATATTATGGTACCTATCATCATATTGCTTGGTACCCTAAATTTTTATTTATTATTTAAATTTAAAACATATAAAAAATCAGATAGTACCAACATCACATAGGATAGCACCTACATCAAATATGATAGTACTTATATCACATTTAATAGTACCAATTGAGTGGGTACCATACCCACAAAAAGAGTGTGTCTATTATAGAATGACCTCACAAAAAGAGTGTGTCAATTAGAATCTCTCGGAGATGTTATTTCCCCAACATAATATGTATTCTTTAATTTTCACCTCATGACCTTACAACAATCTTTTTCTTCTTCTTCATTGTTCTCCCTCTCCTACGTACGATGCACAATGTTTAGCAATGTGGCAACTAAAATTCTCAGTATATTGATGAACATTATTTTTATTCAATCAGCTCCGCAGATCTCCAGTATTTTTCTTTTCTTGACGTCTCTTAGCTCATTTTAAGGGTTAAATTTGACTGGCAATAAAATTGAATATTCGAATCTATTTTTGCAGTGGAAGTAGTGAATATTCTCTTGCTACCCCTGCATGTTTCTTGTCTCGTGGATCCTTTTCACATTCTATTATTGTTTGAAGCACCATAATAAACAAGAACTCCAAGTCTCCAAGGATTCCAAGATAAAACTATAAAAGTGAAATCTACTATACATTCCATTTGTCTTAACACCCCTTAGGATTTTCTTTGAAATACTTTTTTTGCATTTCTAAAAGTCTTGATAAAAGTACATATCCAGCTATAAATTAAGGGGTTTTTTTGGTTAAAAAAATGATTTCAAAACAAAATACTTCTAAAATTTAAATTTTGATAAAGTTACATATCCACGGACAAAGGGTGTCTTTGATTAAAAGAATTATTTAGAAACAAAATACTTCCAAAATCTTGAATACAAACTCATTGATAGATGCTTACATTCAACATGGAATCCGGGTACATTTATTACATGTGATGTGATAGCAATGCTATCACGTCATTTTTGTAAGAACGTTCTGTGAGTTGTGACATTTGTTTTTGTTTTCTTTACCTAGAAAAAAGAAAGAAAAAGAAAAGATAATAGAAAAATTAATCATGAAAACCCTATTTAAGTGTGATCATAATTCATAATAGTCTCTACCTATTAAGAAACCAATAACAATTAATAGAGGTTTTAATGGACTAAAAAATGGAGAATTTGCCCACCTTCTCTCAAGCGGTTCAACCATTTATTATTTTATATATTAATTAACATTCTCTCCATTTCATTATTTAGATTAAGTATTACAAATCTAAATATGTATTTAGTATTACATTATTTAAAATTTTAAATTAATGAAGTAACATTCTCATTATATAAACTATTAAATATATGAAATAAAATCTAAATTGTAAAATGAAGTCTTTATTTCACTTTTTTTTTTGGATAATTTTGATAGTTTGAAGAGAGATTTAAATTAGGAGAACAAACACTATTAGTTGAGTTATAAGATTCTCGACAGCTTTCTCTTTCAGTTGAAATTGAGAGGATTCCTATGACATTTTTCACCTCAAATTCTCCTGAATATGATGTTACCATCTTACATAATCCCTAATTTTTTTGTGACGTAGTATTAATTCATGATGATTGATGAGTAGTAACACACATTCTATTACATTTTTCACTCATGCTAAGTTCCAATCAGTTGCTTTGGATGTGTCGGGGTTTCATCGGTTTCTTTTAATGATGCTTTGACGATAAAATTATGAAAGGGTTATTCAACAACTTAATTGACTAAGCATGGGCAGTGGTGTCCCAGTTGCTCCCCACGCCATGTTAAAGGTGTTTGCAAAGGAATGGGTATATATATAGAACTTCAATTAGTAAATAAAGACCATGGCCCCTCCATGGATAACTACTGATTGGCACTAGTGCATTTCATACGCAATTGATCTCATCTAAACCTTTTGGTTTGGATAAAAAGAGATTAACCTACCTAGTTTATGCTAATAAATATCAAAGATTAACTTCATTTGTGGCTGAAAGATTATAGTATTTCAAATCAATTTTAACTATATGGTTGGCACACTTCTTTTGCCTCTTTGATGTCCCGTTGTATTGCATTCAACCAAATAAGAAAAAAAAGTTCATTTTATCATTACTTGGCCACAACCACAAGTCCTATCAACCCTGAGCATTGTTCCATTTTGGTATCATTTTAAGTTGCGTTGCACATAATTTATTCTATGCAATTTAATTCTATATCATTTTAGTATATATATTATGTTGGTACGTGTGTGCTGAAAATTGAAAAACCTAAATATGTTTTTAGTAATATTCATGAGATGCTACATATTTTACTAAAAAAAAAAATTACAAATTGCTGTAACAATTAATATGATCAGTGTAACTTTAATAACATAATAAATAAATGATCGAATTATTATTATTATTTTGTGATTGATGATAATTGATACATCAATTTAACCAAAAAAAAAAACATTACGAGTTACATCGCCTTCGCAAAGTATTTTAACTTCTTAGTGCCCATAAGAGATTTCCTGATCCCCATTCCTTACTTGTTGTTAGCTTAAAAACAAAAACTTCCGCTATTGATTAATTAAGAATAATTATTTCTTATGAAACATACACTCATATAAAGCTGGTCAGAAACATGTTTGGAGTAACAGTACATATTCGACACGAGAACCTACACGATGTTAGCCTTCAACTAAATTGAAAGGGCCCTCGATATAACCTTATTAGGACCACAATGAGAGCAATCAAGGCCATCATTAATGGTCTCAATTCATATGTGGTACTATAAAGAGCAATAGAAGTTTTTAAATTTGATAGAACATCAACACCAATCAATAATTTAGTGATGGAATTTGATGCTCTTTGACGGAAATCATTTGAGAACAGCATCAATGACTAATTTAGTTATGGCATCTTTCACGAAGAATAGCACACCTTTTTTTTTCTTCTACTAAATAATTACAGGTGATTGCATTATTCTTCTGGCATTACTTTTTTAAGACAAAAGTATCAAGATGTTTATTGCTTACAATTGTAGTAACATTACCAGCTAATGCATGGTTCTAGTAATATATACGTCTTGATTTGCTTTTGTTGTGGCCAGTTTAATTAAGGTCAAGTTCATTAATATATATGAATATCCATAATATTGAAATCGATAGAGAATATAGAGCCCAAGTGGGAATAATACAACCAAATCAACAACCTATTCATCTTTTTTTTTTTACTAAACAACCTATTCATCTAATAGTAACATTATACTTGAAGGACATAAAGTAGTACTATACATGTCGAATTTTTATGAGATACACAGTTCAAATGGCGTTGAGGTAGCACATTTTATCAAAAAAGAAAAAGAAAAAAAGAGTAGCACATTTTCCTCATCCTAAAATCATTACATGTAGCCCTCTTCAGGGATGGTCCACCAATGATTGATAGCCAGCCTTTCTTTTTAGAACTCAGTGCTTATATGTATTATTTTGGCAGAAAACAAAGAGAAGGGATTATATATTTTCTCTAACGAATTCATCACATGCATAGCCTTTAATTAAAGATGAATCTTTCACATTGTCATTTTCAACGATTCCTGAGCCACAAAACTTTTCACAAACTATATTGTTACCTAATATAAATGGTGTGAATGATGGTTTGCATGCATAAAAAAAAAATGAAATAATTTGCTTCTAATCTAGTTTGGAGGAATCCTCCCCCAACTCACTATGTGAAATTTAAATAGACCATACACCAATACACGTGTATTTTAGTCACATGACATTTTTAATAAATCATGTGATTTTTTTAAATAACATATGTGAATAGTCTATTTAATTGACGTGTAGTGGGTTGAATAAAAATTTCTCCAAATTGGATTGGAGGTAAACTATGCCCTAAAATAAATATGCCTCTAATCATCATCAATAATTTCTAAAATTATAAAAAATATTATGTATCTAATATTAAAGATTGCCGTTTTATTTGACAAAGAGCATAGGCAAGGAGGTGTGAATAGTTTACTCATTTCACACACTATGAAATGAGTCCTAGTAGCAAAGTACTGGCCATGAGATGGTGGGTCCCATAATTAAAGACTTCAACTAGAGTTGTCAAGCAGTGTCCATTAGTGGAGAAATCCCACTCAAAACCTTGGTAAGCTTTATATGTATTGCCATATATCTCTTTATTCTCTTTTTCTTTCACCATTTTGATGTCCAATGCACATCAATATTCATCTTGATCATATGCTTTAGGGTGTGTGATACTTAGGAAGGGTCCCACTTGCCGCGCACCATTGCTACAGTGAGCACAAGTTGCAACCTGATAAGCCACGCACTCACCACCCTAAAACAAAAAGGGATACGACTTGCTCCTCAATATCCCACCCCAAAAGAATGTTGTTTTGTCATGGTGTTAAACATTCTACTTTCACTTTTGGCTGAAGATTAAAGATGTGTGGTCCACCTAACATGATGAACCAATTAAACGTATCCACCTCTAGATAAGGTGCTTCTATTCCAATATGATGTGTATATCATATCATCCACAAATATATTAACATGGAGATTATAGTTTGAAGTGGTTTAATTCATGGTCAATGAAATTCCATTTTGTTTCAAAGCACATCTGCACATGGAACTCATTTTTTATAAATAAAATACAACTTCTTCTATAGTTTTTTAGTCGGCAGTTCTCAAACATTTAATGGGTTTGTTGCTTATATCTGTGTCACTTTAGAATGACTCAGTAACTTTATAAAGAAATCAAATGGAATATTTCTTGCTTGATTGCAACTTGAGAGTTGGAGATCGAGCTTCCCCAATTATATATAGAACAAATATTTTGATTTAAAGGTAAGGACGGTAAAGTCAAGTTTGAACCCAAACTTTGAGGAGCTACTATAGGAGTCTAGGAACAAGGATGCAATGTATGCAGTAGCACACCATATTTGAAGTATTATATAAATTTAACGACCGGCTTATATCAAGTCAATGACTAATTATACAAATTCTACTTGACATTTCATTGAGATTATGAACTTGGACATGAGGGCCACATCCTTACCAAACCCAAAATGGAAAATCTGCCACCTAGCCATTTGGTATCTAATTAACAGCATAAATCCACAGGATTGATCATACTTCATGTGGTTTTGCTTTGCATTGGCAGAACATGAATTATTGGGGGATAACTAACTGTGGTCATATTGAAACACGGATTGCAAGGCTGTGGTCATTAGCAAGACCTGGCCAAACTTTTTTTTTGGGGTCTTTTGTTCTTATTATGCTAGTGACACAAAAACTTCCACAATTACTGATCATAGGTAAGTTGTGATTAAAACAATATTACTTTCACATGACTCATTTTCAAAACACACATATTTTACCAAAATCAACACCGATCCTGTAACTGGACCTAAGTGTGACCCTTAATCACAATATTTCATCTTAACTGTTGTAAAAACGATGACAATTTTTTTTATATACTCTTATTGCTTTTGGCAAGTAGCTAAACAACATGATGGTAGGCGGTAGGCCCCAAAAGAAGACCCATAGATATTAAGCATTGCTACAGAATTCATATGATATAGTCATGTATATCATATTTAGTTACACCTAATGAAAGATAAGATTATCTTGGAAAAAAAAGAAGAAGAAGATTATCTTGGTTTCTATTAAAAAAAAAATGGATAAGATCATCTTGGTCATCTTCTGATGTTATCAATCAATGAGCAAAAAGATATGAAAGAAAAACATTCCCAAAGCACATGCTCACAGTGGGAATTGAATGACATGTTTATTTATTAATGGTTCTCTGATAATGATGGAAACCTAATTACGTTGCAACAGATTAAGGATGAAAATCATGGCCAAGCATATCAAGCAGGCTAAACCACAAACTGGCATGTCAAAAGGTAGGACTACATTCTGATTGTTTGTTTGTTTAATAAATTGATACAGATTTAACCGACAATGATTTAATAACAAATCGATATAATCGATTGACATCTATTAGATTACCAACTAGAAAAAATTGTCATGCAGGCAAAGCGTAATTTTCTTTTCTTTTTTTGGTTATTGTTGTTGTTGTAAAATATGTATTATAAATAGGTAATGGCATACGTAAATCCTTTGCTAGATTTAATATTTGGATGGTTTTTTTAGTTTTAATTGATGTAGTGTTGCAAAAGATTAATTTCATTAGTTCATCCTTGTATTCTTTGTCGTATAGTTGAAGAGTCATTTGCACTGAAATAATAGTCAGACTTTGACATCTGAATTTCTCAGAGTATTGATGGATATATGTATGAATTAAATCAGATGTTGTGTTTAACAAATTCGATTAATATCCACCTTCAATCTGTTCTTGTCCCTCTTCAGGTCTATCTCACAACCATCATTTTCCAATATGTAATGCAAAAAAAACAAAACAAAAAATCTACACTAACACAAGGAAATTACTGATCAGATAATACTAAAGTCAATAGAAATGTGGATTTTTCCTTGTTTAAATAAGCAAATTGAGGTTGTCTATCCTAGTTTCATCGTGAGCTTAATTAACATATTGGAAACTACAAAAACTTTCCTCATGCCAATGAGATACACAAGTTATATAGCATCTAAGGAATTGTACTAAGTTTCACCATAAATAAAAATATTTTTAAAAAAATTACAATTTGGGTTCAAAGATTTAACTTTTTCAGAAAGGTCTGCAAATTTGGATTATATGTAAGACCTGTGAACATAAACAAATTTTGGTCTTTTGCATGGTCTGATAGGGAGAAATATAAAGTGCACTTCTTCGTAACGTTTTGTAATTAGGTGATACGTATTAAAAGTCACTGAATAATATTATTCTGCAAAACTGGCTTGACTAAAAGCTAGTTTCCTTATCAAAAAGAAAAGAACAAAAATGGCTAAGAGCTAGCTTTGTTGAGTGAATCCTTCTAAAAGTAGCTTTGATTCTTTATCTTAAAATGAAAAACCAATTCCACTTCTATCTAAAAGCAGCTCTAATGGCAGAGATAGTTTTCGAATCTTTTGTTGCATATAAGAGTGTCAAAAAGAGAAATGATTCCAGAGAATAAGATGTTCATGAGTACCAAATTTTCATAATATAATTGATTGATTTTCAATCCAAATGATGTTGGACATTGAGCTGCCAATCACTTCAAAGAAGTAGGCTTTTTTCACTTTGATGAATCATGGAAATATGGAATTGCTTGGTATATTGCTGAACAGAATTTGAAATTGCATACGAAATATTAAGTATAAATAGCATTGATGCTATTGGAGAAAGTATTGCATACAGAATATTACGTATATAAACAGCACTGATACTATTGGAGAAAGTATTTTCTTTGACAAAAGGTGGCAAACTTAGATCATTACCTCAATACTGCATTACAACTAGCAACAATAATGGAGATTAACCTTAAAGGATGACATCTAAAGTTTCTGTCATAATGCTTAGGATATACACCTTTGTCACACATTTAGGATATTAGGGGATGTTCAAGAACATGGAAATCAGTTATAGTTTGCTCATTGATTGTTTTGCCAATCGAGTAAGGCAACATAATCATACAAAAAGACTACAAGAAACATGTGAAGTGGTCAGAATTTATACGAGAAATTATTTGTATTCCTTAATGCTTAACAGATATGATGTGAAAATAATCATAGCATATTGAGAATGCAAGTTGTGGCATGTATGAGCCAGGAATTGAAACCACATATCATGGTTGCACTATTAATCAAGCTGAGAATTCATATCCAAATAGGGCACCTGAATATGTTTACATGTGGTGCTAGTTGATTAATTACAACCTGAAACCTCCTGGCTCCTTCATTCAACAGCTCATTAAGTAGGTTGCTAATTAATCCCAGAAATTAATGAATTGCAGCATGTGGACGAACTTCATTACATTTTGCTTTTATACACAATTGGCTAATGTAAGCCACAACTTACATAGACACATTGAACACTCTATTGCCCAAGTTTCAAGTTGGTATCTGCCACTTTGGCCTCAACAAACACATTAAATTTAGGGAAAATGTAATGCTGATGGTATACTCTCAGATTCATGTATTAATGAAGCTGAATGGAAGTTGCTAACACCATGTGTGTCCAACATGAGGGCAGCTCTATTTATTTTGTTTGTTACTCCTCAGCGGTAGACAGCATAGGAGAAGGATGACAACCATTGTTGTTCCTATATGTAACCAACCTTATCACTAATACATCACAAAAGGGAAAGACTGATAGAGTCCTTATCATATTTCTACTAACAACAAAATGGAATCTCAGATGCCTCCACTTAACAACAAGTGAAAATTACTTGGTGGAAGTTAATTGATGCCAATAAAGGAGCCCAAAGTTAAGGATCAAATTTTCATAAT
Organism: Fagus sylvatica; assembly: GCA_907173295.1. NCBI lineage: Eukaryota > Viridiplantae > Streptophyta > Magnoliopsida > Fagales > Fagaceae > Fagus > Fagus sylvatica. Next base: position 15,744,888 of record OU015766.1, on the reverse strand, counting down.
ATGATCAATCAAAGGTCAATCCATATCATTGAAATCAGGTGCCAATTACAGGGAATACATTGTTGCTAGTGCTATGTATTTGAACATGAGAGGACTGATGAACATTGCTTTACATACCAATAGCGCCTCTTGTTTTTGAAAGATTTGACATTATAAGTTATAACTATACAATAAGCAGTATGACACCTCTAACTGCCTCTAGAAATGATGGTTAGAGATTCCATGTAGGATGTATGTGAAGATTTTTGTCATCCTATCTATAATATCACATACAATCTTTTAAGCAGTAAACATGTGGGTATTATTACACCATTCTAGCCTATGTTGTAAAGCCTAAGGTAGCTATTTATTCACTCTGAAAATATCATGACCCTAGTTGAAAAGATAAGTGGCAAGTACCAAATCTAACATAGGAACATGCCTTATTGTTTTTTGGTTCACATCTTTGAGGTTCATAAATCATAATTTACAAGGCCATAGGTACTTTTATCAATAAAATAAATAAATACAAGGCTAAAGGTACTTTGTCATAAGATCCATCGGAGGCCCATACCTATATTAGATCATTCAAAAATTGTGTACTTGTTTAATTCGAGGCCCACTTTTGATTTTATATATTTATCCAGAGCCCAGTTCAGGCGTAGAAGTTAGCAGTTGTATATTATATTATTATACGTTAAAATAATGCGGACCCAAAAAATAATTTTAAAATATTACGTAGTAGATTATGAACTACAAAAATATTCGTGCAAACCATAACAAAAGTGTCAATATGTCCGAGTGGTTAAGGAGACAGACTCGAAATCTGTTGGGCTTTGCCTGCGCAGGTTCGAATCCTGCTGTTGACGCAACATAATATATATATTTTTTTCCCTTGTCTATTTCACTTAAATTAATCAACAGCCCTTTTTTTAATTTCGCAAAAGTCCTTTTATTTTTATTTTATATTATTATTAATCTTGTAAAATTGTAAAATTACTACATTCTAACAACTCCTGAAAAATCACAAAACATATCAAAATTTAAAAATGTCAATGGAGTTATTATTAGATTGAAATCCTGGTTCATGCTCTCTGATTTGTGATTGCGAGTCAATCATCCAAAAAAAAAAAAAAAAATTATATATAGCAAATTATAAGGCCAAGTTCATGTTATATTTTGGAGTACAGATCATCAATCCAATTCTCTACCATATTATTAACCACCACTTCAAAGTCAATTCAATCAAAACTTTTTTAAGCTTATAGGTTTGACTGACAATAGATTTATTTATTTATTTTTATAAAAAAAAACAGTAAAAAAAAAAAAAAAAAGACTGAAAATAAGTTGTAAATAGCATTTGGTTGGGATGCTATTTTTTTTTTTAAATAAAAGCAAAAATACACTTTTGGTCCTTATATTTTGGGGTTTTTTCATTTTATTCCCTATATTTTTTAACATTTCATTTTAATCATTGCCTTTTGGATATAAGTTAATTTGAGTCCTTATCCTCCTTATTTTTCTTATTTTTTTGAAACCTTCTCATCAAATATAGCATATATCCAAAAAAACCAATGACAAAAATAAAAACATTATAAAATATATGGACTAAAATAAAAACATCTCCAAAATATAAGGATTAAAAGTTCACTTTTACTAAATAAAAAACATCACCTTTAAACTTTGATGTTAATGTCAACTAAACTATAACCCGCGCAATACACGGCTCTTTTTCATTGTTTTTTTATAAATATGTTCCTAACAAAGTAACTTAACTAAGAAGAAGGAAGAAATAATAACAATAATGAAAAAGAAAAAAAAAAGTGTAAAATAGAAAATGTAAATAATTTTTCTTTGCGCTTAAAAATAGAAATGATCATTTTTATTATATCTCATCAAATGTATTATATTGATTTTTATTATATTTCATCAAATGTATTATACTAAGTCTATAAAGATAACTACCAATAACTTTCTAACCTAATTGCATCGATTCCTTTCAATGGGGGTTTATATCCCTGGGTTGTATTCACTTAGCAAAAAAAAAAAAACTACTCACTTTCATATCGTTTATAAATTTCAATCACTTTAGTGAACCTCAATTGTTCCATATAGAGATTCTAAATGTTCAGAGGTTTCTCATTTTTGTTTAACTTACAACACTTTGATATTACAAATAAATAATACAATTTGTCACATATTTATCCCATCTTTACCTTTTTTGACTTTTTTTTGTTTCTTTTTTCATCATTTTTTGGGCAATTTATCTATTACTTATTAATAATCACATAAACAATATTTGTGACCTTAGAAGTCCATCATATAACAAATTGGTCCACGGAGATAAAAAAAAGGCTAATGTCATCTTAAATCTAACACGTATCTTAGAAAAATTTAACACATAGAAAAAAAAATGTTAAGATGTTATTCCCTCTGCACCTAAAAAAAAAAAAATCTACAATTATCTTTTTTGGTTATCTCTAAATAATAGTCCATTAATGTCCTAAATCTCAGATAATTTGAATGTTGCCTCATCAATTCTAATATGAGTGTTGGAAAATAATTTATACTTAACACTTATCCCAAAAAGATATATTAAACAGATAGTTGTCAATCTATTTAGCATATCCAATTGTATAAAAATAAAAAGATCAAGTCAAGCTAAATTTTATATGTAGTTAGATAGTATCAGAAATTGTATTAAAAAAGAAAAAAAAGCAATTTTGGTTACAAAAAATAGAGGATTACAACTTAACAAAGTAAAAATACTTCGAATATATCCAATTATATAAAAATTAAAAAATCAATTCGAACTAAATTTTATATGCAATTAGATAGTATTAGAAATTGTAAAAGGAAAAAAAAGAAAAAGAAAAAAGGAAGCATTTTTGGTCGCAAAAATAAGAGGACTACAACTTAACCAAGCAAAAATATTTCGAATGTAAAATATACATATTACATATTGCGTAGAAAAACTCATCCTAACTATATCCTTCACTCTTTTCAAGACCAACTCAGCTAATGCATAAAAAAAAAAACCAAAACATATGATCATAATCAACTGAAATTGCTAATAACATGAGACACGTTTTACTCCACCCTTTAAGATCAATTCATTAAGGTATCTTATGGTAGAAGAACATCCTTTTACATAATTAAAGCTAGAGTCATATAACTCATGAAAGAATTTCATATAATAATTCAAATGAATATTTTAAAAACATGAGATTTTGCCTTATGGTCCTTTTCAGTTTTCACGAAGGTATATTGTCATACAATAACTCTCATCATTGATTTAACTTTTAAAGCAAAAAGGAAACAAAATTTTTATGGCCAAACCACATATATAGTAAAAGTATCATTTTTTAATGTATTTGCAAGTATTAATAGCTATTTAGCATTCAACTTGGAAAAAAAAACTTGGTAAGAAAACCCACGCCAAGAACTGAGGAGAGGAATAAATTTGGGGATTGCCCTCACAAAGGGGTGTGACTTTTTGGGAAGAGGAATGACCACTGGGACGAATGCCCAAGTTGTAATTTAAATGCATATTTGAAATAACATATATTGTGTTTAACATATTTGACTTTAATTTGAGCATATAATTGGGTAGTGGGTATTTAATTTATTAATGGTGTAGTTTTTATTATGGGGTAGTTGATATTTAATTTATTAATGGTGTTATTTTTATTATGGGGTAGTGGGTATTTAATTTATTAATAACGATGTAGATTTTTTTTAATAAACTGACATATGGCAAGCAGAAGACGTTGTCTTAAATGTCACGTGGCAGAAAGATGACAACGTCTTCTACTTTAATATATATATATATATAGAGAGAGAGAGAGATATATATATATATATATATATATATATATATATATATATATATATATATAGATATAGATATATTTGATCTTTAAGACCAATTACCCTTACTCATTAGTTTTGTGAAAAATTAAACCTTCATTAGGTCAATTTATATATATATTATATATATATATATATATATATATATATATAATAAAAAAAATTGGGTTAAATACATTGTTGGTCCTTAACGTTTACCCAAGTTGCACGTTTGGTCCCTAACGTTTAAAATGTGCAGAAGTGGTCCCCAACGTTTCAAAATCATGCACCATTGGTCATTCTGTTAGTTTCCGTTAATTTTTTGTATAAGTGGCTAACAGATTAATGACGTGACTATCTTTTAACTGAGGTGGCATTTTTTTCATTTACAATTACGATCTGATATGGCATACCCATGTAAAAATCAAATAAAACTCATCCAACCCAATTCTTATTAAAAAAAAAACCCCAATTACCCAACTTAAATTAAACTTGTGCATCTCTCTTCTCCCTCTTCCTCTCTCACTTTCATTTTTAATATATATATTTTTTTGACTTGTAGATGATACGTTTTTGCAGTTACGTTGCTTAGGCAATCATATGTATTAAACACACCATTGTATAACAAAGCCCAAGAAAACATAGACAGAATTTGAAAACAATTGATTAATTTTTTACAGATCTTGCAGATAAGACCTTGGTTTAAATTTGAACAAGTCGAACACCACATGACAAGTCAATAATCTTAGAAAGTTTACCATTTTAATGTCCATATTTCAATCCGCATTTGTAATCCAGGGAATCCTTCAAACCAGTCATTTGGCTCTACACCCTTTTTGCTAGGTAACACACATATGTAGCCTCAATAAAATGTAACGCTGCAGCTAGAAGAAATGCCATCCTTATTACACTCATTGCAACTTGAGATCGCAGCAAGACATGGTCATTAAGAAAAGGACAGAGAGGGAGATGGAGATTCGAAGCTTGGAGTAATGGAGAAAGAGAAACAAAGAAAGTAGGAATTCAGGAAAGTCCTATGACAATCGGTGATGGTGGTTTTGTGACAATCGGTGCGAGAGAGGAGAGAGAGAGAAAGAGGGAGAAGAGAGGTGCACAAGTTTAATTTTAGGGTTTAATTTAATTTGGGTAATTGGGGTTTTTAATCAAGAATCGGGTTGGTTGGATTTTATTTGATTTTAAATAGGTATACCATGTTTTATCCTAATTGTAAATAAAAATAATGTCACCTCAATTAAAAGATAGCCACATCATTAATCCGTTAGCCACGTATACAAAAAGTTAACGGAGACTAACGGAATGACTAATGGTGTACGATTTTGAAACGTTATGGACCACTTCTGCACATTTTAAACGTTAGGGACCAAATGTGCAACTTGGGTAAATGTTAGGGACCAACAGTTTGTTAACCCTTGATAATTTGAAGATTTGGATTGTTCCAAGGATCAAGTTTAAACTTTAAATACCCCAATTTGGCAATTTCTTTTTGCCGCAATGGCTTTCATATTGTATCTAAAAGGGCAAAAATGTCATTTCGTCAAAACCCGAAGCCTTAACCATCTTGCTTGCCTCAATGTGTTATCCCCTCCAAGAACCCACTGCCACCCTCCTCTCCCGCCTTATCAAGTCCGACCTCCTTGCTACCCTTCGGGAGCCCACTCTTTACTTAATTCTCTTATTTAATGGTGGAACTTACAAATACTCAATTGACTGTGCTAGTAAATTTTCCAGTTGAATTTCTCTCTGAGTTGAATGACGTAATTGTCCAAATTAGGAATTTTCATGGGTTTTTTTAATCATTTAAGTTTTCATTCTATTCCTGAATCTTGTAATAAAACGGCCAAAATGTTGGCTCGTTTTGTTGACGAAAACGACAAACTTTCTAATTGGTTGGCTAAACGTCCGATGTTTCTCCTTCTAATTATGATTACTGAGTTAGTTTAATATTATATCTATAGTTTTCTATATATATATAAATAAAAAGGGATAGTAGATTTTTTTTTTTGATTAAAAACGATAGGATAGAGTAGACTTTGTATCAATACAGATGACAACTTTTTTTTTTTTTTTTGGTAAATAATACATATGACAACTTGGTTTTGAATAATTTTTTTTTTTTAGAAAAGGTTTTGAATAACTTTGACATTTACTTTTAAGGGTTAAATACACCTTCGGTCCCTAAGAACAACTCCAGCAGTTGTTTAAAACTGCTTTCTATCTCTATAAATAGAGAATAAAACAAAGAAACGTGCTCTAGCAGTGCTCTATATCAACTCTGTATCTCCAAATTTTTTTACAAAGTGTACAGTAGCTTTTCACAAATGAAAAGCTACTGTACACTTTCTATACGTTTTGTATCCGATTAAACTGATTAAAAAAAGGGACCGAGACCATCGAGTATATATTGTTTATTTTTTTCCTGAAGTCTCATTTCAACCGATTTTTTCTCTCTCTTCTCTCTGTTCTTCTGTGCTCTCTCTTCTCAGATCTGTAAAACCACCACCACCTGTGAGGCCAGCCACCACCACTGCCCACAAGAGACCCACCCCACTGGCCACGCCGCGAAGGAGAGACCCACCCCGTTGGCCACGCCGCGAAGCACGAATCCACCATCGCAGTCGTAAAGCCTGCCGCCAAGCCTTGCCGTGTCGATCCCAACGGTCTGGAGGTGGTGGAGCCGTGCCGATCTCGGCCTGGAGGAGTGGGTCTCGGCTTGGAGGTGGTGGAGCCGTGCCGATTGGTTGCTGAGAAATTGATTTTGGTTGCTGAGAAATTAATTTGAAATAATTAATTTGATCCTGTTTGGTTGTTGAGAAATTGATTTTGTGGTGGTTTTTGGTTGCTCTGGGTTAATTTACGGTGGTTGTGGTGGTGGCGGGTGGGAAGGATTTGGTTATGGCAGTTGGTTATTTCGGTTAATTATTGGTGGGAAATAATAATAAAGAAGAATAAAAAATATAATATTTAAATGAGATAAAAGAATAAAAAAGTATATTTAAATAGAGTAGAGAGTGAAATAGAGAGTACTGCTGGAGTGTTTGTTTGAAAAAATAAATAAAGAGTTGCTGAATAGTGTAAATATAGAGATAAAATAGAGATAAGTTTAAACAACTGCTGGAGTTGCTCTAACATTTACCTAAGTTCCACGTTTGGTCTCTAACGTTTAAAACGAGCATAAATGGTCCCTAACGTTTTAAAATTGTGCACTATTGGTTCTTCCGTTAGTTTTCCGTTAACTTGGTGTATACATGGCTAACAGATTGATGACGTGGCCAAATTTAAATCAAGGTTGCATTTTTTTTTTTTTCATTTACAATTAAGATATGATGTGACATACCCATTTAAAATAAACCCAACCGAATTAAAATAAACCCCACCCGAATTGAAAATCAGCCCAACCCTAAAATTAAACCCAATCTCTCACTCCCTCTTCATCGCTTTTGTCTCTCTTGATGTGTCACGTGAAACATCATCACCGTGCTTCTCTCTGAGATTATTATAAGGTGGAATTGAGATGGTTGGGACTGTATGTTCAAATTTAAAATCAGTGTACTGCCGCTAAAACGTTTACGTATGGAATTTAGAATGGAGGGGAAATAATTCGTAAGTAGTTAAATCCGGACCAGGAAATTGAGAAATAATTAAAGTCACGTCATTCCCAGCTCGGGCTTAACCAAACTGTGTTATGTGTTCGGTTGCCCGAACAGATGTAAATATCTGCTCGGGTACAGAGTCTGTTCGGGAACAAGTAACTAAACCCTTAACTTAGTAATCCGGAATGAACTAGAATCGTTCTTATAACCCCAGCATTAAATACCTGAAATATCATGGTCAAAGGTGTGTTGAATACGTTTTTTGCATTAAATTCATAATTAGCTGTGGTAAGGAATGATGGTAATCCTTAAATGAACTGACATTGGCCACGTTCTGGAGGGAAATAATAGATCAGAGAGCCTAAATATCTCTGACGATTGATAAAGTTAAGGTTATGGGGAAGGGAAGTTGGAAAAATATCATGGGAATATCTCCGGTAAAGGGTTTTGGGTATAAATAGAAGGAGCTTCAACATGCAAAGAGGTACGTGCTCTTATGCTCCAGAAAGTTTTTCTCTGTCATTATTCACTCTTTGATCACCTTCTTCCCGGAAACTGACTCAGGCATCGGAGAGCAAAAGGCCAACCCCCACTGGGTTGACCAAGAGGCTAACCATTTGTCTTTGCTGTTTGAATATTTTGTTTTACAGGTCCTATCAAATCTGTTCGGATTGACCTCAAACTTGCTCGGACTCAATTTCCTGGTCAGCTCTTTCATTCGTCTTAATTTGAGTTCTTACAATTGGCGCCGTCTGTGGGAAGAGCTTTCCTACAGAATTATAGTCCGGCAACTAGCGAGGTTCGCCAGAAATGTCTGGAGTACCATCAGCGTCGCGACACCCACCTTCGGTGGTGGTGGAGGACGCGAGTTTATCCAGAGTCTCTTCTGGAACGTCATACAGGCCTTCTCGTGACTCAGCAGAACTACAAAGGACTGCTGGAAGAGCCTAGTGCCCCACCACAACAACCTGCCCCACCACAACAACCTGTCCCACCACAACAACCTGCCCCACCACAGTACCCAGCTCCACCACAAAGCCTGGCCCCTTCACGCCATACCCACCCCAACCAAGTGTCTGCTGTCAGGCCAGACGAAGGAGCCACATCAAGAAGGCTCGTTCCTGAACAAACTAACAGAGGTGATGCTCGGCGCAGCCTTGCCTACTCCACTAAGTCATCACAAACTCAGAATAGCCAAGAGCTCATTGCCGAGCTACGCCAAGAGATACAAGCATTAAAACAGGTGGCGAAAGGACGGAAGGATAAAAGCCACCCCACAGCAAAAGAAAGGCCGACCAAAAGAACACATGCCTCACAACGAAGAAGCCCAGAACGCCCCACCCTGTCTCACAAGTCACAGCAACATGATTTATCCGAGACCTCTAGCTCCCAAGTCGGAATCTAGATCACCGACACCACCGGTGGTTTCCCATAAACCACTAAAACCAGGAAGGGCTTCGCGCTCTCGTCCCCCCCTTTATGGAGAGACGAGCGCGCCGGGAAAGAAGCATCAGCCCAGAAAGACTGTTAGGCCGGGGAGACAGAATGCTGTCTGGAAGGCTTTCGATTTGATATCATCATCTCCTTTCTCCAAAGAGATAGAGAAGGCCAAGATGCCCGAGAGATACCCAGTCCCTCGCTTCGAGATATATAATGGCCGGACAGACCCTGTGACCCATATTGGCCACTATCATCAGAGCATGGCTCTATCTCGAAATAATGATCCCCTCATGTGTCGGCTTTTTCCATCTAGCTTGGGAGAAGTCGCGATGAGATGGTTCAATCAATTGGGAGTGCGGACGATTTACTCTTGGGATCAGTTGGCTGAGGCATTCGTGGCTCGATTCATAACAAACAGTCGGAAGAGGAAGGAAATGGGGTCCCTCCTCACAATGAAGTTAGAAGCCAATGAGACGTTGAAGGATTACTCCACCAGGTTCTGGGAGACCTACAACGACATTGAGTCATGTGGAGAAGAAGTGGCGATTACCACTTTTAAAATGGGTTTGCCCGCTGAATCAGGATTGCGACAATCTCTAGTCAAACATCCCCCTGCGAACTTGGGAAAGCTGATGTACAAGATAGATCAGTTCGTCCGAATAGAGGAGGATGGTCGCAAACCCCCTGTGGATCAAATTGTGGCCCAACCCAAGCCAACCATAGCAAAACCTGTTGCTCGGTCCGGTAACACATCTAAGAACCTTTCTGCCCCGAGAAATTTTGTGGCTCCTACTTTTCGGGCCTTTGAGACCGTGTTCAAGGAACCTATTTACAAGGTCATGGAGAAGATCAAAAGGGAGCCTTTCTTTGTTTGGCCTCCTAAGATGATCGGGAACCCGGCACTGAAGGACGGAAATCTGTATTGCTCTTATCACAGGGAGAGGGGCCATATGACTGAAAATTGTCACCTGCTGAAGGTCCACCTGGAGAAGTTGGCATCGGAAGGGTATCTTGACCAGTATGTCAATAGGGATTTGTCTAGCAAGAAAGAGACGGGTCCGGACCCTAGGCAGCCTCAGTCTTTGAACACCCCGGCGGCGGGAATCATTCATGTCATTCATAATCCATCGTGTTCGGCGGTTTCTTCACCATCTTGCAGGTTTAAGATGCAAAAGGCTGCCCACCTCAGAAGGTCCTTCTCCATACGAGATGCAGCTCATCCAGCCCCTATATACTCGGTCCGCGCAGGAAATATGGGGCAGGCAATCTCCTTCTCGGACGATGATTTGAGGGATGTTCAACTGCCCCACAATGATCCTTTGGTAGTTACCCTGAGGATAGGAAACTATGATGTCCAAAGGGTGCTGATTGATCAGGGAAGCTTCGCGGAGGTGATGTATCAGGACCTTTATGGGAAGCTCGGATTGGGAGAGGCGGAGTTAACTGATTTCACGACCCCCATATTCGGCTTCTCGGGAGAACCTGTTGTTCCATTGGGAAAAATCATGCTGCCCGTCCTTGCAGGCCCGATTAATCTTCAGACAGAATTTATTGTGGTTCGGGCTTCATCTCCCTATAATGCCATAATGGGGCGTGATTGGCTGCATAGGATGAGGGCAGTCCCATCTACACTTCATCAAAAGCTGAGGTTCCCCACTGCTGACGGAGTCATGGAATTGAATGGGGACCAGGTTGCCTGCGAAACAATGTGTTCTGGCTGCCACCAAGAAGAAGGTCGCGGAAGGTGCACAACCAGCAGGGGGCTCATGACAATCACAGTCGCAGGAGCTAGAGGACGGAGAGGCTATAGTGACCGAACAGCCAGATAAGGTAATTCTTCGATTCCTCCACTCCTGAAAAATTCTTTTTGATAGGTTCGAATTTATCTCCAGCAGACAGAGAGTGTCTGTTGCGGGTCTTGATAGACAATCAGGACATTTTTGCCTGGTCGGTATATGACGCACCGGGAGTATCTTCGGACTTGGCATCTCATTCACTGAATATCAAGCCCGAACACAGGCCGGTGGTTCAGAAACGGCGAAAGTTGGCTCCGGAAAGAGCCACGATAGTTTTGGAAGAAGTGGAGCGTCTTTTGGCGTCTGGGGCGATCCGAGAAGTGCAATATCCGGCCTGGCTTTCAAATACGGTGGTAGTAAGAAAGAAGAATGGAAAGTGGAGAGTATGCATTGATTTTACTGACTTAAACAAAGCATGTCCCAAAGACCCTTTTCCCCTTCCTCGGATAGATCAATTAGTTGATTCGGCTTCAAGGCATGCTCGGTTAAGCTTCCTGGATGCCTTCCAGGGTTATCATCAGATTCCAATGAACCCTGCCGACCAGGAAAAAACAGCTTTTATCACACCCCGGGGAACATATTGCTATCGTGTGATGCCGTTCGGTCTGAAGAACGCAGGGGCAACCTATCAGCGTATGGTTACCAAGATGTTTGGACCCATGTTGGGGAAGACTGTAGAGGTTTATATTGATGACATGCTCGTCAAAAGTCTCCGGGAAGAAGATCACATTGCCGATTTGCTGCAGGTTTTCAATATTCCTGAGAAGGGACAACCTGCGCCTCAATGCTTCCAAATGTACCTTCGGTGTTGGTTCTGGTAAGTTTTTGGGCCACATAGTGAGCAGGAGAGGGATAGAGGCTAATCCGGATCAGATTGCAGCCCTTATAAATCTGGCGGAACCCAGAAATATCAAACAGGTGCAGCGTTTAACCGGGATGATTGCCGCCCTGGGGCGATTCATTTCAAGATCAGCTGACAAATGTAAGCCTTTCTTTCGGCTCCTTGGCAAAAGAAGCAGATTCGAATGGGACGAAGAGTGTTCGGTCGCCTTCCAAGCAATCAAGGCCTATTTGTCAACTCCTCCATGCCTTTCGATTCCTAATCCGGGGGAGCCACTGTTTTTGTATCTAGCAGTATCTGATCATGCTGTTGAGTGCTGTTCTAGTTCGGGAATCGACACAGGATCAGAGACCGGTTTTCTTTGTCAGTAAAACAATGGATGAGGCCGAACTAAGATATCTGCCCCTCGAAAAGGCAGCTTTGGCGCTGCTTTATGCAGCCAAGAAGTTGCCTCACTATTTCCAGTCCAGCACGGTCACAGTGCTGAGTGACCTTCCATTAAAAATGCTCCTGCAAAGGTCGGATTTCACGGGGAGGATCACCAGATGGGGAGTGTATCTGGGATCGTTAGGGGTAGAATATAAACCTCGGACAGCAATCAAAGGACAGGTTTTGGCAGAGTTTCTAGCCGAATTTCAATACGACCCGAGTAACCCAACGTTGTTCAATCCAGCTCAAACAGATTTCAATTCGGATAAGGTGGAATGGAAATTATTTGTTGATGGTGCTTCAAATTCTAAGGGGTCAGGGGCAGGAATCGTGTTGATATCTCCAGAAGGTCTGGTCCTCGAACAGGCTGTTCGGCTGAAGTTCTCGGCGTCCAATAATGAAGCCGAATATGAGGCAATGTTGATCGGTCTCAGAACAGCAAAGAAGCTCGGCGCTGGTAACCTACAAATATTTTGTGACTCCCAACTCGTGGCCAACCAGATTTCGGGAGAGTATCAGGCAAGGGACGACAGGATGTCGGCCTACTTAACGGTTGCTCGGACTCTATTATCTGAGTTCGATTCAACTCACGTCGCGCAGATCGGGAGAGAGCACAACTCCCATGCGGACGTATTGGCAAAATTGGCGACGGCTTTAGAATCGGATATGCAGAGAACGGTATGCATAGAGACGCTGGAGCAGCCAAGTTTTCAGGACCAGGAGGTATCAGTATGTTCTGTCAATGTCCGACCAAGCTGGATGGACCCTCTACTCGGCTACATCAGAGACAATAGACTACCCGAGGACAAAAAGGAAGCCAGGATGATCAAACAGAAGGCCCCGAGATTTTGGGTCTCCGAAGAAGGGCAATTATATAGGCGATCCTTCACCGGACCATACCTACTCTGTGTACACCCTGATAAGGTCAAAGATTTTCTCTTCGAAATACATGAGGGAATCTGCGGGAGTCATACTGGAGGCCGATCTTTGGCACATAGAGCTTTGTCTCAAGGGTATTGGTGGCCATACATGCAGGCAGATGCCTTGAAATATGTCCAAGAGTGTGATAAATGTCAGAGATTCGCTCCTATGATACACCAGCCAGCTAGGGAGCTGAATCCCTTGTCCAGTCCTTGGCCGTTTGCTCAATGGGGTTTGGATATTGTGGGGCCTCTTCCTCGGGCTCCAGGGAACAAGAAATTTCTGATTACGGCGACAGACTATTTTACCAAATGGATTGAGGCCGAGCCACTTTCAAATATCCGAGACGTGGATACAAAACGTTTTCTCTGGAAGAGCATTATCACACGATTCGGCATACCATGGGCTGTCATCTCGGATAACGGTACGCAGTTTGAGAGCAAACTCTTCAAAGGGTTTTGTTCGGATCTCGGCATAAGAAATTTCTTTTCCTCCCCAGGATACCCCCAGTCTAATGGGCAGGCCGAGATATCCAATAAAGTCGTATTGAGTGGGATTAAAAGGAAGTTAGAAGCAGCAAAGGGAAAATGGGTGGAGGAACTCCCAAGCGTATTATGGACGTACCGAACTACAGTAAGGAGGTCCACCAACGAGACACCTTTTGCGTTGGCCTTTGGTGTGGAAGCAGTCATTCCACTAGAAATCGGGATGCCAACCATCCGAACAACTGAGTTTACTGTTCAGACTAACGAAGAGAGACTTGGCAAAGACTTAGACTTAGTGGAGGAGAAACGGAATTTAGCTGTGGTCCGTCTGGCAGCATATCAACAGCAGATGAGAAGGGAACATAACAAGAACGTCAAGCCTAGGACGTTCCGAGCTGGTGATTTAGTCCTGAGGAAGGTCATGGCCAACACAAGAAGGCCGAATGATGGGAAGCTCGGACCGAATTGGGAAGGGCCTTATAAAGTGTTGTCCCAGACTGGGCATGGAGCTTATCGGTTAGAAGACTTGGATGGGAAACCTATCCCCAGACCATGGAATACTTGTAACCTAAGGAAGTACTTCTTTTGATTATTGTAAATGAAGTTTAATGTTATATCCGGAATGTTATTATCTCTGCTTGTGTGTTCTTTTCATACAGGTTGATCATTATTGAGGAAGAAGATAAAGGAAAAATTCTCTAAAACCTGAAAAATCACTACCTCAAGGGGGGTGAGTGAGGAAATATTTTTGTCCGAACAACACTACTACCTCAAGGGGGGTGAGTAAAGGAAAAATTCTCTAAAACCTGAAAAATCACTACCTCAAGGGGGGTGAGTGAGGAAATATTTTTGTCCGAACAACACTACTACCTCAAGGGGGGTGAGTAAAGGAAAAATTCTCTAAAACCTGAAAAATCACTACCTCAAGGGGGGTGAGTGAGGAAATATTTTTGTCCGAACAACACTACTACCTCAAGGGGGGTGAGTAAAGGAAAAATTCTCTAAAACCTGAAAAATCACTACCTCAAGGGGGGTGAGTGAGGAAATATTTTTGTCCGAACAACACTACTACCTCAAGGGGGGTGAGTAAAGGAAAAATTCTCTAAAACCTGAAAAATCACTGCCTCAAGGGGGGTGAGTGAGGAAATATTTTTGTCCGAACAACACTACTACCTCAAGGGGGGTGAGTAAAGGAAAAATTCTCTAAAACCTGAAAAATCACTACCTCAAGGGGGGTGAGTGAGGAAATATTTTTGTCCGAACAACACTACTACCTCAAGGGGGGTGAGTAAAGGAAAAATTCTCTAAAACCTGAAAAATCACTACCTCAAGGGGGGTGAGTGAGGAAATATTTTTGTCCGAACAACACTACTACCTCAAGGGGGGTGAGTAAAGGAAAAATTCTCTAAAACCTGAAAAATCACTACCTCAAGGGGGGTGAGTGAGGAAATATTTTTGTCCGAACAATATTACTACCTCAAGGGGGGTAAGTAAGTCAACACCTTGTCGGAAAGCCTACGGCCTCAAAGGGGGGAAAGAGAATGGACGTATCTGAAATATTCTGAAGGGAAATGAAGCTGGGAGAAAGCCTAAGAGAATTGATGAAACGAGGACAAAGTACCCGAACAGAGTGGGTCACGCCCGAACAGATTATACTTCACACGCAGGGAGGCGTAAATGCGGGAAAGGTTAGCGCTATAGTCATTATTGATTGTATGAATGATTTCATGCATAAACTGAACAGACTCCCTCTGAAATATTGATGTGTTACTCTGTCCTTTGTTTCTTTTCAGTATTAATATGTCATTTGTCCAACCCACCTATTAGAGGGAGGGAGGATTTAGATGCAATCTAATATAATATTATGTAATAACAAATTAGGTGGATTCTTATTACTCAAAGCTTGAGCTAAGAGCTTTGAGGAATAGGAGTTAGGTAGTGTATGATTCATTCCCTGGTAAGGCTTAGACTTGACGTTTTGCCCGAACATATTCTCAAAATAAATGTGTTCAGACATTTGTTTGAAACGAACTCTTCATTTTCCTCACCAATAATTCACCCCTGAAACCAATGTTGGTGAAATAAACAACATCTAGACCCTCCCATAATCGGTTTGGGAGAGCTAGGACAACTGAATTTAATATTTGGTGAAGGAACGGGACATAAATCTATATATGAAAATATATCGACTCCGGGTAGGAAAAGACCTCCCGTAGGAGTAGTCCGCATAGTGTATGGTTTGTTCTCTTTTTTAGATCTCTAGTGGTGTTATCCCACTTAACCTTTTGTTCGGATGTCTTTGTTCCTATTATTTCGAGACAGAGTACTCCATCTTACGGAAGGAACTACTATCCGAGCAGAATGCCGAGTAAAGTCTAAAAAAGTTTAATATAAACCATGGTGAGCCTAAAGTATTGAGAACGATCAAACCAGCAAATTACCAAAACAAATGTAAAAAAATATAAAACTTAACAAAGATTAACTTAAAACCATTAACAAAGACAAGGTCAAATATAGCAACCGAAAATATCAATGTTTGGAGGTTTGGGTCTACAAAGGTAAATATACATCCAAAATGAAATTAACTTAAAAATTAAAACTGGATCTAGATCAATTGTCTTCAGTGGTAGGAGGAACTGATTCGGGAGGCGCCGAGTCAAGAGGAGGTGCCTCCTCCCGTGCAGGAGGTTCGCAGGTCGGGGCAGGCGTCAGTTCAGCATCAACCATTGGGGTAGGAGCCGGAAGGTCATCCGTCGAAATGACGATGGGAACGACCTCACTGCCGACTAGTTCTTCGGCTGCTGTCTCGTCCCCTTCATCACCCACTCCTTCCTCGGCCTCGTCATCCGAAGCTTTTAACTCAGCATTGGGGAAAGGCAGGGGCGTGTTCTCCCTTCGGAACAGAGTTGAGTCGCTCGGGACTTCGGCTTCCTTAAGGGCGGCTTTCCATCCATCTCGGAAGCTCTTGTTGTAAACCAACTCGAGCTGTTCCGCCACCTCATCAAGGGCCTTCTGTTCGCCCTCGGCTCTGCCATCACGCACCCCATCTGCTCGGGACTTAGCAATCTGGGATTCCATGAGCGCCAGTTGAGCTCTCAAATCGTTCAGCTCGGACTCCGCCTTAACCCTCTTTTCGGACTCACTCCTAGCCTGCTCTTCAGCGTCCTTCATCTTGTTGATGGTTCCGTGAAGCTGCTTTTCCAGCTTCCCGAAATTGTCCGCAGCATTGCTCATCACATCGGAGAGGGTCTTTTCTTGTTCGGCCTCCTTGTCCTTCATAGTCTTGTGAAGGTCGGCCAGTCTGTCCTCTTTCTCCTTCGCTTCTAAGTGAAGGCCGGCTATTCTAGCCTCTGCTGCGTGGACACCCTGGGCAGCCTACAAACAAGACATGCAAGAAAATTACTAAAGAGTTTGAAAAGTAGTAACAAGAACGGTGGAGGAAATTAAAAATGTTAAACACATAAGCAACTTACCATCACCAAGCTGCGAGAGACGTGTCTGAAGATCCTGCCCGAGGACATTTCATCCCATATAATGGAGTCCCCAGGAAGACAGGCGACCCGAGTAATCGCCTGGGCAACCCGAGCTGAGAACTCCACGTCAGTGGTCTCAAACACAGTGTGGGCGGTGGTTATTGGGTCCCCGGCCACGGCCATCTTCGGAGCCCAGACTTCGGCATTTGATGAGGAGCTTGGGACGTTAGCATGCTCCCCTGCCACCCTCAGCCTCTTCGGTCGACGTACGAGCTGCTCGGCTTGTTCAGCCGCCGGCTCCTCTTCGATCTGAGGGAGGGCTGCCTCTTCGGGAGCCGGAGTCGGGCTCGGATCTACTTGTACAGTTGATCGAGCCGTAGGAGTGGTGTCATAAATAACCCTCCTCGAACGCCGAGGAGGGGCCTCGGGCTTTTCCTTCTCTTGCTGCTTCTCCCCCTGCTTCTCTTTTCCTTTCGAACTAGAAGCTTCTCTCTTTCTCTTGTTCAGGACCTGGAAAACGTCCACTGGTGGGGCCATTTCGGATACTTCGCCGACCGGAACGAACTCAGGTAGATCGTCGGACTGAGCGGCGGTGGCAGGCTGGGCCACGAAAAGAGTGCTGAGTTCTACGGGCGTCTCTTGGGACCGATAAACCCTTGGGCCCTCCAAGTAGTTCCCGACCAGTGGAGAGTAGCCGAGCAGTACCGAAGCAGCTCTCGGATGTCCGAATTGGTCCACGCAAATGTTGGACTTCAACACTTTCTTTATGTCCTCTAGGTTCGCCGCTGTAGCTGGAACGTGCAGTCGAGAAGGAACTGCAAAATAAAACCAAAAGCATTGAAGATTAAAACAAAGCTCTTACATATCCAAATAAATACCTCACAAGTTATTATGTTATTCGGTCGAGAGGAATCCATATCTGTTCGGACTTAACCCTAAAACCTAAAAACCAAGTTATGAGTCTAACCTGGACGGCCGAACATGTTTCGGCAGCGTGACGAGCCCGAGTACCAGTTCCCCGAAACAATGAGCCAATCGTTGTCAAAGCCCTTGTTGGAGCTCGGCATCGCGGTGACCAATTTTTCGTTCACCTTTTTGGCCTTAAGGGAGCACGAAGTGTCCGAATCCGATTTCGGACAAACGTAGGAGTAGACATGGAGGATATCCCTAACCCCTAGGTTGGTTCCTAGCAACCGGTTTAGGGCAACTACTCCCATAACTAACCGGAATACGTTGACGGACATTTGGTCGGGACAGCCATTAACGGTTTGGAGAAAGTCGATGAGGAGGGGATGAAGAGGAAACCTAATCCCTCCCTCCACTACACTCATCACGGAGACGAGTATCTCGTCGCCGTTCAGAGGACGAAGTTTCTGGCTACTGAAATACCTAAGTTTGACGTTATCCGGCACTAGGTATTTTGCCCTAAACCTCCTCATACTTTCTTCGGAATCAACTAGATGGGCTAATCTATGTGCAGAGGCCATTTGTACGAAATACAGGGAACGAAATTGAAGAAAAATGGGAAATAAACGAAATCGAAAGAAGGATAGGGAGAAAACTTACGGGTATTGAGGGTTCGGAGCACTTGGTTTTCTTTGGGGCTTCAGAGATCGCACGGGGACGAAAATTTTTAGAAAGGAGACAACGAAATGAAATGGGATCTTGTGTTTATGAGGTTATAGTTCCCTCTTTAGATCCGACCGTTCGCTCCCCCAAAGCTGTCAAAGACCTTTCATATCCATGCTTTGGGAAGTGGAACCGGCGTTTCTTTAATAAGAAACGACGGTTTTCTTTCTCTATTTGTTTATTTATTTATTTACTCGTTTTTTTTATTATTTTATTTTTATTCTCATTATTATTTTTATTATTCGTTGGCACCTGGCGCGAAAAATACCTTTTGAAAGATGTGTTGTGCTCTGACCCGTCCGAAAGGACCGAACGGATCAGAGCAAGGGGGTAATTGGAGGGGAAATAATTCGTAAGTAGTTAAATCCGGACCGGGAAATTGAGAAATAACTAAAGGCACCTCATTCCCAGCTCGGGCTTAACCAAACTGTGTTATGTGTTCGGGTGCCCGAACAGATGTAAATATCTGCTCGGGTACAGAGTCTGTTCGGGACAAGTAACTAAACCCCTAACTTAGTAATCCGGAATGAACTAGAATCGTTCTTATAACCCCAGCATTAAATACCTGAAATATCATGGTCAAAGGTGTGTTGAATACGTTTTTTGCATTAAATTCATAATTAGCTGTGGTAAGGAATGATGGTAATCCTTAAATGAACTGACATTGGCCACGTTCTGGAGGGAAATAATAGATCAGAGAGCCTAAATATCTCTGACGATTGATAAAGTTAAGGTTATGGGGAAGGGAAGTTGGAAAAATATCATGGGAATATCTCCGGTAAAGGGTTTGGGTATAAATAGAAGGAGCTTCAACATGCAAAAGGTACGTGCTCTTATGCTCCAGAAAGTTTTTCTCTGTCATTATTCACTCTTTGATCACCTTCTTCCCGGAAACTGACTCAGGCATCGGAGAGCAAAAGGCCAACCCCCACTGGGTTGACCAAGGGGCTAACCATTTGTCTTTGCTGTTTGAATATTTTGTTTTACAGGTCCTCTCAATCTGTTCGGATTGACCTCAAACTTGCTCGGACTCAATTTCCTGGTCAGCTCTTTCATTCGTCTTAATTTGAGTTCTTACAACTACTTTAAATTTCAGGGTGATTATTGGACAATTGGATATGAGATAGGTTATGGAGGTAGGGTATTCTGTATTCAGGCTTGTTAAAGAACTAAATAACGCTAAATTCCTTTCATTATCTCCTGGTGACAAAGAGGTAAGAGTCCCTTTACCTTCTATGATGTTTTCTTTGTCAATTAAATTGATAAAAAATTATCGTACAAGCTTTGATGTTGTTGTGTTTATAATCTTGTCGTGCAGTGCGCCGATTTGGTTCTATTTATCCTTCGAACTTCAAAATTTTGGTATGATTAATGTTTCTTGTGAATCAATCTAACTTCTATCAGACACGGTGTTTCCGGCGAGAGGAGAGGCAAGAGCAATGAAGAGGGAGAAGTGAGAGATTGAGTTTAATTTTAGAGTTGGGTTGATTTTCAATTTGGGTGGGATTTATTTTAATTTGGGTTGGGTTTATTTTAAATTAGTATGTCATGTCATATCCTAGTGACAAATGAAAAAAATGATATCTCAATTAAAAATTGATCACGTCATCAATCCGTTAACTACGTATACACTAAGTTAAAAGATATTAACGAAATGACTAATGATGTACGAGTTTGAAACATTAAGGATCATTTTCGTCCGTTTTAAACATTAGAGACCAAATGTCCGTTTTAAACATTAGAGACCAAATGTCCGTTTTAAACATTAGAGACCAAATGTGCAACTTTTTTTTTTTTTTTTGATATATGATAGAAATTCTAATCTAAACTCACACACACGTATATTTGAACCTATGGCGTCCGCTCATGATGGTTGCTCTTACCATCAGGCCAAGACACCAATTGGTTTTTGGTGTAGGCGGGATTTGAACCCAGGTCCCTTACTCGACAACAAGCTAACTGGAACCCACATGTGCAACTTAAGTAAACGTTAAAAATTAATAGTATATTTAACCCTACTTTTAATAATTTGTTTCTTTTAACAATCAATATAGGAATCTCCAAATTCCATAAAACTAGCTGGTATTATGAATCAAATTTCAAATATCCTTCTTGAATAAATAAACTCCACTAAAATATTAGAAAACAATTAAAATGAAAAAAAAAAAAAACATTTATTTATCAACAGACCAAAAATACTCTAGTTTTAATAATAAATCTACAAATTCATTGGACATAATTAATTGAAACTTAATTTAAAAGATGGGTAAATGTTAAGATTTTATTATATTAAAAAAGACCCAAAAAAAAAGAAAGAAAGAAAGAAAGAATTTGAGTGATTGCAACTTTACCCTCTGCAGTCTGCTCCTTCCTTCCAAATTCCAATCCCAAACCGCCTTTCTTGTGAATTGTGATTTACAGCAGCAGAGAATTGAGCATCCCAATCCCAATCCCAATCTCAATCCCTCTCTCTCTCTCCAGTGAAGCAAACAAACCTCGCAACTCCATCATCATCTTCAATGAGCAACACAAATCTCTCATTACCACCACCTGACGAAGACGCTTGGATTCATACTCACCACAAATTGCTTCCTCACTGGCAATCCATCTCTCACTCCAACCAGGTTCTTTCATTATTTCTCTCTATGCACCTTATTTAGTTTGCAATTCTAGGGTTTATTTCTCTCCGTTTATTATATTCACTCTACTTTATATTTTCTGCGTCATTTCTATGCATGCCACTACTTTAATTGGAAAATGAAATTTTTATTTTTGTAACTTGTGTTTGTTTCGAGGGAAAGACAATATTTTCGGATAATAATCATTGGTAAAGCTAATTGAAGACACTTTTTTTTTATTTATTTATTTATTTATAATGATTTCCTTAGAATAAAGTTAGAAATATATTAATTCATTTTAAACATTGGTTGCATCATCCGCAAAAGCAGAAGAAATCATAGAGGTAACTCCTCCATCCATACAATAGTTTGAATAGTCTGCTAGTAAATGAGCAAAACTCTGTTTCCAAGTTTGGCTATATGAGTGAACTCCCATGAAGATAAACTCAGTCTCTGTGAGATGGAACTTGTCCCATAAATAATGCTCCACTCAATAATCAGCCATAAAAGGAATGCACTAAGAAAGAAGAGTATAGTGGAGAATAATACGAAGAAGAAACGATGCTAGTGAAAAAAGGTGGGTGTTTAAAATTATGAGATGACGGTTATGGAAGACAAATAAAAAAGATTTGAGAATGCTGAAACATTTGGACACAGTACAGAAGAACACACGGAGAGAATAACAATGGCTAAACTAACAGAAAACTGTGAAGAACAAACGAAAATCCTTACATGCCACGAGGCTGCAAAGGGAACCTGTACAGGGACAGGACGAGAGAACCCACATCTTAACATAAATCATGTTATTTTCTTCAGCTGTTTCTTTGCTTTTATTATTATTATTATTATTTTTTAATTTGTGGATTTCTTTTTTGCAGTCAACAATCCCAATTTCAATCTCAAGAGTAAATCAAGTCGATGCTGCAAGACTGGACGTTGAAATGTCAGCCATGTTGAAAGAGCAGTTGGTTAAGGTCTTCTCTTTGATGAAGGTATATCTTGTAACCTATTGCAATATTCATTACGTAATTGGTAACACATCCATAGTATTGATATAAACCAAGTTCATTAGTAGTATGGTTATAAAACTGCTTGGAGAGTATTTAAAACGTTTGCTTCATTTTGTTGGGATTAGCCAGGAATGTTATTTCAATACGAAGCAGAGCTTGATGCTTTCCTTGAGTTTCTTATTTGGCGGTTCTCAATTTGGGTAGATAAGCCTACTCCTGGGATCGCTCTAATGAATTTGAGGTATAGAGATGAACGTGCAGTGGAGACAAGAGGAAAAAGTAAGATGGCCTGAACATCTCCTGTAAATGCTGCTTCTTAACTAAGCAAGATTTCGGTTTTATTTCATAATTTTTTATTTCTAGTTTTGATACAGCTAGGATGCTTACACATATAAAGAAACAAGAGTGGAAACTTTTTGTTACAATCCTTGTGGTTGTGGCATCAACTTAGATGATTGTGGCTTGAAATGAGTCTAATTACTATTCTTGTCATTGAGCTTGACACAAAAGGAGTTGTCTTTTTTCAAACCCTTTATCCATTTCTTAGCGATCAAGCTTGTCATAGGAAAACAAATCGCAATTTATATTATGCTATCAGATAACTATTAGTATTTGTAGAGTTTTACACAATATATACTTGGTTCCTTGTCATAATACTAATATTCTATTATATTTATATAAAAATGTAAATTGACATGTATATAGGACTTAGTCCAAACGAGCATGTTCAACAGTTTTCTATCAGAAAAACAAATCTGAAACTCGTAGTAGTGGGCCTTATGTAGTGATCAGACTGTTCTAGTGCTCAATTACTGACTGACCAGAGCACTGTTATAGTTTTTCTAAATGCTTTTTGAAGTTTGTTTTGGTTTAGGGGTTTTTATCTCTCTTCAAAATAGCTTACCCTATTATTTACTATAAGTAATGAAAATTTGATTGAAAGAAATTCGAGGGCGTAACCCAAGTACATGGGAGTATACATGAGAGATACTAAAAAGTCGAGATCTAAGATTTCCAATGTCCAGATTTGTTTTGCTTACCCTTAACAATTATGCAGCCTTATCTACCCGTATATATGACTTATATGTTGTACTTATCTTTTTGCGTGTCATTTTCCATACAGTTAGAACTGGTTTAGAAGGACCTGGACTTACTATGGCTCAGAAGATTTGGTATTGTGTTGCCACTGTTGGTGGCCAGTACATTTGGGCTCGTCTACAGTCATTCTCTGCTTTTCGTACATGGGGTGATTCTGAGCAGGTATGGTTTTCTTTGACCTAGTTGCTCACCCTCCCCCACCACCCACACCCCACCCCACCTGTAGGACATCAGAATTGGTGGTGGATTGAACTGGATCTAATTTGTGTTTGCATGTCCCTCAGAGGTCATTGGCACGGCGAGCATGGATGTTGATACAACGGATAGAAGGATTATATAAGGCTGCCTCATTCGGAAATCTTCTCATATTTCTTTATACAGGAAGGTATGCTTTTGAGCATCAAACCATTCTTGTACTGGTTTTTTCTTGAATCCAGTATAAAGAAAGTATTGTTAATCCTGAAATGTTATATTGTGTGAACAAGATGAATAAAGGGAAAATACTGCATGGTAACTTCTATTACATTAAATGGGGAAGCCAGGTCTCAAGTAGCTGATTATTCTTGATTTTTTGATAGTTGCATCTTTGTCTCATATCTCATTACTTTTGTATTAGACATAATTACTTTGCTTTTGACACTAAATGAATGTTACTATTACTGAGTGATGTTAGAATTGCTATCGAAATTTTAAAGAAACTGTCTATTATAAAGTGAAAATAAATATTGATGTCTATAAGTTCATCTGTCTGTGTGACTCACACATAAAAAAAAAGAAAAAAAAGAAGTCCACATGACTGTCATTTTAACCAAAATAATGTGCTAAGGCAGTAGATGCTCAGCACTTCTGATTGTTCTAATGGTTTGTTGCTAATCGATTATGTATCTTTCTATGTTCTATTTTAACTATGTCCATATGTATTATATAGCAATGTGATAAAAGCCTCAAGAGTGAACCTAAGCCCTATGGTCTCCTAGAGCCTAACCGCAAACTGCAAAAGTGTGGAATCAGCCTAAGTGAAGTAAAGCACATGTTTGGAAACATGAAACTTAATTATAATTGCTTAGAAAATTGAACATTGTTGCACACACAATAAATAATCAGCATATATGAGATCAAATTCAACCACCTGAAATGTAAACATGTGATGCGAATCATGGCCTTATTGGTAACTTGCAACCAATTGGTTACAAATTGAAAATAATAACGATTTATGATAATGATACTTATCCATTGACCAACCTGCAGCTCTCACATATCTTCATGTTGTGCTGTTGTGATGTTACTTTTTAAAGAAAAAAAATTGTGCTATTGTGATGCAGGTACAGGAATCTTATTGAAAGAGCTTTAAAAGCTAGGCTTGTCTATGGGAGCCCTAATATGAATCGAGCTGTTAGCTTTGAGTACATGAACCGCCAGTTAGTGTGGAATGAATTCTCGGTAATGTTACCCTTCTTTCTTGAGTTCAGCAGTTTGACTCTGGAAAATTTTAGGAGTTAAAGTAAAATTCTATTTATTCACTTATAATGAAGAGGCAGCACTGAATTCAAAACACTAAGTTAAAGTCTGGGAGGCTTTTCTTATAGGATTTCTTTCATTGACTTGACTTGGTCTGAGGAATTGTCATTCCTCGGCAGAAAAGCCTTATTTTTATCCGTAATTTGTCTTTCTCGAAATTGTACTTAAATTTAAGAAGACCTTACCTCGAGTCATTCACTGATGCTCTCATGGCGCTCCTGAACATCAGTCACATGTACATTGTAGTACTCTAAACTTTCTCAATAATGGTTTTCAATACAGGCTGTTTTTCTGAAATTGAGGTAAAAGGAATTTTGCCCTGTTTTGTTCTGGATGCTTTTGATACTTTTAACACTGAAGAACAATCAAGGGGAACTCCATAGAGATGAGATGTGGATACTGTTCTAAAAAATTTCATCTTCATCTATTAAAGTTAAGAATATGATAATTGACATCATCAGAATTTACAGTGAATCCTCTCCCACTTAATGCAATATAAAGGTGGAGATTCTTTTTTATTGCTATTTTTGGTTAACATTTAAGTTTATAGAAAAACCAATTGTTAGATGTCTAATCTCACAATAAGCATCTGAAACAGATTACAAGGCTTTCTTTACCAAATTTCTCTTGCCAGATGGATTTGTAGAAGACACAAGACTGTTAATCTAATTTTGCATCTACTTCCTTATAGTTCTTTCAGTCCTCTGTTAGTGTAGTCAGGCGTTACAGCCATCTATCTTACTTTCTTGAGTGACATGTTGCATTATCACACAATTGATCTCATCTCTTTACTCGCCATACTTGCATGCATATTTAGTATGTATTTGAATGTGTTTGGATCCACTTGGCTATATAGGAACTTATTTCATGTGTGCATGGAAATGGCAATGGCTGTTATCGTATTGGAAAATAAGCTTTAGACTTTCTTGCAATTACTTAATTCATTATTTTGCTAAATAGG
The DNA here is from genome assembly GCA_907173295.1 of Fagus sylvatica. Lineage (NCBI taxonomy): Eukaryota > Viridiplantae > Streptophyta > Magnoliopsida > Fagales > Fagaceae > Fagus > Fagus sylvatica. Next base: position 15,719,230 of record OU015766.1, on the reverse strand, counting down.
TTAAGACTTTCTTTTACTATAGAAGGGAAAATGTAGCAAATTCCGAGATAAATCCATAGCATCATGGTTTTTCCTGCCAAGTATAAAGAAGATAGGGGATAAATATGATTAGTTTGTATTTTCTGAGCATTTTTTGAGTTTGTAATGCAAATAAAATATCCAGATTCAGGAATCTATGAAGCGATCCTTATTATATAGGGCAGCCATTCATGCCTTTCTTAGAGTTATGAAGATAATTTGAAGGAAACGCTCTCTGTAAATTTTCTCACATTTAGCCGAATTGAGTCACCTTGTTCATCCACTTCATTTGGTACTTAGTTCTTTCTTTTATTTGAATATCTATATTTTCATTTGTTTTATGATTTATTACTTTTCTGTTATCCAAGTCAAGGAAATATTTTAAATTTTTTGAACTCTTCTTTCCTCTCTGCTAGCTTCTTGAAGTGTAAGTTGAGCTATTCTTATTTGTGGATGTGATATATCTTGGAACTTACTCTTTTGGATCTTGGCCTATGGCAGGAGATGCTGTTGTTGCTTCTTCCTCTTCTTAATTCATCATCCATAAGAAACTTTCTTCGCCCATTTTCTAAAGATAAAGCTTCAAGTTTGGCAGAAGATGACACTGCTTGCCCCGTTTGTTTGGCTAGTCCAACCATTCCATTTCTTGCTCTCCCTTGTCAGCACAGGTACATAATTACATACATCCCCTCTCCCCCTTGTCAGTTTTCATTAAAATTACTTACTTGACCGACATCCTAACAGTGTGTGTCTCCCATTCCCCAACCTTTCCACATCCCCTAAAAATGAAAAAAAAAAAAAAAAACCCCACCACCAAAAAAAAAAAAAAGAACCAATGCACAGACCCAAAATCTCGAGCTAACTTTGTCCTACTTATTACAGCGTTTTGGCCCAAATGATGGGCTTAAAGCAAGCCAACTCGATCACTAACATATATGCTTATTTATCCATCCATGCCAATGATTAAATGGTATTACATAAGGCTACCCATTTAAAGCTAGAACATTGTTTGACAATCATGTGGTCTCCAATGAAGAAAAGAAAAGCTTAAAATGGTGCAATTTTTCTTGCTTGCAGATACTGTTATTACTGTCTTAGGACACGATGTGCTGCAGTTCCATCATTCAGATGTTCCAGGTGCAACGAGCCGGTCACCGCTATGCAGCGGCACGGTGGTGTGAGCAATTAATCCCAAAACAATGATTCTTTGCAGAGGGAGAAGGAAATAAATTAAAACATTATTATTGGTAGATCAATGTATAAAATAATGCTGGAAAGTAGCAATACTTTTTTTTTTTTTTTTTCCTTCCCCCCCTATAAATATTTTTAACAAGAAATCAATTCCCTGTAGAAGCATTATGCCACTAGTGAGTGGGGGGCTTCATTCTTTGTCATCTTTCCAGTACTTTTATTATTCAAATATCCCATTGTTTTCTTTCTGATTAGTATTTCTCCAAGCATCTGAATAGTCTTAAGTGAGTCTCTTCTAGGCTCAATTAGAAACAAAAAGCAAGTGCCCTTTCAGGAATGCCAGAGAGTATACTATGCACACTTTTTTGTTTCCTCCTTGGTACTTTTTTTGTCCTTTTGTTCTCCACTGTTTGTGTGACACGGCATAGCATGTAGATTACATTTTTTGGTCATGACTCATGAGCTCTTAACGCCTAACTGGGTATATACTTGTGAGGGAGGCGCTTCATCACTTTCAATGTTGATAGAGTAATAATATTATGTGGCGAGAATGCAACGATATGGAGGTTTAATGATTGCCCATTTATATCTTGTGGTAGAGATTAGAGACTCCATATGCATGTTTGTGCTTGCATTTTGACTTACTTAAATCTAGTCACTTGCCGCCTTTGAGTTTGGTAATGCATTTTTCTTGTTGGTAACACCAACCAATTCATCCAACTATCATCATTCCAGCGCTGTTGTCTCAGCAAAAACGATTTGTTTATTTCTTTATTTAATTGTTGGGTTGCTAAACCATTGGTAATTGGACGAATATTTTGTGAATATTTTGTCTCTCCTTGTATTATACTCAGTCTGAAGTCATGGAGTGATATATAACGGGGAGAGGCGTGTATAGTTTGAGGCATCTACATAATTATCTATATGTATATCTTCTTCTATTCTATATATATTAGCCACAAAATTACTTAAAATGAAATTTAAAGAATTATTGGTATAAATATGAGAATTTATTATTATTGTGTTTATATATAAAAATATTATAGTATTAGGCATTTATTATGATTGTGTTTATATATATGGAATAATATATTATTTCTATTAAAGAAAATATAATGTGTCAAGATTCTAATGAGATGTTTAATTATAGAATAAAATTTAAATTCAATTAAAAAATATATATTAAAATAATGAAGTGTAAAATTGTGAGAGCAGCTTATATGGCACAATATTATGAGGTCAACCAAAAGTCAAAAAATTTTTGGTTTTATATTATAGTATAGATAATTAAAATAGGACACTTGGTCGACCACTTTTTTATACTGTATAAAATATTTTTAACAGTACATAACATTAGTCTTAGAAAAAAGTACAAACAAAAAAATGTTAATAAAGTAAAAAAAGAAAAGAAAAAAGAAGATAATTAAAATTATTTAAAATAAGGTTACACCTCATTTTCCTTAAACTTAGGACACCATTTGTTTTTTCCAACATGGTTTAATTTTCTTGATTTATTCTTAGGTTATTTTGTTTTAAGCACACCAAAAAGAAGTCAGAGTCATGAAGAGGTTTTGGAACTCATAGTGAGCATGAATTTAAGATAATCTTATTATTGTACCAATTTGAAGTCATTTATCTTCTCATCGTGGGTCTTTGTGAGATGAGGGAGAGTAGTTGAGATGAGAGAGAGAAAGAAGCTGAGATGTGGGGTCTCTACTAAGATGGGAGAGAATACTGAGATGAGAGGGAGAGAGAGAGAGAAGTTGAGATGAGAGAGAGCTCACGGGCAAAATAGAATAATGTCGTTTATAAAATCCATTAACTATCCACGTGTCCAATTTTTAAGCATGGGAACCGCATCAACCAAACTTATCCTATTGTTATAAGTTTTGCCCATATATAAATATATTTATATGAGCAAAATTATAATTTTGAATTTGAATTGTGTAACTATTTATTGCTGTAATATTTTTCATTCCTTTATAGCACTCCAACAATCAAGAGGTCGCATTTAGCGAAAATAAAAGGTGTGTATGGGATCCGGATCCCTTGCAATAGTTTTTCATTGGTTGAGATTGAAAGTTAAGATTTTAACCTTCAATCTCAATTATTGACTAAAAAAATGAAAAATAAATATTTTGAAAAAAAAAAAGTGAAAAAAAAAAATGATAACTATTGCACTGTTATTGTACTAGATCTCTATGTGTGTGAATATTCACTACATGTCAATACAAGAATGATTTATCCAATTTTATTAAAATTTCAAATATTATGTTCTACTCATTGAGGGGGATATCTTACATATGAGAAGTTGTATTATAGTTAAATTCATAATTTCTTATAAGTTTAACTGTTGTGATAAGTGGTAGTTAATCTAATCGATTAACTTAATTTGTACATAATAATACTACCAGCATTAATTTAATATTATAGAATTGTGGCAACATTGTCTTATATGTCTACTTTATTCAGCCACTTGGATTTTGTATTTTTGTTTCATTGAGATAATTATTGCACCAATAGTATCAAATAAAGAAAGCATATGCTATATTGCTATTGATCTGAATACTATTATATTTCCTAACCCTACTCCACCCCTAACCCAAAGACAATCCCAAGGTACAACCCCAAATTAAGGAAGTAAGCTAGCTCCTACATATATACCATTAATTAATGGCTGAAAACACAGCCCACCAGCTTTTTCTGTCCCACTTTATAATAAAGCAAAAGCAAGAATAAAAAAGAATACTAAATAAATGAAACACAACAAGAGGAAAGAAAAAGAAACATATGCAAAGTTTCTGAACCCCACCTCCTATAAAATTCTTTTAAGGTCATTGAGTTAAGTTTTCTTCAACCTCATCCCAGAGAGAAAAGCAAGTAGAACTGTCAATGCTTTTGCAAAGCCTTGTTTGGGTGCACATACAAGGAAATATGACAAAGTGAAGAGAGAAAGTAAAAGAAGAAAGGAAAGGAAAGAAATTTTTTTTAATTTTTTGGTTCTTTCAAAGGCATTGAAGTGTTTTGCAGAGTCATATTCTTAGTGCAACAAATGATGGCTGGAAACCCTAACTGGTGGAACATGCATCCACCATCTCTCTTCCCTCCTCAATATTCACTTGGATCTTCTTCACTTCCTTTCAATCCTTTGCTACCAGAAAACCAAGAGCAGCTTCCACAGTCATGGAGCCAACTACTATTGTAACTTACATACACACCTACTCTTCTCTCTCTTTATTAGTTCATCTTGATTGTTATATATATACATCTCTATATAGTGGCTTTCACATGCTCAATTCCTTAGGCTTTTTTATGTGTAAATCCTTGTGTTTCCAAGTCTTTATTAAACTATATTAACATTTTTTTTTCCTCATGGGGTTTTGATCTAGAAATTCAGCTCCTCTCTCTATTCTTTGCTTATTATTGGTTAGTTTTGATAACTTGACATGGGTTTTGATTTTAGTAATTAATGACATGTCTTTGGGTTTGATTTTTGGTGATTACTTTTGCAGAGGTGGATTGTCAGCAAGCGATGAAGATAGTTTTCGACTGAATCATTTTCAAGCTAAAAAGTTAGAAAATTGGGAGGACCATATCTTGAATCAATCTCCAAGAGTTCCCATTATTACTGATGTAATAAAACAAGAGGTTTCCCAAAACAGTAACTTGTACGGTCTTGGAGATCATGAAGAATTTCAAGCACCTCTTACTCCTAGACCCCCACCTGCTTGGTCACAGCAAATCATGCCAATTTCTTCTTCTAGGTCTTGTGTCACCAGCATAAGTAATAATAACATCTTGGACTTCTCTTATAAGAATAATTTGGATGGAAGAAATCAACATCCTGATCATTCATCTGAGGTATGAGAGAGAGAGAGAGAGAGAGAGAGAGAGAGTGATTGTTAATTTTTTTTTTTTTTTTTTCATTTTTCTTGTATGTTAAAATTATTATTTTCTACAACAAAGATTACATATTTCCTAATAACATGTACTATTTTGTTTTTTGTTCTTTTTTTGGCTCACTCTCACCAGAGTACTAGCACAGCTACTGGTGGGGCATATAAGAAGGCTAGGGTTCAGCCTTCTTCAACTTCAAGCCAACCACCTTTAAAGGTGACATATATAGAATCTCTCTCTCTGTGTTTGTGGTTGTGCCTTGTTTGTGTCTGTCTTTCTTGATTGTCATTTCTTTAAGTATGTTTTATTCTTCTGTTAGTAATGAGTAAAACAATACAACAGCACAAAGGAAGAAAACAAAAATAAAGAAAACAAAAGAGTATGATCATAATCAGCAATCCATTATTTGATAGGCTACTTTATTAACAATTAAAACAAAGTGATATATATTGGTCTGGTTTTCCTTGTGTTTATCTGTGAAGCAGGTGAGAAAGGAGAAGCTTGGTGATAGAATAACAGCCCTTCACCAGCTAGTCTCCCCTTTTGGAAAGGTATAAACCAAGCCTTGCACTTCTTACATAGCTCACATATAATGAAAGCTAAGAAAATGAAACAAAGTGGTTTTCTTCTATTCCTTTCTTTAAAAAAAAAAAAAAAAATCATATAAGTATGACCCATGAAAGGATTATATTTATTTATTTATTCATACGCATTTCAAAGTTCTTATTAGTTCTTTATCCTTTTTTATTTTTTTATTTTTTATTTTTACAATTGGGTTTTCTCTTTTAACATTAAAGAAGATGAAAAAGATGAGTGGGGTGTTGTGGTGTGTTTCCCTTTTGCAGACTGACACTGCTTCTGTCTTGTTAGAAGCCATTGGGTATATCAGATTCCTTCAGGGTCAAATTGAGGTGATGTTCCTTCTACATATTATACTCTGCAAGCAGTCAGTGAGAGCATGCAGTTAAAGTTTCAATAATTCATGAGTTTTCTAAAATATCCTTTAGTTATGAAAGTTATAAAATTTTGTTCCTTTTCCCCCCCTTGAACAATGCAGGCTCTTAGCTCTCCTTACTTGGGTAATGCATCAAAAAACATGAGGAACCAGCAGTCTGTAAGTACCCATATATACCATTTCCCATTTTCCAAAGCATAACCAAAATTCTCTCTCTCTCTCTCCAATTAGAGATGCAACATTTTTTAAAACTATTGACAAGGTATAATTAATCTATATATATAAAAAAAAAAAAAGATTTCAACAATGGATCCAAATAAAAATGATGTCACTTTAATTACAACAGTCAATAACAGTTGTGAAAAATGTTATATGAACTTTGACTTCTCTCTCTCTCTCATACACTCACACACAAAGAGTAGACCACATGTTTCAGACAGCATGCGTGTGATACATACAAATTTAAATATGACTAGAAAGAAATTGTTTTAGGTTCAAGGAGAAAGAAATGGTGTATTTCCTGAAGACCCCGGACAGGTATGCTTTATTGGATCCATCACCTCCTTAAAAGCAAGTAGAGGAGCCTTGTTATTGGAAAGCATCTTCTAAATTAAAATATTGATAAAGAAAAGTATTGAAAGAACAAGGTTCTCAGCTTTATATGAAACTTTTATTATTATTATTAATAAAGGTTAAAGAAAAGTATAATTTATGACTGCCTAAGAAAGACTGAAACTACTAATACTTTTTCCATTAATTCTTTGCCCACCTATTATCTATAGTTGTTGAATGACGCCTGCTTGAAAAGAAAGGAAGCTCCTAACCAGGTATTCTTTCATGAAATTAGTTTCTTGACTTGCTTTTTATATATTTATTTAGCTTCAGCTTCGTAATCATTATTGTCATCACCATCGATCATTGCAATTATTATTAGTATATAAAGTATAGTATACATTAATTACAAAGATAATTTAATTATGTCCTTCATTTTTTATTTGCAAAATAGAATGCATGCCTTTTATTAAACATAATAGAAAAAAGTACTAGAATTGGATTGTTGTTTAGAAGGTATCAGGGTTTCCAAGATTCTTATTTTGGATGATATGATCAGGATACACGAGATAAGCCAAAGGACTTAAGGAGTAGAGGGTTGTGCTTGGTTCCACTGTCTTGCACTCAGCATGTAGGAAGTGACAATGGAGCTGATTTTTGGGCTCCGGCTTACGGCGGTGGGTTTTAACAACTAAGCAGCTAGCATTTGGCTGGAGTTTACATGGAATGGTAATAACATCATAAGCAGTCAGTCTGCAGTAATCTAAGGCTGATTGCTCATGATGCTATTCATTCTCAATTCCAATTGTATTAACTGTTCCTTCGCTATCTAATTTTAATTAGATAATCAAGCTTGTATCTTATATTTCCCTTTGAGCCATATATGATGCAAAGCTTCATGAATGGGAGAAGTTCTCAATTATTATATTGAAGGAATAATGATCTCTCCCTCTCTCACAGCTTCATTGGTGTCATTTTTCTTCTTTTTCCTTCCTTTTATAAGTTATCCTTTGCTGGAATAATTTTGCAGAGTTATGTGGATCAATAGTATAGGAATTTTTTTTTTTAATTACAAGTTCATTGATAAGGAAAATAATTAAATATAATATATTTATTATTATTATTATTATTATTTCACTCTATTCCATCAAAAGTAATCATTATTTGGTGACTGTGCCCACAAAATTATAAATGATATACAAAATAATTATTTATTCTCTCTCTCTCCAATAGAATTTATGTTTTTGGGTAAAGAAGTCTAGACCTGCTTGTCTTATATATATATATATATATATATATATATATATATATATATTTGAATCTGCTTTATGATAATTGATCTTTATCATCAGGTCAAGACGTCAATAGCTTTCATTTTTGTGTAGACGGGATTCGGATTCATATTCCTTATTTGATGACAAGAGATTTTATTAGTTGAATTAACTGAATCTCACTATTTGTCCCAAAAACTTAGGTGATGTTCGGTAGTTAATTTTTAAAAATGTTCTAAAACTATTTTTGAGGTTGAAATTAAAAAATTGTTTTTATGATGTTTTAAAATAAAATTTATTTTGGAAAGATTAAATTAAAAAACATATATTAAAAATTAAAAAATTGGAAACTTGTTTGGTAAAATCAAATTTAATTTTTTAATTTTTATTTATTTTTTAACTAATTAGCAAAACCTCAAATTCTTTCATTCTCATCACAATAAATTTAGTGAGCAAACACAATAAAATTTTCAATGAAATTCTAAAATATTAGTGGGTTCATGTTAACTCAACTGGTAAAATCTCTTGTTGTCGCATAAGAGACTTGAGTTCAAATTTCGTCTATACCAAAATATTGATTGAAACATAACATGAATTAGACGTCATAGGTTCAAATCCTATTGTATCTATAAAAAAAGAAAAAAAAAATTCTAAAATACTGATCCAAACACAATAATAAATACAAACCAAATTTCATCCCAAATGAGCTCCTCAAGCCCAGTTTTCCCCCTCCAACACTTCAATCTATTGACTTACTTCAAATATGTAGTTAATTTTTTTTTTTTTTTTTTGGTAACGCTAAGTTCACATAGGAGCCAAACATACATGTCCCTGATGCCATTTCTTAGAAATATGAATTTGAAAATTCTTAGTATAAAAAGCATTAGATTAACCCAAAAGTTTAAGATTGTAGGTTGGATGTTCAACTTGCTCCAAGATTGTTGAAGTAATTCACACATGCGTAGCTAACTGATTGTCTGCTTAAGGATCATACTTAGACGTATGGTAGTATTAACAAAAGTGAATGCTTGATATAACATTGATGGATGAAAATTTATAGGCTTAAGTTTATTGATTAAGTAATGTCCCACCATGTTATATAAAATAATTCATATAAAAATTCTGAATATGAAATTTCTAACATTAACACATAAGAATATATTTTCAAAATAAAAATGTCATGTTCTCAAGTATGATTGATTTTCTGAAGATATGTTCTTGTGGAAGCAACTTCAAAAGAAGTGAAGTTAAGATTTATTGATTAGGCACATGCTTAGCAAAGGAGGAGGAGTTGGGGGGTTGGGTGAAAGAAAGAAATTAAGGAGGATACAACTTACAAGGCTAGCTCTTGTAATTAACCATAGCGTGAGATACTTAGGGCTGACTCAATGCTTAGGTCACTTAGGCCTAGGTCTATGGCCCCCACTTGCTTCAAAATTTTTAAAAGATGTAACGCTCTTCATTAAATAAACAAAATACTCCAAAATTGTACAATAATGTCCCAAAGACCATAGGATGATAATTGATTTTTTTTTTTTAAAGAAAAAAATACAGGTAAATTTTGCATTATTTCCTCCACCTCCCAAAAAACTGTCAAAATATTTAGTAAATAAAAATCTAACACAATTAAAACACCAAACTGTTTCACTAAAAAATAATATTTAATTGATATTTAATATTTTTTTAATTGAACTTAATTTTATCGCATTAGGCACTAAAATGTATTGAGCTGGCTGTACATACTTATTCTCTTTGCAACTTCAACTTCTTCTTAATTTCTCTCACAAAAAAAGTTGGTGGTACTTGTTTGCTTCTTTTTCGGAAATCTCTCAAGGAGTTGGTTTATTTATTTATTTTTATATAAATAAAAAATTATAAATGAATTTTCAATGGTGAAGTTAATAAAAATAAATAAATAAATAAAAGAAAGAGTTGCTCTAAAACTGTTTTCAGTTTATTATATTCCCTTGCTGCAGCCTGCAGGCATATATTGCCCTCCAAATTAAGTTGTTTGAACATCATGGTGAATAGGGTCTATATATATTCATGATATTTATAAAGAGAAAACAAGTATATGAATATGAACACTGGATATCATTATTAATCCACTAAATGCTGCATGAATAAAACAATAAACACTTATGCTTTTTGGTATATAAGGTTGATTTATTTTCAAATTTTCTTACAACATTTTTTTTTTCTAAAGGAAACTTTCTATGAGCACTCATTATAGCAATCCATGCTTGTTCCTTGGTCATTTCTAACTGGAAAGTTGGAAAAAAGGAAAAAAAAAAAAAAAAAACAAGAAAAAAAAAAGAAGAATAAAAAAACATAAGCAATTCATGGCAGAGGCTCATGTGGGGTGGCTGAGGCTGACCCCGAATATGCCTATATCAATATGGAACCCATTTTTGGGACCACTTCATCTTCATAGATTGCACTCAAGTGATATGTGGCCCACTCATCTCACACGCTCCAATGAGCCAGGTAGGTAATGACATCGTAATCGTGACGTTATATATTGCATCACAAGTCACAACCATATTGTTCCTCCAAAATCAATGACTTCCTAGCTAGACTTGTATTTACCTACAGTTAATTTGCTTGTCCATAATTTCCTTTTGAAATTAAGTTCAAACAATTGCACTGCTGTTTCATGTTTGATTTCCATTGTGGTATTGACGATAATTAGAATTGAATTGGTTCACTCGGCATTCATATGCTCTAATCTCAGATATGCTCTAATTAATTCTAATTTTGGTTGTGTAAGTTTCTAATATATAGTTTATTAAAGAAGATATATATATATATATATATTTTTCCTTACACAATAGAAGAGAGCTATGAAACCAGTGAATCAAGGCGATGCAACAACAATATATATGGCTCATGAGACAAGAGCACAAGTGAATGCAAGTTGAGTTATGGGCCATATATAAGCAGTGGCCCGTGGGAATGGCTGCATGGTACCTTGGTGGCACTCCTCTAGAAAATGCAAAACAGTGGTTAAGATAGAAAGGGGTGGGGTGGTGCTGCTGATAGTAGTACTGGTACTACTAATTGTGCCCATGCACCTCCAGAAATAGTAACTAGTAACTTACTTCATGCCAAATGAAGATCACAAAAATGAGATATATTGCACTCAAATACATGCAATTTTGGCACCAAACTGTTTCACTAAAAAATAATATTTATGATGAGAATCAACAAGCACTATTAAAGGATCCATTGCATGTTCCAGTTGGGCCAATTACTAGAGCAAGATCCAAGAAGATCAAAGAAGCACTTAATGGGCTGATTCAAGATATTTGGGCTGATTCTCCAACGGGGCATTCCAAGCTTGGCCCAAAAGAGGATGAAGGCGTCATAAATTTAATCCAAGCTACTGATGGGGCTGAGCATGCTTAATTGGGCCTAATTCCCTCAGAAATGGCATTGATTAATGGCTGAATATTTGCAGGGAAAGGGGCTGATTACTTTCCAAAATCAGGCCAATAAATTGGCTGGTTTACTTTCCTTTCCCAAGTCAATTAATTTGGCTGATTGACTGTTCCATTTCAGACTTTCCATAATTTTAGGCACCTGCCATTCTAGACTCTTCCAATTCAGTCTTTCCATAATTTTAGGCCACCTGCCATTCTAGACTTTTCCATTTCAGACTTTCAATCTATTTCAGTCTATTTTGGCTGCTAATGTCAGACATTATTAGCCATAATTTTAGGCCCTTAATTTTAGTCTTTTAGAACCAAATTCGTTTCTCTTTATTGTATGGGCATCTAGGGTTGAAAACAGGTTATAAATAGCCTGCACTCATTGTAATAGAGCATTATTGAATCTGAATACAAAGAAAAACGTGAGGTTTGTTTCTTCTATTAGTTCTTCAGTGAACTTGTGAACTTATCAAGGATTCTTCCTTGTGGCGTTCAAATTTTATACCTTCGGTTCATGATTCTTTCATAATCATTGGGTCGGGGTCTGTTATCTTTATACTTTCAATTCGCGTTTCATTTATAAACGTTGGGTTGGGGTGTTCTATCAAAACTCTGATTTTAGCTTTCTTGGGCAAGTAATCCAATATTGTTTGCTGGGTCTCAAAGCGTGTCTGTTGAGGTTCGCATCATTTGGTATCAGAGCTTGGCTCTAAAATCAGGTTTACCTTTTGTTTCTTGTTATCATTCTATTTTTTTTTCGTTTCTGTTCTTATTCCTTATTCTTTGTTTTTGTGTTGTGCACCAAGTTGAAAAAAAAAAAGAAAAAAAAAAAAAAAAAGAAAAAAAAAAAAAAAGAAAAGAAGAAGTGATACTGAAGCACCAAGTTGAAAAAAAAAAAAAGAGGTGATATTGAAGCAACAGATACTATCATTCTATCTTCTCAAAGTTACTTTATTCTTGAATTGTGACTTTTGTAGTTTCAGTTCTCTCAAACAAAAAAAAAAAAAAAATCTGATTTTTTTTTCTTTTTCCTCATTGATTAGTTGTTTCTGCCATATATTTCCTTGCTGTTGGTATTGGTTTAAATTCTGCAAGTTGAATTTCTTGATTAAGTTTATTAGTTTCAGGAAGAACTGAAAAAGG
>OU015766.1:15464272-15699272 GCA_907173295.1 Fagus sylvatica | reverse complement strand
AATTCCATTGAAATGGGTGTTCTCGAGATTTACTGCAGCTGCGAGCCCAAAGCTTGCTGCGAGGAAGCCTGCAACCACCATGGGACTACCCTCTCCAGATCGACCCACGAAGCTATCCAAAATCCCTTCTTTGTTCGTGCCTCTTTATCAATGTTCAAAGATGGGTTTTGCGGTGATGGGTTGAGGGTTGGTTTTTGAAGTTGACGGAGGCGGCTTGGTGATCTGGTCATCAATGGAGGGCTCGGCGAAGAGGTGGAGGATGGTGAGGTTGTAGTTGGGTTGTTCGGCGGCATCGGTGAGAGAGTACTTGGCGTGGTGGCGGGGCTTGGGAGCTGGGTAGAGGAACTCTTACAGTTGTTCACCAATAACTTTTGGTTTTTTATTTTATTTTTTATATTTAATCTCAGTTAACATTGGTTAGATTAACCAAAGTTTATTTTGATGAGTTATTGTTTTAAATGAAGTGGCATATTCTAAACCATGGATCTAATTTAAATGAATCCTAGTTTTGAAATGGAGAACTGAAATGGAGAGGATCCGGATCCGATTTGGAAGAATTCTTCTTCAATATATTACATGTCAATTAAATAGATTATCTACATATATTATTTAAAAAAATCACATAACTCATTAAAAAAATCATATAACTAAAAATGTACATAAATAGTCTATTTAATTGGCATGTAATGAGATTGGGGATCAAGCCTGTGTTTGGATCCTCTACTTAAAAGTGATTTCATGGATTTTTATACATAGAATGCATTCTGCAAAAAATCTGAAATGTTTGGTTGGGATTTTGGAAAATGCAAAATGCATTCTAGGCAGAATACATTTTACAAATTCTCATTTCTAGAGCAGAAGTTAGAATCCAAAATATTTTGGATTTTGATTCTAGCTTCTACTTTTAATTTTTGCTAAAATAAATGGGACCTACTTACAACAGTTTATTACTCGAACAACTCTTTTTCCCTGCTTAATTTTTCTCTTTCTTTCTTTTATTTTCCTTCATTCTCTTTTGTTCCCTACTTTTTCTCTTTTTTTGATGTGTTCCCTATTTTTTCTCTTTCTTTCTTTTATCTTTTGAAAAAAGTATTCTCATTTTGTATCAAAGAACCAGAGATGATTTGAAATAATCGTTAATAATGTTTTTTTCTTTGTTTAATGTAAACTTGTTATGATGTGTTTTTTCCAGCACTTTATTTGTAATGTTTGGATTTTATGTCACATTATGTTTTTTCTTTTATTTCCTTTTCTTTTATTTGTAATGTTTGGATGTTATATAATAAAAATAAAAAAAATAAAATAAAAAAAAAAACTGAGAAATGGGGGAGGGGTGTGAACTGTGAGGAGAAATGAAAAATGAGATGGGTGAGGGGGGTGTGTGGTGGGGGAGAAGAAAAAAGAAAGGCAGGGGTACATGGGTGGTGGGGAAAAAAAGAGAAATAAAAAGGAAAAAAGAAATGGGGGAGTGGGGTTTACGTGTATGGTGGGAAAAAATGGGAAGTGGAAAAGAAAGAAGAAAAAAAAATTGAAAGGGAAAAAACTAAATTGGTTTTATTTGTATATTTACTTTGTTTGGTGCAAAGTTTAGAATTGTGAAAATTTATTTAGAGGATGTCTATGATATTTTTTATCATAAATGGTTTGTGTATATCTCTATTGCACACACAATACATATTTCTCTATATTTTTTTTATTACATTGTTCAAATTTTATAAAAATGTGTGCAAGAAGATGTGCACAAATCATGACATGTTTTTTTTTTATTAGTAGACATTAATTTAAATCACAACGTAATACTTTATTTTTTTATTACATTGTTAATTTTGTATTGATAGTAAATGTATTTTTAGCCTTGTATTGAGATATTTAAAAAAAAAATGTTAATTACATAATGTATACTAATAATATATTATTTAATAGGAAGAATACATTCTTTAAAATACCAATCAAACACATTTCCTTTCAGTATAATTACTTCTTATAAATATTTTTAATATTTTACCAAACTTAATATTTTTAATAAAATGCATTCTAGTAAAATACATTCTAGAAAATATATTCCCTAAAATGCATTTCCAAAATAGATGACTGAAACACACCCAAGTCTCTTCGATTACAAATTTCTTAATCTATATCTAATGAATCATGCACGAGTTCTCATCAATGTAGTTAAAATACCAACACGTATGAAAATAGTGGGTCCCACTACAGCCAATGAGCCATGTGGTATGTAGTAGGAGTGTTCAGTTTGATTTTGATGATTGACGTCGTCAGTTCATTTGTCCTGTTGGCTGTTACTGGATCAGAAGCTGAAGAACCTCACTATCACTCATACAATCATAACAAATTGCAAAAAAGTTGAAAGTTTTAAGCAAAGCCTATTTTCCACTTTCTCATTAAACTTTTGTTTGGGTTTGGAAGATTAAGCGTCTTTTTTTTATTTTTTATTTTATTGGGATTTTGGAACATGGCAGATAAATGGATACACACTGCTCTACTTGTTATAGACATGCAGGTCTGTCTCTCTCTCTCTCTCTCTCTCTCAAAAAAAAAAAAAAAAAAAATCTGAAATTTCTAAAATTTTAATTTTCTTATTTAATTATTTTTTGTAGAAAGATTTTATACACGAGGACGGTCAGATGCGAGTGAATGGAGGGAGAGCCATAGTCCCCAATGTAATCAAGGCTGTTGAAGTCGCTAGGCACCGTGGCATTCTCGTTATCTGGGTTTGTATATTTCTTTGCTTATATGAGTTATTGGCTTTGTTTGTTTCCATGGAAAATATTTATATTCCCAGAAAAAAAGAAAGTTCAAATTTTGTTCTTAACAAAATACGTGTTTAATTTGAGGCATAGGATTGCTCTGTTTGGTTGCTAAGAAAATGCAGGGAAAAAGCCAAAGGGTATTGAGAATTATTAAAAATTTAAGTTCATACATTGCTTGTGAGTTGTGACTTGTGAGCTGACAAATTGTAGACCTTCTATGAACTAAAGCCTAAATTAAAAGAACTACATTTTTGGGGTTTCGCTGAGTTGGATTGTTCACCTCTTGGAAACTAAAGAATGGGTAAGAATTAGAGTACAAGATCAATAATATAGGATTTTTTTTTTTGTGTAATTTTAAATATTTCATTTTGATGAATAAGATTTCAATGAAAGCCAACAACAACAACAGTGGTAATTCTCCTACAAACAAATTAGTTCTCAAGCTCCCACAGAACTAAGCATAACAACTACTACAAACAAGAAACAAGGAAATACAACAGACAAAATGCCACAGCCCAAATACAAACACAGCAACTACTTGACAATCACATCCAAAGGAATTCTCCAAATACAGCAAAGAGTTCTATTCTGAAATTTATTACTTTCTGAATTTCTTCTTGACTGTAACTCTTCCTCAAACATCCTTCACAATTCTTTAAATGGTAAATAAAGTGACCATATGATCACTTTATGGCTAGCCATTGTAATGTTGAAAATAATTTCAAACTCAGTTTCTATTCTTTGTGATCAACATGTCCAAGATGGCTAACCATGAGATAAAGGCATCCTTTGGAATGTGACCAGAGAACCAAATACCCTTCCCCAGTCAACAATAAGGCAATTCATCCTAATAGCTTCACATGTCTCAACTATACTTTCCATTTGTAGTAGGCAACCCTACCAACTGATCAACCTCATCATAAATTTGGATTTCAAATAAGCTACTTTAAATTTGAGCAAGCTGGAGGCCAAGCCCATTGCCCATTTTGAATCATACAACACAACTTAGCATTAACTTGCTGCCAGTATCGTACACCACTCTATGTCCATGCTTCTGATACAACAGCCCATCTATATGCCAATTATCAAACCAAAGAAAATTAGAATCACCTCTACCCACTTTCAAATTCATAAGAGGCCTATCAATATTTAAAAAAAAAAAACTTTACCTGGTGTGCAATGAACAAATACCAAAGGAAAATTCCAATTTTAAATATTTGATGAGTACAATAATAGGGTATTATGGTTTTCTTGTATTATTATTATTTTAAATTGGAGTAGTTAAATTAGGCATTTTAATTTATTGAATTATGAAAAACGTTTGTGATGGTGAATGTTTCTATCTTTTTTTTTTTTCCTTTCCTATACCATTGATGGTGATGATCATGGAAAAAAAATTGGGTTATAGGTTGTTCGTGAGCATGACTCACTAGGGAGAGATGTTGAACTCTTCCGCCGGCACTTGTATCCTGTTGGGAAAGTGGGTCCGACTGTTAAGGGAAGCGTGGGTGCGGAACTGGTTGATGGTCTGGTGATTAAAGAAGGGGACTATAAATTGGTGAAGACGCGCTTTAGTGCATTCTTTGCTACACACCTTCATTCTTTTCTTCAGGGTGCTGGGATTCATAATTTAGTTATCACTGGTTGGTAAATATTAGATTTGGGGAACCCTTTTTAAGATGTTCTATAGTGCTGCATGTTTCAGTTTGTATTTAAAGTTTCTAGTCTAATGAACCTCTGTTTCTAGGTGTTCAAACTCCCAATTGCATCAGGCAGACTGTCTTTGATGCTGTAGCATTGGATTATCAACCTGTTACCGTTATTTTTGATGCCACAGCTGCTGCTACACCTGACATACATGTTGGTACGTAAACAATATTTGAATGTGTTATTTCATTTATTGCATTTTTCTGAAATTTATATTTAGGCTTCCTATCTTAGAAGATGATCTTGACTGCAATAGGTCATTAAGAAAAAATGGTAATGTAGACATATTGTTGATTATATATTTAAGTGATTATTGTCTTTTTCAATTGATCCAATAAAACCAATCTTTCTCTTTTTTGAGTTAGAAATCTTGCTTCTGAGAACAAGTTTCTCATCTTTTTTTGACGATTGAATTCATGTTCATTTGGTTGAGTAGTGGGTTTAAATTAAGCTGTTTATTCTGCTTATTTAGTTTATGTACAACTTTTAAAGATGTACTTTTTATAGGTACCACTGTACTATTGCCCATCTTATTTTTTAAGCCTACTAAGCCAAAGAAAATAAGCTCTCCCAAACAAGCATTATTTGGAGTATGGCTAATAGGGTTCCCCCAAACGCTCTCATTTGTTGAAGCTCCAATTTACTGATATATGAAATTTGGACTACCTGGACTAGAAGGGCTAAGTTGGTTATTCTTCATGCACTTCTTTATTCTGCTGGCATGTGCCTAAGATAATTCTCTATGAAACCTTCGCTTCAATACGTATAAAGGGTTTTAGAATGAATTCAAGAAATTGGCACTGCTCCCTTATATCGTTGTTTGGTTTTGGTCCATTAGTATTGTTCCTACATAGTATCATAATATGTTTATGCAGCAATAGGGGGAGTTTTGAAAAAACAATAGGATCTGGCTACTTGTGTTTGGCCACTTGTTTATGCCCCACATCAGGTGAAAGAATACCACTAGAAGGATTTCCATTCAAGCATGTCTCCTTGGCACAAAACACACCTGATTAACCGTTTTCGCAGTATTTTTTTTTTCTCAGTTATTTCAATTTAAAATTTTTCTTTTCAGATTTTCTAAGGGTGTTTATTCACTCAAATTAGGATTATCTCTTTGTAGTTGAGTGTTTAGTGGGAGACTTTCTCTTTGTTATTACTGGAGGCTATAAAAGGCTCCAGATTGTAGTTATTTGGGGTAGACTATTATTATTGAATAAAACGAGTATTTTCATTTGAAAATATTGGCTTGGTGGTGATTCCAAGTCCTTCAAGTTTCTCTAGGTGGTGAAGCCTAGGTTTGGTATCAGAGCCCAACTTCATTCCCCCCCGTTTCTAGCAAAATAGCCAAATTTACAACCCAAAACCATTAAACAACAACCCATACCCGACATCCATCTCATATCAGAAAAGGCAAATAAGACAATCCATACATCACAATGAACCCTATGAAGCAGTTTTAGCACTATAAAATTGCTCAACCATGAACTTTTAGCACTTGTTCTATGTGCCCTGACCCTAACCATGTCTAGTAACATGATATTTCCCGACCATTATTCTATACCTGGTTACTAAAGACTGTTAACATATGTATATTTATATATAGCGTCGTTATTGTCCTAGTCTAGGGCTTTCTCTGTGTTTATTATACCGTTCCCTAGTTTAGGCATATATATAGTATCTTACTTCTACATATTTATTCAGATTATTCTTTTTGACTTTTTGTGCTTGTCTCCAAAGTTAACATGGTATTAGAGCCATAATTATTTTCTGCCTTGCTTGCCTCCGATGTATTTCGTTACTCTTCCCGTGGTTCTTTCTCAAATCTGTGATTCTGGTTCCCATTTCCGTTGCCACAAACCTTGAGTCTCTTGTTCGTCTCAGCCTCTTCACTCTCTTAGCAGCTCGATCATCGGAAAACGTTGCCAGCATGCCTCATGTTACTTTGTTATTCGGCCCTTCGCTCAAAGTACCTAAGATCAAGTTGTATCAGCCCGCCACCACTACCATTGGATTGGAAATTAGCTGATCTATCCAACCCAAGAAAAATCGAGCCTAACTGGAGACCCACGCACCGACGTCTCTGGCATCGTTGTCCATGCGCCACCATGCACACCACTTTGTTTTGCTAACGACACCTCGCTGACGTTAGCCCTAGAGATCTACCCCCTCCAACCCGCGCCTGATCCACGGGCGAACCGTAACCCGCGACTGACCCGTGACCCGCTACTGACGTCAACAACAGTACCAAAAAAAAAAAAAAACCCTTTATTATATTATTTATTATTTTATTTATTTATTTATTTTATCAAATGGAAATAAAACTAAACTTTCCAAGACTGTTACCACTATTCTCAATGGGCACAACTACGTTCTATGGTCCCAAAACATGCACAGTGTCCTCAAAGGCCATCGTTTATGGCGTTATATTATGGGTGAAATCAAACCTCCTGTTTGTGCTAAGGATGAAGACGATATGAAATTTTTCGATCGTCTTGAAGACTGAGATTGCAAAAATCACCGAATCATCACTTGGTTCCGCTATTCTACTGTAACTTTTATTCATAAACAATTTGGTCGCTATGATAATGTTAAGAATGTTTTGGATCTCTTGTGTCGTCACTATACTACTGCCGGCCTCTCTCACAAGTATCAACTTTGGGGCCTTCTTGTCAACATGAAATAAGCACCCAGACAACCAATCAATAAGTTCTTTTCTGGTATGCAGTCTATTTGGGATTAGATGGAGCAATCCGCCCATATTGTCAAGGATCCTGCCAATGCAACAATTTTAGCTACTAAAAGAGATGAATGCTCGCCTTACTCCCTTGGATGACACACCTCTCAGTGATGTCACTTTATATCATCAGCCTGTTGGTAGCTTAGTTTATCTCACTGTGACTCGACTTGATATTTCTCATGCTCTACATTTGGTGAGTCAATTCTTGGCTGCTCTTCACTCTACACACTATGCTGTAGTACTTCACATTCTCCGCTATATCAAGGGCATAATGTTCCATGGTATTCACTTCTCAGTTCACTAGACCTCTGTACTTATTTTGATGCTGATTGGGCAGGGGATCCTACTGATCGCCACTCTACTACTGGTTTTTGTTTTATTTTGGGAGATTCTTATTTCTTAACGTAGTAAGAAATAACATATTGTGTCTTGCTCTAGCACTGATGCAGAGTATTGTGCTCTAGCTAATTCTACCTTTGAACTTCTCGCTCTCACTAGCTGTTGGAAGATATGAGTCTTGCACATTCTTTGTGACAACTGTAGTGCTATTCAGATTGCACATAATGATGTTTTCCATGAACACACAAAACATATTGAGATTGATTGTTATCTTGTGCATCATCATCTGTCTGCGGGTATCTTGGGTTTTCTTCCAGTTAGCTTATCTGCTCAGACTGTTGACATCTTTACGAAGACTTTTTCACCCTGTTGTTTTCATGATCTTGTTTCCAAACTTAAGATGGCTTTTGTCAAACCACCTTAAGTTTGAGGGGGATGTTAACGTATGTATATTTATATATACCATTGTTATTGTCCTAGTCTAGGGCTTCCTCTGTATTTACTATACCGTACCCTAGTTTAGCATATATATATAATCTTTTACCTGTACATGTTTATTCAGAATATTCAATACACATATTATTCTCTCTTGACTTTCTGTGCTTGTCTCTAAAGTTAACAATGAACAACTTGTAGAGAAGTGGTTCTGAAAGATCTTGAATCAGATATGCATTTCTCATGTAGCATGCTGGTAGGGGGGCCATCAGTTCTCGCAAAGTTTTGTTTACTTTCCGCATTTATAAATATATTTGGTGGTATGTTATTGCTTGCTTGATGACTATTGTATCTAGCAGGCAGATGCAGGTATGTGATATACCGAAATTACTTTTTATATATATAAATTTTCTTGCACTTTCACCTCTCATTTCAAATTTATTTGCCTTCAAAGATTTTAGCTTGCTAATATGATACCCCTAACCAACATGGACTAAATCTAATGAACCACTGAACCAGCCAACATTGTTGACATGAAAAATGTCGGAGTTGCAGCACCAACATTACAGGAATGGTGCGAGTCTGATGCTGATCTGTCTGGCAAGAAAATCGAAGATCATGTGCACTCTGCCTGAAGTTTCATGTGTGATATGTATTTTGTACTTCTGCTTGTGTATGGTGATGTCTCTTTGCAACCCCTCGCTTGAATTATTGTTTTATACACATTCTAGTCGTCAGATAGTGGAATAAAAACGATGAATTCCCTCTCATGTTCTTTGTGCAACATTGCCTTGGTATTAATTATTAAACCATGTCTAGAGTTATGTTTGAACTCAATAACCGGGCTATTACCATTTGTATGTCAAAACTCCTACCTTAATAACCGACTCAAATCGCTAAAAAAATTATTGGAACGAATTGCATATGCATGTTAAGCACCGCTACCTTCTTTTTATTAGTGAGGGAAGATAAGTTATGATGTAGGGACCTAATATACGGCTGGTATTTTAGAGCACTCAGATGTGAGATGAATGCCTCGTCTGTGTTCTACACAATCAGCATGAATTTATTGTGTAAACACTAGGGGTCCGTGAGACGGACTCCTTCCTCTCTCATGGACCTAATAATTACCTCAAGTTGAGACTCTTTCCGTTTGTTTCAATGTAAAATGTTTTCAAAAGAACATTTTCTGGAAAATAACTCGTTTTCTAGTGTTTGGTAGTATTAAAAAAATAAAAGTCAAAGGAAAATCATCTTTGGTCAACGGAAAACCCAACTAAAATTTTAACTATTTTCTTTCACTTGTTTTATGGATTTTTTTTTTCCGGTAAAACAACAGAAGAGCCTTCTCTCCCAACTCCCAACTCCGAACTTCTAAACGTATTCCCTCTCTCTCTCGTCCCTATCTTTCTTCAATCTGTCTCTCTCATTCTTCTCTGGCTTTGTCTTGATTTTTTTACTCTCTGTCACTCGTCTCTAGCTCTCTCTCTCCTCTCTATTAGCCCTCTCTCTTGCTGTTGCCGTTAGTGACTCTCTCTCTTCGTTGTTTTGAAACTTTTTTGCAATTTCTCAGAATTATTCTTAGCAGACTTGCTCTGTCATTGCATTTGCTGGATGGTAATGGGATTCTACAAATTTCAGCTAATACTGAGAAAGCAAACAAGAACTCTTAAAGAGCTCAAACCCAGCCATCTATAAAACCAATCAAAGCTTAGCACTGTATACAATTTCTATATGTATTAGCTTGTTTCTACTTTGGTAGTTTTTAAACTTTTGTCATTGGTTTTAATTAATCGAATTTTATAGCTGAAATGATGATTCAAGGCCGTTGAGGGCTTGCCTTCCAAATGTTTGACAAAATTCTGCATTGAGGCTCTGTTTGTTTCATCGTAAAACGTTATTTGGAAAACAATTCATTTTCCAAATAACATTTTCTGGAAAACTGACTCATTTTCCTGTGTTTGGTAGCGACCTTGAAAATAATTGGAAAACGTTTTCATGTGTTTGGTACACACAAAAAAATCATTTTCCAAAACACATTTTCTAGAAAACGTTTTATGGTGTTTGGTATATACGTTATTTTCATAATCCACAAACATTATAATTTCATGCTTCCATAATTCAAAAAATTAATCATGCTAATTTTATTTTTACGAAAATCAACATATCTGTTTTTTATTTGCTGCTCGGGTCAGTTTTAATTATATAAGTTGTTAGAATAAGAGCAGTTTGGAAATTTCCAAATTTTTCTAGAATGGGTTGTTCTAGAGGCCAATGAGTCTTATTTTATGTTTCCTTTTCCTATTTGGTATAAACTCTCGCTTCTCTCATGCTCTCCCTCTTTCAAACTCCCAAGCTCATGGGTACAGAATCAAAATGGACACAGGCAAGTAGAATAATAGGTATTAGTGTATTACATATGTTCTTGGAATCATACGTAGAGATGCCACTGTACATGGAAAGGAAAAACAATAGGTATAGCCGTATAGGTTCTGCTTCTCTTAAATGTTACATTCAACAATTAATGGAGCATATACATAAGTGATAAGTCCCTAGTCTGTCTTTAATTTTCAGACATATTTTTGTGTTCATCAGAAGGATAAAGACCAAACTAGACCAGCCTAACAAAACTAACAGCTCAAAAGCTAAACATGCCTAGAGAACCAATAACAATTCATAAGATACTTGGAAGCCATGCTGGCCAGGACAGAGATGAGAGATCTCTAAAGAATCTATGTTCTGTATTTGGTGGAAAGAGATCTTCATTCCTCCTTCCTTCAACCAAAGAGGATGTGTGACATGGACACACCATGACATTACAGACTGAAAGGTGGTTTTATCGATGGAAGGAATCTGGCAAAGATCAGACTTCTTGTAGGATACATAATTCAAAATGCTCAGCACAGCTTTTTGATATAATTGTTGTTGAGCTCCACTGTCAACAAATGCCTGAAACTGCAGACCAAAGTATTTGCTTAGCTCTCAATCAACAGAGGGGTGGAACTAACAAGAAAGTGTAAAGGAATCTCATTGAAATGTGAACCCTGTGAATTGCTACGACATGGACTTATAAGCAGATGGAGAGAACAACTAAAGTACTAAATTGCTCCTATCCGGACATAATTTTGTCAATCAACCTTTTTTTTTATTCAGATGATTGAAAAGGTCATCCATCTACATTACAAAACAGATATGTTGATTTTCGTAAAAATAAAATTAGCACTTGGGGATGCTGAACAAACAGCCATGAAGCTCACAATGCAGCAAAAATATTGTCCAGTTGGGGATGCCGAACAAACAAGATGGTTTAGGCTTATTATTAGTCAAGACAAAAACATGGAAGAACAACATGGAAATTAAGAGCACTACTTTAGTAATTTTAGTTATCCCACGTTTTTGCAATTAACATTTTCTCCATAGGGAAACTAAGAATGAACCACCTTGTCTTTGCAATTAACATTTGAGCATGACTTATCCCCAAAAATAAAAAAGTAACTAACATACAAGACATTTTAACTTGTACACACCTCAAACTTTGGTATGTTTCTCCTAGTTCCTCCTTCAAATGCAAGCACGGGCAAAAATGCCAATGCAGGTCCTTTAATGTCCACAAGAAAGTTCTGCAAATGAAGGACAAAAGGATCATATAAAGGTATTCTAAAGTTCATAAAAGCACGTAGAAATTTTTGACATTATGTACTTCAAAGAAATTTATAGATATGTAAATTGTGGATTGCTAGTTATGAGCTTTATCATTCTTGCTGCAAACATGATAGAAGGTATGCCAATACACTAAATGTTTGTCTCACCATCTGGCATTACTCGTTTCTTAATGATGCATGTATCTTTCTGGATGAAATAAATGAAATAAATCTATGAAATAAACAAATGAAATAAATGTTTGTGTGTGTATCCATGAGGACTGATTGCTAAATGAAATAAATCTTTCTGGATGTGTTGTGTTGCATTCATTGGTCATGTCTCACTGCAAGGAAACTTGAGATCCAGGTCACAATCACGATCACATACATGTAGAAGCTACCGTGCAGCATATTCAATGTTATAGTGTCTAGCCCAAGGATTTTTGTCTGTTCCATGAAGGTGATTCCATTTCTCTGTCATTGGATATGCCATAAATCTGAACAATACTTTTTTAGGTATGGAGGAAGCTTCAAGGGATTGGAACTGAAATTGTTTCTCTTGCAAAGAGCCTCTCGGACATGTCAAGGACTTCCTATCATGAACAGGTGAGACAAACCAACTTGCAAATATTGCTGTGCCACTCCAAGTGACTAAAGTTATATATATAAGATATTTTTTTGTGTGTGTTTGTTATTATTTTGAGGTTATGCATTATGTTATGGTTTGCTGGTATCTATTCATTTCAACTTCAGTTTTTTAACTTTGTACTCCAAGGTGGGAGGATTGGTACACAGCACATATGAAGATGGAAAAAATGAGGTGAGGGAGTTTATATATTAAATTGCAGTACTATTACTTTATTTACCAGAATTAGCATTAGGATTAACTGGATGTCTGAACTCGGATGTTACAATTACTAATCTAGATAGTTTAGGCTGCATTTGGTTCTTTGAAGAAGTTATATCCAGGAAATATTTTAGAAAGCTCTCGGTGCTCTCATGTTTGTGTTACTATCACTAAAAACACACACACACACACATATATATATATATATATATATATATATATATATATATATATATATATATATATAATTGTCTCTGTTCAACATGCAGCACACACAAACAACATGCAGCATACACAGAGCTTACAAACATTATAATACTGAGGCTTGAACCCATATAGGTTTTTTATCAAACAAGTGGTGGGCAAGATCAATCATTTCACCAAAGCATAAAAAAATTCTGACCCAAAATGCTAGCAGCTAGCTGACCCAAAATGAATTGATAATACTCCTTAAGAAACAGAATACCAAGAAGTAAATAACACGACATAAGCATTCTATAATCACCAAAGATTGAAAGCAAAACAGACATGAAAAAAGGTGAAAGCCCTCCAAAGAGAAAGAGGCATCAATTCTTTGCAAAAAGCCCTCCAAAGCCACCCTTCTTCTTCTGTGGGACAGCCACTGAGTTCTTGCGTCAACTCTAAAATACCCATTTCACAAATTGAACACAACCGAACTGAACTGAGATTTTCTTAATTCAAAATTCAGATGAACACAACTGAACTGATATTTTTTAATTATTCAGTTGAACACAAATCAACTCTAAAATACCCATTTCACAAATCAAAAGCATCAATAACAGTAACCATGGATTTTGAACAAATATTGCTACCAACCAAAAAAAAAAACAGAGAAACAATCAAAGCAAAATACACACACCCATAACCATGAATTTTGAATTTTACCTGAAAACCTCACGGATAATCTGAAAAACCCTGCAAAATACAAAGAACCAGACACAAAATCAGATCATTGAGAGAGAAGTGGGGCTCGAGAGGAATAAATTTGAAGAGAGAAACTCAGATCGATAGAAAGGGGAGAGAGAAAATCTGATCGGCAAAGAGCGAGAGAGCTAGCTAGAGGAAGAAGGTTATCTGGGCAAAGAGCGGTGGCGACGGCAGAGAGCGCCAAGGTTAGGGTTTGGTTTCTCAGCTCTCTCGCGATTGAGCAACAGAAGAGAGATAGAGCTTAAGAAGAGAGAGAGCTACAGAGAAAGAGAGAAATAGCATGAGAGAAGAGAGAAGAGAGAGCTTACCGAATAGAGAGCTTATTGATGAGAGTGAGAGGTGCGCGCGAATGAGAGAGACGAGCTCTGTTTAGATTGTTTTACCAAAAACTTCGGCGTAAAACAATTAGATGTAAAACAGTGTATTTTTTTATCAATTTTCCATCGACCAAAAGATAGTTTTCTGTTGACCATATTTTCTAGTACAACCAAACACCGAAAAACATGTAAAACATTTTACAATAAACGTTTTACGGTGAAACAAACGGAGCCTGAGTTTTGAGTTAATTATGCAAAATATATTCACTCAACAGTAATATAAAAAATTGTATGTTTGCGGTGGTTGGTATTATTGAACCATGCTTGTAAAAAAAATTCAAATGTTTAACGTTATGTGTTTGAACTATTCAGGAAATGTTACTGATATTTTGTGTGTACCAAACATCATAAAACGTTTTCCAGCTTATTTTCGAGGTCATTACCAAACACAAGAAAATAAGTCAATTTTCAAAAAAATGTTTTCTAGAAAATGGGTTGTTTTCCAAAAAATGTTTTCCGGCAAAACAAACGGAGCCCAAATCTACTTTGACTAGCTAGTAGGTACAACTTATGAATAAAAGCATAAAACCTTTACTCCAACAACCTTATTAAATCTTGTTGATTCCTTATATAATTTTGTTTACGGGTGCCCTTAGGGCAATGGTTAAGGAGTATTAAATCCTTACATTTTACGAGAAATAACAAACTTTTAATATTAAAATAATAAATGAAAAGACTGAAAGACCCTTAAAAGCTGTTTTTGTATTATTTTAATATTAAAATTTTACTACTTTCTAGGGAAAATTACATTCTAAACCCTATAGTTTAGGGGGTGTAACAAATTAAACCTTATAGTTTCAAAAATAACAAATTAAACCCCGAAGTTCCAAAAAGTAACAAACCCCCGAAGTTTCAAAAAGTAACAAATTAGGCCCCATAGTTTCAAAAGTAAAAATTAAACCTTCAAGTTTCAAAAAGTAACAACTTAAATCTCAACTCATATAAGTAAAACAAGGGTTTAATTTGTTACTTTTGAAATTGTGGGGTTTAATTTGTTACTTTTTGAAATTTCGGAGTTTAATTCGTTACTGTTTGAAACTTCGGGATTTAATTTGTTACTTTTGAAACTATAGAGTTTAATTTGTTACACCCCCTAAACTATAGGGTTTAAAATGTAATTTTCCCTACGTTCTGTAAAGTAAAAGTATTAAATACTTCCTTAACCATTGTCCTAAAGGTACTCGTTAACTGGACCCTTTCTTATAAAGCAAATATCAAGAACAAGGGCATCTAATGGTTTTGTCGATTCCTAAGAATATCCAAGAACAAAAGGCAAAGAAAACCCTTTTAGAGAAATTCAATAATATTCATTCAACATGGAATTGCCTAGAGGCTATATAACACTTTTTATAGAGGACTCTTAAAACCCTGGGTTGCAAAAATAAGAAATACCAAATAATTAAAGACAAAATATAAAAAAAATGGCTCAATTAGGTGGGGAAAAAAACATTTTTTGATGTCTAAACGATGGAATTTGGCCTAATTATGAAAAGCCCAAGGCCATTGTCTTGGATTTTTTCGATCTCGTTGTTTCTAATCAATATGCTAATGTTTGCGCGATTCCAACTTTGTTAGTATCTCTGTCTATTAATTTGTTACACGTTCTACATCCAATGCTCTTAACATTCCATAAATGAATTGGTCATGTGCACTATTGAATCAAGCTATTGCAAATTTTACTACAAAGGTTTACAAATTAACGTGAGAATGAGGGTGATTGATGTCACTTCAACACATAAATAAATGTCTTAATTATTATTTGTGATTTTAGTATTCTTAGTCACTCAAGCAAAAGAAACCCTACTCCAAGGTTATCTCTTAGTTAATAGCTAGACCCTTGATCTACTTCTACTTCAAGGATCAAGGGTATCTCTTGCCCACCATGGCGATGCATAGACTCAATATGTCTAGATGTTGGTCCATGCCATTGCCATGGGAACTTAAAGTAGTAGCGTCCCTTGACAATAGCTAACCAGATACACATGATGACAATGCTTGTATATGTTAGTCTGATTAGCACACAATGAGGCAAGGCTGCCTCTTGAGTTAGCCATCTCAGAAAAATTCCAAAATATTTTAGTGGAAGGGGATTGCAAAAATTTTTTTGATGCCGTGAATGGAGTTAATAGACCTTGGAAGATTGATACATTAGTTTTTGATTCAAAGTTGCTAAGTTTAGAATTTAATTTATGTTGTTTTTGTTGGGTGAGGAGGGAAGATAACAATGTGGCTCACACGTTACCACGTTAGCCAAGTTTGCTGCCGACTAATCCCTTTCTTTTTGTTGTAATAATAACTCCCTCCGTCCCTTTGTTCTAGAGGCTTGGTTGAGTGATGTTTTGTGTGGATCTTTTTGAATGAAATCTTCATTTAGTTTAAAAAAAAAAAAAAAAAAGAGGTAGGACTTGTCATTTGGACAGCTTGAAGGCTGAAGCCTGAATGCATAGCTTGTCAAGTACTTTCCTTCAAGTGTTTTTCCCATAACCACATTAGCTGTTCTAAAATTCAGCCCACACCTTCTTTACAAGTTACAAGTTACAAGTTACAATCGACCCAATTCAAAGGGAAACCTAAAAATTGCATTGATGGTTAGAACTTAGAATGAAGAAAAAAAAAAAAAAAGTATTTAAGATAGAAAACCCATTTTGTAGTGGTTTTTGGAGGGGTTAAAGTAAAGAAATAAAAGGAAAAGTCAATTTTGGCCCAAGATAGACATGGTTCAGTCCATAGCAAAGTACAGAAGGAGATGTATAGGGCCCGACCCAGCTTATGTAGAAAGATGGACTTAGTAAAAGGCTTAGATAAGTGAAAAGTGGTATGGGTCCCATTTGTGATAAATATGTCAGTGTATCTAGAATAAAAATAACAATATTGTAAGTATTCTGTACCACACCGGAAAGATGGGCATGAAGTACGAGGGGATATGTACTATAAAATAGAATAAAAATATTAATAGAAGGATCTTCTTTTTTTGGTAACTCTGACAAAAGTACTTATTTCTACTTTAAGAAATTATTTATTGTATAAAAAAGATCCACTACAATTTCTTTTTATTTTCTTTGCCCTATCTGAATGATTCTTGACATTTAGTAAAATATGTATAATATATCATATAACAGATGTATCTTTTAAATAAATTATTCTGAAAATATATAAATTATGGGTAAAACTTAAGTACAATTCCTTAGGTTAGGTACATTAGGTTTTCCGAATTGAATTCAAACACATGGTTGCATTAACCAATGAAATACAAATAATGTTATCTTGGAAATATTTAAATTCAATGTATTTGAATTCAACTAGGAACCTAATGTACTTGATCTAAGGAACTGTATCTAAGTTTTACCCATAAATTATTATAAAATTAAGCGTATAAAACACTTATTCAACATTTTTTGTATTATACTTATACAACAAATTTCAATTTGACTTAACTTCAAAAAAGAGTTTTAAGGCTATTAAAGCTCTTCTTTTAACAAAAGTTACCACACGTTTGAATTTTTTTTGCTAAGAGTTTTAAGGGATTCTTAAGGTTAGTTTGCTTGTTCTACTTAATTACAAGTAGATGAACCTGCCATAAATTTGAGACTCATGGACCATATAATATATTAATATCTCTAACGTATTCCAAGTTGTGAAAATGAAGAGGAAAGGGGATGGAAGGCCTTGAGAAGACTCAACCGACGTCACATTGTTTGATATCAATAAAAATGGATTGTAGTTGGAATTGTTGTACAGGATTAGGTGGTTGAAGTTGATGTTATACTTAGCAATCTCTTAACTCATGAATAAGTGTATCTTCCAATGTACAATGCATGCAAGATTGATTTGAGGTAGTTGAAAATGACCAATTTTGTGGACAGCCAGTCATAAGCATATTTCCAAATGAACTTAATTTTTTTTTATTTTTTATTTTTTTATAAAGGAGCTTGGATTTTCCAGATCTAAGTCCAGTAGAAAGAGTACGTATGACACGTTAAAAACTTGAAAGCTGAAAAAACTGTACAAACTCTTGTTGTGGAATTCCAATTAAGCGAATCTTGAATTGTAATAAAATAAGGGATGGTGGGGTAGCTCTAATTATTTGCTCAATGATAGATGGTAAAGGGAAAGATAAAAGATGTAAATTCCATATGCTACATGCAAAAAAACATATGAGCTAGTGAAAGTGAAAGTTCATTGGTTCTTAGTGGTCCAATAAAAAGATTTCTTAAAGGTATTAAAGGAAGCCAAAAGTCCAACCAAAAGGAGATAGAGGTGCATTACCAATGGACAACCAAAATCCTTTTACAAGGAGATCACGATCATGGAGAATGAAATGGTGAACATGTAGATGAGTCATCCCAAACAAAGGAGCGTTGTTGTTTGTCTATAGTATCCCTTAGTTGTCCTGGGCCTGGATAGGATTGGGTTTGGGAGTAAACCGTCACTTGATTTGTGGATGTCAAATCCATGGGTTTAGGACTCGTGATTGACCCAAAGTTTCCATCGGTTTCGGTGGGTCTGGGTCATCGGATTAATGATTTGATACAATCGGATGGATGAGTCTGGACATCAATGATGGTGGTGTGGAGGAGATCAAGAGATCTTTGTCAAATCCAACAAGATCTCGCTAGATCAAGTGAAGATCTCATTAGATCTGACGAGATCTCCTTGGATTTAACAAAGTTCTCTTGATCTCCTCCACAATGCCACCATCGACAAGCTTGAAACCCAGGCAGCTATGGGCAAAGTATCAAGGGTTCAGTTGGAATTGCCGGAATCGGGTTTTGAAGCCCAGGAACCACCATCAACCCACACATCACTCGGATTAGACGATTGCCATTGGGTTCGGATATGGTTGGACAACCCTATCCCTTACAAATATGTTTAGGAAGAGCTATGGTTTACATAGTATAAATAAGGATAGTAGAGATGACATCTTTAATTAATGTGGTGACATAAGAAAGATATTTCCATTGCCAACGGTGGATTTGATGAGTGTCATAGGGGTGGGTTCGGGTCGGGCGGGTCGGGTATTGGGCAAATCCGTTGTCCGTCCGTAGAAAATAAATTCACGGATAATTCATCCGCTAACCGTCCGTTGATAAGTTCGGGCGGGCGGGTCGGTTGAGCGGGTTTGGCGGGCGGGTGGTCGGGTTTAATAGGCTAGCAAGTGGGCTTTTTTTGGATTTTTTTGGGCTTGCAAGTGGACTTTAAAAATTTAGTCCATATCATTGTTTTGGACTTTTTTGGGCCATTTTAAAGCCAAATTAACAACTATATATAATTGGGCCTACTAATTTAGTTTTTTTAGCCATTTTTTTACTATTAATTTAAACCTCCTTATTTGCTAACTTTTTAAACCATTCTTATATATAAAAAACCAAACATAAATGCAAGTATGCAACAATTCCTAAGCACATACAAATACAAATACAAAAAATCAATTTCATATTAACCTAAATTACCAACCAACTAAGCAACTACCAAGCATGCTAAATAAATAATCATACATTCTAATTTCTATAAATTCATATTAACCTAAATTACCAACTAGGCAACTACCAAGCATGCTAAATAAATAGTCATACATTCTAATTTCTACCCTAATTTAGCAAGCATACAAAACAACAAATACAAATACAAATAATCTAAAACAAATACAAATTAAAATACAAATAATCAAAAACTAAGTTATGGGTTTATAACTTTATATATATTATATATATATATATATATATATATATATATATATATATATATATATATATATATATATATATATATATATATATATATATATATATATATTATTTAATTAAATATTGTCGGGCGGGCGGGTATCCACCCGACCAAAATTCCAAAAACCGTTATCCGTCCGTTATCCGGATATTTAAAATATCCGTATCCGTATCCGTCCGTATATATGCGAGCGGGCGGGCGGGCGGGCGAGCGGGTCGGCCGGATTGGTCGGGCGGGTCGGGTTCCACGGTTTTTTGCCCACCCCTAAGTGATTCTATCAGTAATGTAAGAGTAAGTTTGCGAATTAAATTTAGACGTGAAAAAAAAAAAAAAAAAAAAAAAAAAGAACCTTTGAGTAGATACCTAAATTTGATGAGTGAGAAATTTGGAGGGACTGTTGTAGTATATGAATAACATGTTCTCGTGTATTTCTTGAAAAGAATGGTTTAGATTTTGGCAAACTAATTAATTATCTCAGCAATGTTATTGATACAACAAAATTCATAACTATTAAGATGATAGATTGTGATTAGTATAACATCACTTTTACATGGAATCACTACTAACATCACTTTTACTTTATACCAATTATAATATGACATCTCAACAACCGTAAGATTTGTTGTGGCTATAGACTTATTCTATTTATTTGGAGAAAGTACAAAAATATGTTATTGTTGACATGATTTACGTACAATTAGCAAGAGTGGCATGCTACTCACTCTACCTCTTCCTTACGTAGGTTTGATTCCTAAAAACATAAAATAAAAAAAGGTAAAAATATATTTTTGGTCCTCATATTTTGATGGTATTTTCATTCTGGTCCCTATGTGTTATAACATTTCATTTTAGTCATAGTTCATTTGAGTTCTTACCTTCTCTATTTTACTTATTTTTTTGAAGTCTTCTCATCAAATATAACATATGTCCAAAAAATCTAGGACAAAAATGAAAACATTATAAAATATAAGGACCAAAACAAAAACACCCCCAAAATATAAGGTAAAAGGGTATTTTTTACAAATAAAAAAACCTTAACATTCATAAATTTAGGACAAAGTTTTCCTACAACCTAGTTTGGAGGAATTCTTCCAAATTGGGTACGTGGCACCACTCACACACTGACAAGTGTCTTGCACATGACTAGCTTAACAGACACTTAACCCACCATTACCCTCTCAGCTACCGTAAACCCTACAACTTTCTCTCTCTCTCTCTCTCTCTCTAGATCTCTCCCCGCTGCTCCCCACCCTCTACCTCCGCGGCTCCCCAACCCTTTATCCCTCTGCCTCCACCGCTTCCCAACCCTCTATCCCTCTATTTACTGGTCCCTAGTCCTCAAGCCTCCACCACTTCCAATCCCTCCACCCCTGGCTCCGTCGTTCCCCTAGGCCTTGTCTTCGTCACCATTCCGACACCCCAACCCCTGGCTTCGCCCTTATCTCCTTTCAACCCTAGATTTCCATGGCACCAACTCCAGATTTTCGGGGCACTCTTTCCACCCCCTTTTCTCTTCGAGTTTTTTTTTTTTTTTTTCCTGAGAATGTGATATGGGTATTTGGTGTTTTGGGTAGGAAACAAATAGTTAGATTGTCTCTTTCTCTCACCAACAAGTGTTTTTTTTTTTCTTTTTATGCAGATCTAGAAATCTTCTATTATTGTGAAATTGATTTTGTGTTGGTTATGCTTGTAGATTTGATGGGGTTTGGTTTGTTTATTTTCTAGAGAGGATGAGATTTGATGGGGTTTTGAGTTTGGATATGAAAATGGTAATGGGTGAATGGAGATGATGTGTTGGTTCTGGTGGAGTGAGAAAAAGGTTGGGCGAGCGGCGAAGTCAGAGGACTTGGGAGCAGCGGAGAGAGATACTGGATTGTGAGAGAGAGAGAGAGAGAGAGAGAGAGAGAGAGAGATGTAGGGTTTACGGTAGTTGGAGAAGGTAACAATAGGTTAAGTGAGAATTAAGTTGGTCATGTGCAATACACATGACTAGGACACTTGTCATTGTGTGAGTGATGCCATGTACCCAATTTGGAGGAATTCCTCCAAACTGGGTTGTAGGAAAACTGTCCTTAAATTCCTCAAAACTAAGTTGTAGGAAAACTTTGTCCATAAATTTATGTCACATGAATAGGATAGAGTTACTTCACACTGCTTAAGCAAAATGTTGAGTTTTCTATTTTTTTTCAATTGCTCATTTTTTTTTTTTTTTTTTTCCTTCTAAATTTCCTTTACAAAATCCCTTGAATTTTTCCTTCGATCTATCTTTTTCTCTCTCTCTTCTCTTATGTTTCTGGATATTCGCCTCTCAACTTTTCATCTCTCATTCTCTCACCAAATTGAAGCAAACATCCATGCCAACTAGATTTGGAACGTCTTGCCAAACCCTCACGTTCGACCAATTCCCTATATCAATACCTTGTGTAGGGTCGTTACTAAAATTTAAGACCAAATTAATATATGAAAAAGTAAAATTAAGATATATTAAGCATTGACAAAATAATATACAAAATAGTTTTTCTCAATATATTTCAAATCAATCATTTATCAAATGGAACTCAACATTCTTTTAAGACAAGCTTGATCTTAGTTGGGCAACCCCCTATAGGGCAACCAATGAAAAAAAGAGAAGGTTAATTACACTTTGCCCACCCGTTGTTAGGCCCATTTGTACGTTGCCTACCCATCGTTTGAACTTTGTTACTTTTTCCACCTGTGGTGAACTCCATTTGCCGCTGTTACCCACTTAACGATTCTCCCTTAAAATTAAAAAAAAAAAAAACAAAAAAAAAAAAAAAAAAACAAATAAAACACAGACATTAAAAAAAAAAAAAGGATCTACCATACTTTTTTTGTCACTTTAGATCAAACATAAAATAAAAGAAAAAATTTCTCACAAGCCTTGTTAACTCACCAAAACGTGGCGCCTGTTTCCAATTCCCACGCGCACCAGACGGAGAGGGAATCGCCTACAGTGCTCCTCTACACGATTCTGTACTTCGACGTGTTTGGGTTTTCTTATGAAGACGGTGATGATTATGGAGAGGTTTGATTTTGAGGAAGATGTTCTAAGCGGTGGAGGAGTTTAGGGTGGCTGCACCGGTTTTTTTGTTTTCCTTTTCTTTTCTTTGTCTTTGTTGTTTGGGAAATATGAAAATGGGGAAAAGTGTAGTTTCGGTGGAAAATTTGTGATTGGGTTTATGGGTCTATGGGGGAATATTGGTGGTTGTTGGTTGCTTTGTGGGTTATCTATGTCGTGGATATTTTCCCAGCCAATAGTTGTTGGTTGATGGTGAAAAAAAACCTTGTTTGGTTGCCGAGAAAACCGAGGAAATAGTGAATTGGAAAACATTGAATCTGGGTTGTCTAGCAGACAATGCAACAACACACACAATCCTTACAGATAATAAATATTTCCAACAATTAATCTTAAGCAAAGCTAAAGTCAATACCATATCAGGTTCATCGAACCTAATTGAAGGCTTCGGAAGAGCAAATATTATGTTACCAAGGGGAACAAAAATTCGTATTGATGATGCTTTGTACTCTTCTAAATCTAGAAGAAATTTACTTAGCTTTAAGGATATACATGGTAATGGCTATCATATTGAAACCAATAATGAAGGCAATGAAGAATATCTCTATATTACTTCAATGATTTTGGGTCAGAAACTCGTATTAGAAAAACTGTCTATTTTCTCTTCTAGGTTATATTATACTACCATGAGAACAATTGAAGCAAATGTTGCAATGCACTAGAAGTGCTCTAACCCAATTATATTTACACTTTGGCATGACCGCCTAAGACATCAGGGATCTATAATGATGCATCGAATTATTAAGAACTCTCATGGGCATCCCTTAAAGAACCAGAAGATTCTTTTACAAAGTGACTATCCTTGTAGTGCTTGTTCTCAAGGTAAACTAATTATCAAATCATCTCCTTTAAAGATTGCTATTGAATCTCCATCTTGCTTAGAAAGAATCCAAG
Organism: Fagus sylvatica; assembly: GCA_907173295.1. Taxonomy (NCBI): domain Eukaryota; kingdom Viridiplantae; phylum Streptophyta; class Magnoliopsida; order Fagales; family Fagaceae; genus Fagus; species Fagus sylvatica. The sequence goes on along the minus strand of OU015766.1, from coordinate 15,675,755 downwards.
GGGATATTTGTGGACCTATACACCCACCATCTGGACCATTCAGGTATTTTATGGTATTAATAGATGCGTCAACAAGATGGTCACATGTTTGCCTACTTTCTACTCGAAATGTTGCATTTGCTAGACTCCTTGCTCAAATAATTAGGTAGCGAGCACAATTTCCTGATTACCCAATTAAGAAAATTCGTTTAGATAATGCAAGTGAATTTACATCTAAAACATTTGATGATTATTGCATGTCAATCGGGATTGATGTAGAACATCTTGTTGCTCATACTCATACTCAAAATGGTTTAGCTGAGTCTTTTATTAAAAGACTCCAAATGATTGCTCGTCTTTTACTTATGAAAACAAAACTACCTGTTTCTGCTTGGGGACATGTTATATTACATGCTGCATCATTAGTTTCACATCAGGCCAACTGCTTACCATAAATACTCACCATTGCAACTTGTTCTTGGTCAACAACCAAATATTTTTCATTTGTGAATTTTTGGTTGTGCTCTATATGTTCCCATTGCACACCGACAACGCACTAAGATGGGTCCTCAACGCAGACTTGGAATTTATGTTGGTTTTGATTCTCCATCCATAATTAGATATCTTGAACCTCTAACTGGTGATGTTTTTACTGCACGCTTTGCAGATTGTCACTTCAATGAAACAGTCTTCCCACCATTAGGGGGAGGAAAGTTGTTGCCAGAAGCACGATAAGAAATTAACTGGAATGTTTTGACGATATTTAATTTTGATCCTCGTACGAATCAATGTGACCTGGAAGTTCAGAGGATTATACATTTGCAAAGTATTGTAAATCAATTACCGGATGTGTTCATTGATAGTAAGAAAATAGTGAAATCTCATATTCTAACTCCTAATATTTTAGCTCGGATTGAAGTCCCTAAAGGAAAATTGATTAATATAACAGCAAATGAATCTAAGGCACGCCTGAAGCGTGGAAAACCTATTGGTGCAAAGGATAAGATTCCCCAGAAGAAGAAAACACAAGAAAATCAAGTCGCAGCCCCTGAAGAGGCTATACCCATTAAACAAGCAAATGAAATAGTTGATCTATCTAAAACTTGTGCACAAAAATCTCCTGAAAATAGACCTCCTAAAGAGGAACCTCTTGAAAAGGTGTCTCCTGAAGAGTTATCACCTGAAAAGGAACAGGTACCTGAAAACAACAAGATCTCGATACATTATGTAAATACAGGAGAAATATTAGATAGAAATAAAACCATTGTCGACAACATATTTTCATTTAAAGATGCTCTTGACATTATCAGAAATAATGATGATGAAATTGAACCACACACCATCGATTAATGTCGACGTAGAAATGATTGGCCAATGTGGAAGGAAGCAATTCAAGCAGAGCTAAACTCACTAGTAAAACGTGAAGTATTTGGACCTGTAGTCCAAACGCCTGAAGGTGTAATGCTTGTTGGATACAAATGGGTATTTGTACGTAAACGTAATGAGGAAAACGAAATTATGAGGTACAAAGTGTGACTACTGGCACAAGGTTTCTCGCAGAGACCTAGTATAGATTATGAAGAAACATATGCTCCTGTCATGGATGCAATTACATTCAGATTTTTGATTAGCTTGGTAATTACAGAAAATTTGGATATGCGCTTAATGGATGTGGTTACAGCATATCTATATGGATCATTAGATAATGATATATACATGAAAATCCCTAAATGATATAAAATGCCTGAAGCATATAATTCAAAATCCCGAAGCATGTATTCTATCAAGCTACAAAGATCCTTATATGGATTAAAACAATCTGGACGCATGTGGTACAATCGCCTTAGTGAATATCTATTGAAAGAAGGATTTGAAAATAATCAAATTTGTCCATGCGTTTTTATTAAAAAGTTAGAATCCGGATTTGCTATTGTGGCGGTATATGTTGATGATTTGAACCTTGTGGGTACTCCAGAAGAGCTCACAAAAACCGCCAATTATTTAAAGAATTGAGTTCGAGATGAAAAATCTCAGTAAAACAAAATTTTGTTTAGGCCTACAAATTGAACATATTTCGAATGGAATTCTTATTCATCAATCAGCCTACACAGAGAAAGTCCTGAAGCACTTTTACATGGATAAAGCTCATCCTTTGAGCTCTCCAATGGTTGTTAGGTCACTTGATGTCAAGAAGGATCCTTTTTGTCCTAAAGAAGACGATGAAGAAACTCTTGGTCCTGAAGTACCATATCTTACTACAATTGGTGCCCTGATGTATCTTACGAATTGCACACGGCCTGACAATGCATTTCCTGTCAACTTACTAGCAAGATATAGTTCTGCACCAACTCGAAGACATTGGAATGGGGTCAAGCATGTATTGTGTTACCTTCGTGGAAAGACTGACATGGGATTATTTTATCCACACTACTTAATTCCACAGATAATTGGATACGCAGATGCATGTTATCTTTTTGATCCGCACAAAGGTCGATCACAGACAGGATATTTGTTCACCTATGACAATACTGCTATTTCATGGAGATCTGTCAAGCAAACAATATCTGCTACTTCCTCAAATCATTCAGGGATCATTGCAATTCATGAAGCGAGCCGTGAATGTGTCTGGCTAAGATCGGTAATTCAACATATTCAAGAAAAATGTGGATTGTCTTCAATCAAAGGAAGTCCAACAATATTATATAAAGGCAATGCTGCTTGTATCACTCAAATTAGAGGAGGATATATCAAAGGTGATAGAACTAAACACATTTCACCAAAATTCTTTTATACACATGAGCTCCAGAAGAGCGGTAATATTGATGTCAAGCAAATATGCTCAAGTGACAATTTGGTTGACCTATTCACTAAGTCATTACCGACTGCAACATTCAAAAAGATCGTGTACAACATTGGCATGTGTCGACTTAAAGATCTATATACTCATGAGGGGGAGTAAATGTTCAGAATATTATGTGCTGATTGTACTCCTTTTCCTTCGTTAAGGTTTTTTCCCACAAGTTTTCCTTTGCAAGGTTTTAATGAGGCAATCCTAAAGGCACTAAAAAAGACTCAAGACTCAAGAATATTGTACAATATATATATTTTTTTTCCACTGGGTTTTTCCTTGACAAGGTTTTAATGAGGTATATTCTTAGCAAGTAGTCATCCAAGGGGGAGTGTTGTAAATATCTCAGCTTTGGTCTCTGTGCCAAGCCATTGTTCTCTTTAATCAACAATTCCGTGCCTAAGCTATTGTTCTCTTAAGTCAACAATAGCTGCTAATACTTCCACAATTTGTTGCGGCCCTTTAGAATGCAGTGCCGAAATTTATTTTGGCTTTCAACTAATACAACACCTCCTTCATCTCACCAATTATATTTTTGCTACACTGTTAAGTTACCGACTTTGAAGGTCTATAAATAGTAACTTTCAGTTTCATTGTTGGGTTACAATATATTAGTATCAAAACTGTAGTGTGTGGATGACTATTTAAGAAATCTCAGATATCATTTCATTCTCACATTTCTTTGTCTTGCCTCTCTATATCTTTTATTTTATAACATAGCTTATGTATTTGAAACTAATGTAGGACTCTATCTAACTCAAGGAGTTATCCACCACTTGTGAATTGATAACTTCTGCTGGAGTGGATGCCGTGGACTTCATGGTGTGTTGTTCAACCTCTTGTTTGTTTGAATTATTTGTCTCATCAAGCTATTAAGTTTGATAAGGTTCAGAGCATCAACATTCAGACCTTGAAGCAAATATGGAAGAACCCAGTTGAGCCATTGAGTGTCATATACAACAAATATCCAAGAACAGATTCTCATACCAAAAAAAAAAAAAAAGTGTAAAAGGCAGTTAAAAGAGCTATTTACCCTCATTTTTAACGGAAAAAATTGCTAGGTAGGTAGGCAACGTTAAAATGGACCAACAGAGGGCAACAAATTAGATCAAGATATGACCAACAGATAACAAAAAATTAAATCAAATGATTTATTTATTTTTATTTTTTTTCTCTCTATCATTTGATATATTGAAGTGAATGAATAAATGTACATTATCAATAGATGAGTATTTATTTCAATTATTTGACTATGTGAGACTTTAACTTGACTCTTGAGTGTTGTGTGACCAAATAGGGTTATGAGATATATATATATATATATAGTGCTTTCTTAACCGGTCCCTTGATGTAGAAAGTGTTTTCTTAACCGGTCCCTTGGTTATTTGTCTATCAAAACTTTGATTGTGATGTGAGAAGAAGATGTTAGAAATGAGAAGCGATGTATTTGACCTCTTGAAAAATAGGCTTTTTCTTGGTTAGAGAACCTAAGAAAATAGCCAAACTCTCAAGAAGCTTTTTTAACCACTATTTCTAGAGCTATTTGCCTATTGTTTTTACTAGAATTTTTCTGAATGTCTTCGGTTATTTGAAATGGTGAAATGGAGGTGTTCATAAAGGAAAATGGAGTGTGGGGATTGGTGTGGCCGAAGTTCAGAAACCCTAGTTAACCATTGTCAGCTCTCCAATATGGCTATTAAGACTGGTATGGGAAATGAATGATTTTGGGGATTTGTCTCAAAGATGGGTACGCATCTTGGGTGGGTGAGTATGCACCTTTCAAGATGCGTACTCCACTTGGAGGCATGCAGACCATTTTGAGCGTGTTGAAGAGGCGTACGCACTTATGAAGGATGCGTACGCTTCCTGGACGATGCATATGCTCACTTGGTCTGATTTGGGCTTTTAGGCTTTGGTTTGAGTTTGGGCTCGTTCCAAATCTTCTCTCGGGCTCACTTACCAAATTTGTTTTTGATAGACAATAGTAGTATCATCATTAGGACCGGGGATTCCAAATATTGGTAGTACAAAATAGGGTGTCTACAGCTTCACTTCCAATATGAGGCTCCTCCACTTCCCCCGAAAACTCATCATCTCTCACAAATATTGAAGGAACACCACCACCACTCCTCCTTTTTGGTGGGATACAAGTTCCACCACCAATACTAGTTTGGCCGACACCAGCCCATTGGGGAACATTGGAGCGCCCCTCCATCCTAAATTCCACTTGTTGTAGCAGTTTATCACGACTTTGCTCCATACTTCTAATCTTCCTAACACAGTGAGCCTTTGCTCCATAACATAATTCATAATCCTTCTCCTCATGCATAAGTTGGCCACACCAGTAACAAAATTTTTGCAACCTTTTATACTTGAAAGAGATCAAAGTATCACGACTTTCAAATAGGCGAGCGTTGCGACCCCTAACACAAGGGTTTGGAGATATTCAACTGCACCCTAACACGCATACAACCCCCACAAGATATGATACCTAATTGAAACCATGATATGAGATATTCATCCCATTTCCCTTTCATGTCCATTGCACAAGCTCTAAGCATGTCCTCCAATGTCTGAATGGTTCTTTCTGTTTGCCCATCACTTTGGGGGTGAAAGGCAGTATTGAGATCAAGCTTGGTGCCCAGAGCATCTTGTAAACTCTTCCAAAATTGAGCTGTAAATCTGGGATCTCTATCTGATACAATGCTAACAGAAACTCATGCTATTTGACAATCTCCCGAATGTATAACTGAGCCAAGCTTTCTAAGGATTGAGTTATCCTAATAGGTAGAAAATGAGCGGATTTAGTGAGTCTATCCACAACCACCCACATTGCATCATGCTTCCTAGAAGTCCTAGGTAACCTTGAAACAAAATCCATACTGATATGCTCCCATTTCCATTCTGGAATAGGTAAAGGTTGCAATGTCCCCGCTGGCTTTTGAAGCTCAGCCTTCACTTGCTGACATACCAAGCACCTCGAAACAAATTGGGCAATCTCCCTCTTCATATTTATTCCACCAATACTCTCCACGAAGATTTTGATACATCTTTGTGCTTCCAGGATGCATAGTGTATTTAGATCGATGTGCTTCCTTTAGCAGTTGATTCTTCACCTTTAGGTCATCAGGGACACAAATTCTACCTCTAAATCTTAAAATCCCATCCTTGCTAACCTTGAATTCAGATCCCTTTTTAGCTTCCTCCACCCAATGGAGTATTTGGGGATCGGTTTGTTGTGCTTCAAAGATCTTCTTCTTAATGACAAGTTCCACTCTCATATTTGCAATTAAGACACCTGAACTATTCAAGCTCAATTCAACATTTAAATCTCTAAGCTCCTCGAGCAATCTCCATTCTTTTGCCCTCAAATGGGCCATAAACCCAGCTGACTTCCTACTTAATGCGTCTGCCATAACATTTGCCTTCCTAGGGTGGTATTGAATATTACAATCATAATCTTTCAAGAGATCCAACCATCTTCTCTGCCTCATATTCAACTCCTTTTGTGAAAATAGATACTTCAAGCTTTTATGATCTGTGTAAATCTCAAATGATTCACCATATAAATAGTATCTCCAAATCTTCAAGGCAAAGATCATGGTAGCTAATTCCAAATCGTGTGTTGGATAGTTTTGCTCATATTTTTTCAATTGTCGCGAAGCATATGCCACAACTTTACCATTTTGCATTAATACACACCCTAACCCCTTATAGGAGGCATCACTAAACACCACGAACCCACCAGTACTAGTAGGAATGATCAAGATAAGGGCAAAAGTCAGTCTAGACTTTAACTCCTGGAAACTCCTTTCACACTCTTCTGTCCATTCAAACTTCACATTCTTTTCTGTCAAACGAGTTAATAGTGTCACAAGTCTTGAGAATCCTTCCACAAACCGACTATAGTAACCGACAAGTCCTAAAAAACTCCTCACCTCAGTGACATTTGTTGGCCTTTCCCACCTCACTATTGCTTCCACCTTGTTAGGGTCAACATAAATGCCTTCTCCAGAGATCACATGGCCTAGGAAAGTTACTTTTTCTAGCCAGAATTCACATTTGCTTAGCTTCCCATACAATTGGTTCTCTCTTAGAGTTTGCAGGACAACTCTTAAATTTTGTTCATGCTCCTCCCAACTTTTAGAATACACTAAGAAGTCATCAATAAAAACAATAACAAATTTATCTAGAATTGGCCTGAACACTCGATTCATCAAATCCATAAAATGCTGCAGGTGCATTGGTCAAACTAAATGGCATGACTAAGAACTCGTAATGGCCATATCGTGTTCGAAAGGCAGTCTTGGGAATGTCATCACCCTTGATCTGCAGTTGATGATATCCCAACCTGAGATCAATCTTGGAAAACACCTTTGCCCCTTGAAGTTGATCAAACAAATCATCAATTCTAGGCAATGGGTACTTATTTTTCACAGTCACACGATTTAAGTGCCTATAATTAATACATAGCCTCTTGGTCCCATCCTTCTTCTTGACAAATAATACTGGAGCACCCCAAGGTGATACACTAGGCCTAATGAAACCCTTATCTAAGAGTTCCTGTAGTTACCTTTTAAGTTCTTCCAACTCCACGGTTGCCATTCGATAAGGTGCTTTAGAAATTGGGGTTGTCCCCAAAAGTAGATCAATGGAAAATTCAATCTCCTGATCTGGTGCCAGCCCCGGCAAATCCTCAAGGAATACATTAGGAAATTCCTTAACCACCCGAATTTTATCAAGCTCCAGTAACTCTGATTTATTATGAGAAACATAAAGCGAGATAGCCATGACACCCTTTCCTAAGTAGATGATAAACTCGCATGGCAGATATTAAAGATAGAGAAGCTTCCCTAATACCCTCAAAATGGAATTCAGATTGATTTGGTATATGAAAAGTAACACGTTTTGAATAACAATCAACACTAGCATGATAAGTTGAAAGCCAATCCATCCCTAGAATGACATCAAAATCTTGGATATCTAGAAGGATTAAATCTACAAGGAGATCTTGATCTACTATTTGCACAACACAAGATCTATATACCAAATCAGTAACTAGAGAATCCCCTAACTAGAATATCTACCATCATTAGAAAATCTAATAATTCTAGTTCCTTCCCTAAATGACATGCAAAGCTTGGTGAAACAAAAGAGTTTGTAGAACCAGGATCAATTAGAATTCTAGCCATCATCTTAGAAATTCTAAGATTACCTTGGATTACTGAATGAGAAGCCTGAGCATCCTGTTGGGTAATGGCAAAGACTCTCGCATGGACTCTTGGCTTCTCTTGCTGCTGTTGTGCCTCCATAGGACAATCTTTGATCAAGTGCCCCATCTTTCCACACCTAAAATAAGCTCCACTTACACGACGACAATCCTTAGTGTCATGATTCTTGCCACATTTTCCGCAAGGTCCCACCGTTTTTAGTGGAGGTACTTTCTCAGGCTCAGCTTTCTTTACTCTTTTGTTACCCCATTTTGGCTCAAATTCTCTTCGACCCTTAGGCGTGTTTCCCCATGTTCCACCTTGTTGATTTTTTTTGCTTTTGATTCTCCTCCTAGTCCTTCTCTATAGCTAAAGCTCGTCTCACCACCTCACTATAGCTATCTAATAGAAGAGGAACTAATTTTCTTCGAATAGGAAGGCGTAACCCTCGTAGGAATTTCTTCGCCTTCTTTGAATCCTCCTCAATTAGATATGGTGCAAACCTAGCCAACTCAGTAAACTTTGCTTCATATTGTCCTATTGTTAAGTCCCTTTGTTCTAGCTACTGGAACTCCAACTCTTTTTTATCTTGAACACTATCAGGAAAATATTTTTCATAGAAAGCCTCAAGAAAATTTGTCCATGACAATGGTTTTCCTTTCACCTCCAAACCAGCCTTGGTCATTTTCCACCAATGCTCAGCCTCACCCTCAAGTTTAAATACTGCCATAACTACTTTTTGTTTTTCAGAACATCCCAAAGCCTTAAAAATCTTTTCTACTCTCATGACCCACTTTTCAGCTATCATCAGATCTGGTTCACCATTGAATGAAGGGGGATTTAACTTCTCAAATTGAGGAAGGCCACGATTATCATCATTTTCCACGGCTGATTGTTCTTGCCCATCACCATCACCATCACCATTCAACCTACATCCTCGCTAACCTTGTTGTTGTCTTTGTTGTGGTGCGACTCCTTGTTGCAACTGATGTTGCAGTAACTCTTGTTGTTGCTGCAAAATTCCAACCATACCCTCTAATGCTTTCAAAATATCTGACATCTCTTCACGGTATTTGGGTTTAGATTTACCAGTACGTGACATCTTAGATTTCCTACAATGAAAATTATACGGCTTAGAAGCGACCCAAGATCTAACAAAATTCCAGCAACTATTAAAGTTTACAAATCATAACCTAATGCTCTAATACCATACTATCAGGTCCCAAGACTTCTAATAATAGAAGTCCCAAATTGTGACAAAAACCTTACAATTAACATATTCCTATGAGTCATATACTATCATATTCTATAAATGTCTCCAAGGAAAGAATGTAGTTAAATCAGAGCATACTATGCACTTCAAATATCTAAAACATCATGAAAACATTATAGTCATTTTCTTTATATATATACCTTCCATGTACAGAGATTCATTTACATTGTTCCTTTAAATCATAATACACATATACATCGGATTAATTACACCAAAATACTTTCAAAAGATACAAAAGATTCCTTAAGATCTTCCTTCCCAAGCTGGTAATACTCCAAAAGATCCAGCTATCTAATCCTTGTTCCCACTTGCTTCAAAACATCAACACTACTTAATCTGAAATGTTAAGGGAAAGGGGTGAGTTTTCCACAACTCAATAAGTAACATAACCAAGACTCAAACGAATCAAAAGGGGAATATTGAATAACATAGAGTGGCACCAGAGTTGATAGTATTCATAGATTTCAATTCAAGACAAAAGTTACAATTGAGCATATATCAATAAGATGGAAGTTTACATAGTGGTGTTCTTGATAGCAAGCTTGGAAATGGTCCAGATATTCTCACCTTTCATTTAGGCAAGTTCCAAAGTATACATATCCAAATACCCACAATTCATATCAAGTGGGTTCCAAAACAAATACCACTGGCCAAGGTTCCAAACATATCAAAATCTTATTCGAATTCCCTTTGGTTAATCTAAAAGGGTCACAAATCACATATACCTTTCCAAGCTACCTTAGATTACAAAATAGCATGTAAAAATATAGATTTGGAAATTCAAAGGTTTCACACTCGAAAACCATATGTAGGACATGAATAAAGTTTCAAATTTCATTTTGCAACAAGAAGGAACTTTATTAACATGATTGGGCAGCAAAGTGGTAAAAGCAAAATGGGCTTTACCCCATAGAGACATAGGAAAGCTGATTGAGTCAATTACAAACTTAAACAAGGGTTAACTTAGTACTTAGAGATACAACAATGGCTCCTTAAGTTTGAATACACTAAATTTGTAATACATGAAGTTAGGGCTTTAGAGTAATATATTAAACATCAAGAAATCAAGCTAAATAGGGTTTTGATTCTAGAGTACAACCCTAATTAAAAACAAGATTCAAGCTGTAAATATAATGGATTTGTAACATAAAACAAAATACAAGATGGATTCTAACTAATATGGATTGTATTTGCCATCGCGTTTTTCAGTTCTGGACAGGTATACTACCTCTAGGGGGTGAGTAAAAGGAAAAGACATCAAACCGAACAAAATTGCTACCTCTAGGGAGGTGAGTAAAGGAAAGATTTTAAAACCAAACAAAATTGCTACCTCTAGGGGGGTGAGTAAAGAAACTTTTTGTCCTAACAAAACTATTACCTCTAGGGGGTAAATAGCATGAAAAATATCATAACCGAACAAAATTAATACCTCTAGGGGGGTGAGTAAAGGAAAAGTTTTAAAACCGAACAAAATTACTACCTCTAGGAGGGTGAGTAAAGAAAATGCTTATTCCTAACAAAACTATTACCTCTAGGGGGTACATAGCAGGAAAAATGTCATAAATGAACAAAATTACTACCTCTAGGGGGGTGAGTAAAGAAACGCTTATTCCTAACAAAACTATTACCTCTAGGGGGTACATAGCAGGAAAAATGTCATAAACGAATAAAATTACTACCTTTAGGGGGGTGAGTAAAGAAACGCTTTGTCCTAAACCAAAACTATTACCTCTAGGGGGTACATAGCAGGAAAAATGTCATAAACGAATAAAATTACTACCTTTAGGGGGGTGAGTAAAGAAACGCTTTGTCCTAAACCAAAACTATTACCTCTAGTGGGTAAGTACAAGGAAAAATAGAACAAAATTACTACTACACCAAGGCAACCAGAAAGGAATTCGCCTGAACAAAGATGCTATTTAAGCAAGGAGGAAAGAATGCAAGAGGTTAGTATGATATTAAATATTTCTTCTGGAGGTTATTATTAAACTTACTAACCAAAAAAAAACCTTATAAGTCTTTCAATACATATATCTATTGCATGGTTGGTTCATAGTTTTAAAAACCTTCCCAAGGAAAATATAATGGGTCTGATTTAGTACCGTACTGAAAAATAAATAATCACATAAAGGGATTAGTCGGGTGATATATAAAAAAAAGGGTTCACAAAAATACTCATAGAAGAAGGGTTACGAATTACAAATAAAAATGTTGAAAAATATATACAAGGTTGGGCACATGGCCTTGACAAAAGTATAAAAACGAAAATACAAAAAAACTAATTCTCGGGCCGTGGGGCCGGATCAATTGGTGATGGAGCAGAAGGATCCTCAGGGACAAGGGCTGAAGGATCCTCAGGAACAGGAGCAGAAGGATCTTCAGGGACAGTAGTTGTAGAACCGGTGCCTTGTTCAACGCCGACCTCCTCGGTCTCACCCTCTTCATCCTCATCGTCCTCGTTGTCCTCGTCTTCTGCGTCCGAGTTCCTAAGGCCGGCCTCGGGGTACGGCAAAGGAGTTTCGTCCCTCAAAAACCATCTCAAGGAGCGAGGAACTTTAGCTTTCTTCAAAGCCAACTTCCATCCGTCCCGAAATCCCCGATTGAAGACTCCCTGAAAGTCGGTCTTCACTTGGTCCATCAACTCTTGTTGCCCAACCTGTTTTCCCTCCTCCCGAGCTAGATCGACCTTTTCCCTTAGCTCGGAAACTTTGGCTTCAAGTTTCGCCCTCAGTTCGACCTCGGTCCTTGCCTTGTCCTCAGCATCCTTCATTTTGTTGATCATGTTGTGATGCTCTTGCTCCAGCTTTCCATTATCTGTAGTGGCGTTCTCCTCCACCTCTGCCATTGCCTTGACATGATCACTATCCTTCGCTTTGAGGGCGTTCTCTACGTCGAGAACCCGGGACTCCATGGTAAGGATTCCCTGGGCGGCCTATGGAAGAAAGATACACAAGTTCAGTTTCATTCAGAACTAAAGAATGGAAAAAGAGAAATAACAAAACCGAACCTAAAAAAAAACTAATTATTAAACACCAAAAATTACAGTGAAAAGACTATGGGCAATATGGCGAAATGCCTTTCCTAAAGGCATCACATTCCAGGTCCGAACGTCCTCGGGAAGGCACACAGCCGCACCTAAACCGTGGGCCACTCGAGCCAAGACGTCAACGTTAGTAGTACCGAGCAGGGAATCCTTTGTTGTTATTAGTCTCCCTCTTGCTCTCAGCTCAGGAGCCCATGATACCTCTCCCGTTGATGACGGACCCGGGAGGTCAGATGCCTCAGTCTCGGTCCGAGCTCTCTTCACCCTGTGTGGTTGTTCGGCTACCACTCCAGATTCGTCAAGCTCCACTACTTGTGGAGGTTGGGTGAGTTGTTCCCGAGAAGACGAACTTGATTCGGCCTTTTGTGTGGATTTCTCGAATGCAATCACCTCGGGTATGCGCCTTCGAGGCTTTTTTGGTTGGCCAGGCTGAGCGACCTTCTTCTTCCCTTTGGCCTTCTTGCCCATCAGTTCGTATGGGTCAACAGGGGCCATCTCGGACACTTCCCCGGTGGGTATAAGATCGGAGTGATCAACCTGAGGATCGGCTGAGGCAGGCTGAGCCATGTACAGGATAGAAGGCTCGATAGGTGTCTCCTGAGCCCGTGGAACAGTAGGAGCCCTCAAGAAAATTGCCGATCAGCGACTGGTAATGGAGCAGTAATGGGGCCGACCTTGGCTAGCCCAAATAGTCGATGCAGATGTTGGCCGAAAGAGCCTTCTTTAGGTCTGCGTGGTTTACGGCGGTTGCAGGAATCATTAGCCGAGATTTAACTGCAAAATATAACATGATTAAGCTCAGCCATTCAAAATTATACTCCCCAGATCATTATGTGATTCAGACTATAGTAAATAAATTCGGGATAGACCTTAAAAAATTATATTTGAAACATAAACCTAACCTAGACGCCCTAAAACTATTCTGGCAGGATGACCCACCGGTGAACTAATTGCCGGCAACGACAAGGAAATCGTTGTCGTAACCCTTATTCGAACTGGGCAGAGCGGTGACCAGTTTAATATGTACCTTTTTTGCTCAGAGATGGCAAGAAGTTGCCGATTCCGAGCCAGGGCAAGTATAGGTATTAATATGTAGGATTTCTTTCGTGGTTAAATTAATATTCAGTAGACGGTTGAGGGCGACCACGCCCATAACTGTTCGGAAGACATTCATGGATAATTGGGCAGGACAAGGCATTTACGGTTTGGAGAAAGTCGATTAGGAGGGAGGTGGAGAGGAAACCTAACCCCTCCTTCTACCACAGCCATGACGGGGAGAATGATTTCGTCCTGGTTTAGAAGGGGAAGGTCGTCATAACTAAAATATCTAAGCCTTACATTATTAGGCACTAGATATTTTTTCCTAAAAACCCTCATACTCTCATCAGAATTCACTAAATGTGCTAACTTATTTTCTCTAGCCATATTGTGAACGGAATTAAATCAAAAGGAAAGACACGGAAGGAAAAAGAATTAGGAATATGAAAACTTACATGTAAAAGACAGTTTGATTGTTTGAGATCGACGTTGAGGGATTTTCTGGAAACTCAGGAGAATCAATGGCAACTTAAAGGATGCGAAGACAATAGAAAGAAAGTAAAACCAGGCAAAAGGGCTCCCCCAAGGGTTTTAAAGAGCGTCACACGCGTGTTTTGGGGGGAAAGGAAACGTTTTCCCCCAAAAAGTCGTCAGAAAGTCCTATCGTCTCGAAAATGACAAATTAATCATTTGAAGCGAATTAAATGATCTTGGGGCATGCGATACGTCCTAACTCCTCTGATACAACTAAAAAGAGTCAGGACGAGGGGGTAATTAATTGGAGGGGAAATAGTTCGGAACTAATCGAATCAGAACTCAAAATTCGGGAGTTTAAAAAATATAAATATATATATATATATATATATATATATATATATCAAACTGAGCAAATTACTACCTCTAGGGGGGTAAGTAAATGAAGGAATTTCAAAATAATAATAATAATAATATATATATTAAACCGAACAGGTTTACTACCTCTAGGGGGGTGAGTAAAGGAAAAAATATAAAACCGAACAGGTTTACTTTCCCTAGGGGGTGAGTAAAGGAAAAGATATAAAACCGAACATGTTTACTACCTCTAGGGGGTGAGTAAAGGAAAAAATAAAATAAAAAACCGAACAGGTTTACTACCCCTAGGGGGTGAGTAAAGGAAAAAATATAAAACCGAATAGGTTTACTATCGCTAGGGAAGCGTAAAAAGGAAAGAAAAATCAAACCGAACAACTTTACTACATCTAAAGGGGGAGTATAAATGAAAAAATAACGACCGAATGGAATTTCTGACAACTATCCGAACTCCAGTCTAGGAAGAATCGTCTAAAATATACAAAATGATATTACTACTTCACGGGTTGATTAAGTTAATTTTATCCGAATAAAATCGCTATTCACGGAAGAATAGGAAGTTATGTCTGGCGACCATCCGAATTCCAGTCAATTAAGATTCAATGTTAAGTAAAGTTTCCTCACAAAACATATACAATTCATACAGAAACAAAAGGAGTTGAAAGTTATGATAGAATGTTTGAAACAAATTACAAAACACGGTTCAAGGCGCACAGCCTATACAAAAACACAAACAAAAAAAATCTACTTAAAAAACTAACTCCCATCAGTGGGAGTAGGAGGGTTGTCCATTGCTGGATAAGCCGAATCTTCCGCTCGGGCCTCTTGCTCAGGCACGGCTTCTTCGATCCTGGCTTCTTCCTCTTCGTCTTCGTCATCTTCCTCTTCATCCTCCAAATCTTTAAGGCCAGCTTTGGGATAGGGGAGAGGTGTGTTGCTTCTCTCAAACATATCCGAAGAGGAGGGGATGCCCGCCTTCTTCAGGGTCGACTTCCACCCGTCTCGTAATCCTCGATTGAAAACTCCCTGCAATTGATTTGCCACTTTGGCCCTCAACTCTTGCTTTCCCTCCTCCCGAGCCTTGCCTATCGATTGAATGCACTTGGATTCGAGGAGCCTGACTTTATCCTGGAGCTCGGCGACTTCAGTTTCTTTCTTAGACCTTAGCTCGGCCTCAGCGCTTGCCTTCTCCTCGGCATCCTTCATTTTGTTGATTGTGCTACGGTGCTCCTGCTCCAGCTCCTCATGACTCTGCAACACATCTGCCACAACCTTTGTGTGTTTGGCCTCCTTTTCTTTAAGGCGTTTGGTCAGATTATAGGCCTTGAACTCCACGGCGTGGATTCCTTGGGAGGCCAAAAAGGAAAAATATCGGTTAGTATTTAATGAGGGAAACAGGAAACTATTAAAATAGAAGTACCCACGGCTTAAATTGAAGTAAAAATAAAACTTACCATGGCAAGTCCACGAGAGATATGGCGGACTAAATTCGCCATGGACATAGCCTCACAAGCCTGAAGATCCCCAGGGAGGCAGGCAGCGAACGTTAAAGCGTGGCCCACCTTTGTAGAATACTCGACATTTGCATTGTCAAGCACTGTGTCATTAACAATGAGTGGCTTATGTCCCACCGTCATCTCCGGGACATAAATAACGTCCAAAGATGATGGGCCCGGGAGTTGAGACGTTTAAGATTCGTTCCTGGCCCTTTTTGCCTTCAGCGGTTGTTCGGCAATTATCTCAGGTTCGTCAACCTCCACGACAGGTGGAGGACGAACCAACTCCTCCCGAACAGCCGATTTTGTCTCAGTGCCCTGTAATGCCGGCTCAGGGTTTATCGCGTCAAAAATGACCTTTCTTGGTTTTTTGGCCTAGGCTCCCTAGCTTCCCTTTTTCTTCCCCTTTGATTTTTTCCCCATCAATTCGTACGGGTCAATAGGGGCCATCTCAAAGACTTGTCCGGTTGGAATGTACTCTGGATGCTCGGACGATGTGCTATTGGTGGCCAGCTGAGCAACAAAAAGAGCTGTGGGCTCAACCGTTACCTCTTATGACCGAGGAACGGTAGGACCCTCAAGAAAACTGTTAACCAACGGCGTGTAGTCGAGTAGAAGCGGTGCCGATCTTGGTTGGCCAAGTTCATCAATATAAATATTTTCCGAAAGGGCTCTTGTTAGGTCCTCTAGGTTTACCTCAGTATCGTGAACTACTAGCTGAGAGGGAACTGCAAGAAAAACAAACATAATCAAATTCGGCCGTTCAAACTATACCCGACCGGTCATTATTTTAAACGAAAAGAAAATTGTTCAAAACAAACATCCTAAAATAAAGGCCATATTTAGAAATCAAACCTAGACGTCCAAACGTGTTTCGACAGGGTGACCCGTCTGTAAACCAGTCACCCGAGACAACGAGAAAATCGTTGTCAAAGCCTTTGTTGGTATTAGGAAGGTCGTTGACCAATTTTATACTAGCCTTTTTGGCTCGGAGATGGCAAGAGGTTGCCGATTCCGAACCAAGACAAGTGTAAGAGTAAACGTACAAAATCTCTTTTGTGGTTAATTTAACCCCGAGTATACGATTAAGGGCGACTACGCCCATAACTATTCGAAAAACGTTGATAGATAGTTGTGCGGGACAGGCATTAACCGTTTGGAGAAAATCAATAAGGAGGGGGTTCAGAGGAAACCTAACCCCTCCTTCTACCACACTCATTACTGAGACGATGATTTCATCTTGGTTCAGAGGGGGGAGATTGTCGCTCCTATAATACCTAAGTCTCACACCGTTCGGTACTCGATATCTTTCCCTGAAAAGTCTCATACTCTCATTGGTATTGACTAAACTGGCGAGTTTATTTGTCCTAGCCATCTAGTAACAGTAAATCGTAAGGAACGGAGACAAAGAAGAAAAGAATCGAAAGGGAGAATGAAGACTTACTAGTGAAAAGGCGAGTTTTGTTCTCTGGTTTCGAAGCTGTGAATTGTTAGTTTGCCGGAAACTCATGCGGCAGAAGTTCAGAGGAAGAAACGATTTAGAAGGGGATAAAGAAGAGGGAAAGAAGGAAATGGGTAAAGGGGCCCTCCTTAGGGTATTTAAAAAAAAAAAAAAGGGAAGCTCACGTGCATTTCAGGAAAGGGAAACGTTTTCCCTCCAAAGCAACCGTCATAAAACTCATCATTTCCTTTTCTTGGAAATGACAAAATCACCTGCCAAATTAAATGATTTCATTGAGGCGCGTATTGAGCCCTAACTCCTCTGATAAAACTAAGAAGAGTCAGGACAAGGGGGTAATTAGAGGGGAAATAATTTGAAGATAACCAAACCATAACTCGGAATCAGAAATTTAACTGGATTGTATGAACCTGTAGTTCAGCTATGACCGAGCTACTCCACTTTGTTTGACCCTTGCCGAACTATATACATGTTCGGTTTGATTAGCTAAAATATTGTTCGGACAGCTCTAAAATAAATCGGAAATTTTCTTGGAATCCAGCATTCAATGCATAAAATATCTAAGGCGTGAAGCATCGAACGTATCTCCTGCTTTAAACTCTGAACTTATGACAACGAACTGACATCTGCTTTACCATCCATTAAATGCACAAAAATATCTGGGCAAAGGAGTGTTGAACACACCTGATATATTAAACCCAGAATAGGCTGTAGGAGTGATGATTAAAATCATTTACGAAGACTGACAGAACAAATTTCCTAAATATCTCTGGTTACTGACAGAGCCAAGGTGTTGGGAAGAGGGATAAAGAAATATCTTAAAACTAACCCATGTTGAAAACGGGTATAAAACAGAAGGGGAGGCAACAGTTTAAGAGGTACATTTTCTACATCATAAAACTTCCTTTAAAGCTCTGTTTTCAAGTTCTTGATCACCTTTTGATCCATAAACTGACTAAGGCATCAGAGAGCTAAAGGCCAACCCCCACTAGGTTGACCAAGGTTCTAACGACCCCTCGTGTGTTTAGTTTGTTTCTCATTATAGGACTGGGGAATTCCGTTCGGACGAGCCTCATAAAGACAATCTTCTTATCTCCGAGTCAACTTTTCTGTTTGTTACAATTTATGTTCCTCCACATTTCACTCTCAATGTTAAACTCCACAACTGAAGAAGAAGAACCATTTTTTATTTCTTCTCCCATGCCTCTACAATATAATACACAATACTTCAACAAAATATAATATCATTTTATACATCTAAAGAAATAATATATCGAGAGAAGTTGAGTGCCACCTCTGAAAATGAAGTTGAGTGCCGGAGGAGGGCAAACGCAACTCTGCCAAAGTTTAGAGCCATTTCTTGTTGGTCACTGTAGGTGCAATTTCTACGAGGCAGACACATGATGTGATGAGTTATTTGCGGGAAGGTGACTCCAGCGGCTAATGGCTGCACTTCGCGATTTGAAGGCCTAGTGTTATGAGTTGGGCTACTACTACAGAAATGTACTTTCAAAATGGGCTTGAGCTTAATGGGCTTTGACTTACAAGCCTAGTGGACTAGGTCATTGTTGTAGTTACAACAAAACAAATAATAAATAATTGTGTTAATAACAAACCAATAGTTTGCGGGAGCGGGGTTCTAGTTTGCCGCATAGAGCAAGAGATGCGTGACAAAGAGTCTCGTTTTGTTAGGAGCTTGCCATTATCTTGGGAAAAAAGTGACCAAGGGAAATGGAAGCACTAAGTTATGATAAAGTAATTGCTTAGTTGAAGAATAAAGCATTGTAGGACATTTGATTTGCTGTTAGCACCTGAGGCTTTTACTTGAAATCATTCTGCTTTGTTTTTTACTATACTAAACAAAGGAGTTCCACCTTTTTTTCCTTTGTGCATAACTTTGATAAAATGAGCATGTTAATAGCAATAAATGTAAAGAGGGAGATAGAGGAAGCGAGAGAGAACAATTATGTGGTTCGATCATTAAGACCTACATCCACGGGACAATGCCCAAGGGATTATGTTGTATAAATTATTGAGAGTAATATCACAAGGAATATATGAGAATTGCTACGTGCATCTTTCGCCTCCTCCATTACCAAGGGCATGGAGAGGTCTTATATAGGAAATTTATATAGTCAGCATTTTCTTGGCTGGAACTGTTTGAGTGGTTTTTGAACTGAGTTGTAGGGGATGATCCATGATGATCAAGCCTTGAACATGCACCTCATTTATATAGTCATGGAGCTCCTCCAATGCTTCTTAAGGGACACTCCCTTGACATTGGAGTGCCCTTGGGAGACTATTGAGGCCCTAAGGCACGATAGACTCCATTATCGTGCTGGGTTTCCTTTGAGATAAGAAATGGAAGCCTAACATTCTTGCAAATAGAAAGGTCCCTTCTACCATAGACCGAATCACATCTTATTCTAAGAGGTTGGGATGCCCTCCTAGACCAGTTGGTGTATGAGCATCAATTACCTCCCCATGGTCAACCTGCTTGGACGAAGGAAAGGATAAGGCTTACAATGACGATACCTTCATGCGTGGCAAAGGAACCCCAACCAACCAATCTATGGCTCATATTGTTCCTGTATGAGACAGAAGGAAGATTGTTACGCGAGCTTTTTGGTCCTCAGGATTATTTCTGGTGAAACAATATGTGCTCCCCTTTAGGGCAACCGACACTATCTCGAGTCTTGTTGGCGTCCCTTAGGATGATAAGGTGCATGGTTTGGTGTAGCAATATAGGTCTAAATACACTCTGTCATGCTTGGCATCATGCTGCGGACTATGATTCCTCCAAAGAGTCTTTCCCGTCTGTGGATGCTAAAAATTTCAGCACCGTATGGGCCACGTATCAATCCACGAGAAGACTGGACACGGGCCGAATTTGTGTGTGGGGGATGTTGAGCCCAAAACTCTACACCAAGTGTGGTAGACCACTTGATGGCAGATGGTGCATTCCCTCTGGTACTCTTTGATCCACCAGGCTGCAACGCTCACATAGGAAGTTACGGTGGACTAATAAAACCAGTGCCGTAGATCAAAATGAGCTAATAATTTTGGACTTCACTTCTACCAGAACATTCAGTAATCACAACAAAGTGGTAACAACACATGAGAAGCATATCACAAGCTTGCACATGACAAACAAAATCAATCCCATAGACTAAGATTCAGTACAATGAACTCAACTCTTTCAAGAGTTTACAATCAATGACAGTAAAAATAATAAACATGACAAATAATAGAAATCAAGAATCAGTGCCGTGGATCGAGAGACTGGGCACAATATCCTTGACTCCCTCCGTGGTTTGCCAAAAGGTAGGAGCAGTATATCATGGAAACATAATAATCATAGAACTTAGAAGATTTGGGAGTAGGAAGAGAATCATTTACTGTGCAAAACGTACATGAGTCAGTACTATTGAGTTGGGTTAAGTGTTTGATGTAAGTTTTCTGTTGTGGCAGACTAAAAGTACTTTTAGTCTACCGTGGACCTACGGGAAGTGTCCCGTGGACTGTTGTTGGTTATCTGCCTCCTTTGAGCTTTTGAAGTCAGCTCTTATGGAGAATGAATTCTAGTCTGAGAGTTTTCTGATCAGCCAACCAACCCCTTATCTCTTCTTCTCACCCCTATTTATAGTGGTGTTTATGTCTAATGGTTTGATTTGTTATCCTCTTCATCATGAGAATCATTGTTTAACCAAGAAATAAAGGGGCGGAGATTTGACAAAGTTTAATTATTGGGGCTGAGCTGATGGTTTTTGTCTGCCACAGATCTGATTTGATCTGCGGCGAACGGCGGATTTTCAGGCCATTTATGAGGATGGAGGTGATAAGCATTTAATGCTTGGTGATGGGCTGAAGCATTTAAGATGACTTGACTCACATACGTTTTGCATTAATTAAATTTGATCTTACCATTTTTGGTATTTTTCCCCAGCAGATCAATACCTTTTCTGTTGTGGCAGATCAAATAAAACTTGAGTAAATTGATTCCCCTACCTCCAAACCGTGCTTCCTAAGTTCCATGATGTGGAGGAGCAAGGACCACCGTAGTGCTGGGCTGTGGTGGTCGTTGCTCTCGAGTGGTGGTTGCCTTGGTGGCTATGGAAGACTTCTCAAGTCTTTTCAGCCTTTGATTGTTGCTTTTGTTTCAGCTGGTGATGCCGTGGATCATTCTGTGACGAAGTCCACCGTGACCTAGTGGACAAAGGAGATGACCAACTTGCCTTTCATCATTACTCACTTCAGCTGGTACTGATTTGGGCGGCCATGGCAGATTTCTTGGTCTTTTCGGCCCTTATATCATCTTCTTCGTCATCTGCTACAGCTGGCGCCGCCGCCGCAGATCATTTCGTGACTGAGTTCGCTGTGGACCGCTGGGTAATTTACCGTGGACCACTGGGTGGTGTGAAGGACCAGCCCCCTTCCTCTTTTCTGGGCTTTGGTTGATGCTACTGCAGACCATTTTCCCTTGTATATTTTCTATACCTGATGGCTAATGAATAGGACCAATTCTTAATCATAATTATTAGGCTTTGGAAATTAGATTATACCTTGGGAATGTCTCCCTTCAGTGCCTCGAGCACCGCGCCAAGAAAGGAGGGAAAAATGGTGTTTATGAGACAGCCATTTTCCCTCTCTTTTTCGAATTATTTCAAGATTCTTCTTGTGCGGCAGACTTGAATTTGGGGAGCAAATGGGCTGGGCTTCTGTCAACTTCTTTGGTGCTTGGGCCTGGTGGATGGCTTTTGGGCCATTTCTCTTCATGTTTTATCTACCGTGGATCACTGGGCTTGTTGGGCTTTGGACCCCTGGTAGATCACTAAGATGTTGGACTCGGTCTACCGTGGACTAAAAAAATGGGCCTCTACATTTAGCCCCCCGAGCCCGAATCACACGTGATGTGTGGCTTGGGTGAGTATTCCGTGGAATGTTTATGCACCCATGCACGTTGTAGTATTTCTTTTCCCACTCTTTTTCTTTTGTACGTGGGTTCCTCATTTCATGGGAGTTGTGGCAGATGGGGATGTCAGTTACTAGAACTGATATTCTCTTTAACTTCCCCTCCCCCTAGCATTCCTCATCAGAGCCATCACTAAATCCTCTTAGGATTTCGTGAATTGCAATCCCAACCACCAGCCCCCTGAGCATTTATTGTAGCCTTCCTTTATACCACTTTGGGTTTTCAAGAGAAAGGAAAAGAAGTTTTAGGAAAAAGAAAGAATCTCTCCCCCGTTCTCCTTCTTCTCCCCCGTTCTCTGTGTTGTAAAAATTTTTCTGTTGGTTCTTTGCCGCAATTAATGGCTTCTTCCTCCTCCAAAGTTCTGGTCGGCCCTCCCCTTGAACCCAGTACAGGCGAGGGGTTGGAGACTCCTCCGGCGGTACCAGCGACGTCCACCAAGGCAGTGGTGGACGCTCCAGTGGCTCCTCCGCCCGTTCTAGGCGAATCCACGTCAGCAGCTCCCTCCTCCGTTTCTGGTGAGGCCGAGGACCTAAGGGAGGGGTTCGCCTTCCCCTTGATTGACCCCTGGTATGCGAGTTCCCCTTTGTTTCCTCCTAGGTCTGTGGACTTCTCAAGTCCTATGGAGGATTGGGATTGGACAATGTCAGAGCTGGAACCCACGGTGGATCAAGCTTGGGTCCCAAATCTTGATGAGATTTCTGAGTTGCTGATTCAAAAGGGAGACCTCCAGGCAGCCCCCATCAACTTCGATTTCCTCTGCGCTGCCTCCAAGGATTGGTCCCATTGGGTGGACCGGGAAATCCTTGATCCTGATTTCTGGGACAGTCTGCTGGATGCTGGTGTCCATTGGTCCATCTTGATCTCCAGGAGTTGCAATATGTTCAGGGACACTGAGTCACTTCGTGAGTTATTGAGAAGATGGTGCCCTTCAACACACTTTCTTTTTCTCTTGGGGGAGCTTACACCAACCCTAGAAGATGTGGCTAACCATTGGATGCTCCCCATCCTCGGTGAGCATTCGTTGTCTGATATCAAGCTGTCTGCGGAGGAGGAGGAAATTGCAGCAGCTTTGAGGAAGTAATCGTCCACCAGACTGAGTGGTTGGCCTTCATTCTTTGTCCACCACAAGGATGCTCCAGTCCGCCGTGTCGCCTTTGTGTTATATTGGTTGTGTAAGTGCACATTTGGTAACTTTCCTTGCTATTCAATAAACACTGTTTATATTCCTCTAGCTATTAGAATATCCACTGGACACTGCTTTCCACTCGCACCCTTGTTCTTGGGTCACCTGTACTCGCAAATGGACTTGCTCCATGATTGCGAGGTTGAGGGTGATTCTTGTTATATCTTGTCTGTTGCCTTCAATACTTCGGCGTTGCAGACGTTCTTTTGGGAACATTTCAGTCAGTTACATTTTTGCTGCGAGAGACAAGTCAGCCGCTTGGGGTAGGTTTTCTGATCTACCGCGGGAGTTCTTAGACCGCTTCCCAGACTTTAGGGATAACTTACCCTTGGTCTACCGCTGGGTGGGTCTAAAGACCCGTGATTACGATCTGGTAGACGCTCTGGATCATGAGGAGAACGTGCTGTTCAGACCGTATGGGGATGATTACCCCGGTTTTACTTGTGCCTCCATTTTCAGAAAGTTCTACCAGCCGTCTCCCTTGATTCGTGATTTGAAGGTTGATGATTATTGGATTTTGTCGTACTTGTCCACCGTGAACCCAGGTTTTCTGCCAACCTTGTCTGCTGCAGGTGTTTCTTTCATTCCTTATTGTCCACAGCGAGTGCAGCGACAGTTTGGGCTTGATTAAGGTATCCCTGTTGGTCCACAAGAGACCGCAACTTGTGTGGCTGATTTGACAGGCTTCCTCAAGAGTCGTGCATTTGCTCGTTGGGGAGGTGAGACCACCCATGTATTGATCCCCGGTGGACACAGGTTCGGCTTCAATACTCCATCCATGGGTGCCTATTGGCAGCGCTTCACTCAGTCCATGGTGGAATTTGTGATTGCTGGCAGGAGTGACAAGACTCCTATGTCAGTCCACCGTAAGCCATTGGTTTCTAACCCTTATCTCACTCCTTCTTCCCAATCTGCCATATCTTATGCCAATAGTCAGAAGCTTGGATTCGCTAAATGGGATGGAGTCAGAGGAGGTTGGATCGCCTATACCATACATCTGCCAGAGGGCTGGAGGAATTCTGTTAATGTTGTGGAGGATCGACTCATAATGCTTTCGAAGCGCGGCAAATGGGGCAAGAGAGAAGCTCCCGTGGATCTGGCCGTTGAGAAGACATCTAAGAAGCCAACTCCTTCTGTTCCTTCCTCTAAGAAAGCTCCTTCCAAGAAGACAAAGGCTGGGAAGAAAGATAAATCCCCCCTTTTAGTGCCGTCTGCCGTAAAGGAGTCCACCACAGCTCCCGTGGAAGAACCAACTGAGTCCACCGTGGCTCCTTCTAAGAAGACAAAGGCTGGGAAGAAAGGTAAATCCCCCACCTTAATGCCATCTGCTGCAAAGGAGTCCACCACAGCTCCCGTAGAAGAACCAACTGAGTCCACCGTGGCTCCTTCTAAGTCCAAGAGTGTGAGTGCAAGTCCTTCTAAGAAGTCGAGCAAAAAGAGTGTTGCTTCTCGTCCACCGAAGGGCCAGAAAAGGACCAGCGTCTCCTCTTCCTCTCCGGATGAAGAACAACCATCCACGGTACCGAGTCCTTCGCCCTCCAAGAAGAAGAAGTTCGTTGCTCCTCTCTTTCCTCTTGGCGCTGCTGGCCATACAAGGAGTAAGAGTGGTCCCAAGGTGAGTTTTTGTTGCTCTTCTTCTTCATAGCCTTCACTCCAGCTTTTCTTGTATTTTCTCATGTTTTAGCCTGCGGCAGGTAGCACGTGGATCCGGTAGATCTGGTGGTGGTGTGGTTGTTGTTGAGGTTACTTCTTCCTTTCTTCTTTGTGTTTTCTTTGGAGTTGTGTTCATGCTTTCTGACTTTGATCATTTGTTTCTTCTCCAGGATTCAGATGTGGTTGATGATGATGTTATTGCAAGTCCTTTGAGGAAGGATGCTCCACAGACTGCTGCCGTGGACCAGGATGAAGATTTAAGGAAAAGTGCGGCAGATAGCTCTGAAGTTGGTGCTGAGTCCACGGGAGAGGATCATTCTTCTTCCAGCGGCTCCTTCTTTGATAGTACTCCGAGTTCCGTGCCTGAAGAACAAATAATGTCTACGGGGTCCACCGCAGATGATGATGATATGCCTGAAGCTGATGATTCAAGTATGGAACCTGCTGATCCAATGGAGGGTGACTTAGCTATCGTCCCCCACGCTGGCCATGGACATGGTGATGACAGCACCGTGGATGCTGACATTGACCCTATATCTTTTTCAGTGCCCCAGACGGTTTTGAGCAGCAGAGTCACAGGTATGCTTTATCCTGTCCTTATTTCTTCGCATTGTGTAAATGAGAAGTATACTCATGTATATTACGTGTGTTGCGTATTGATCTGCCACAGGTTCTGATGTCTCCATGGCTTATATCATGGAAGAGATTTCTCTTTTTGGCACTACTCCTAGCTTTAGAGCTATTCCAACTGGTGGCTTTGTCATATCAGCTAGTCGTATTGCTGGCGAGACCCCTCCAATTGCTGGTGGTGCCCTTGTACCTGAGGAAACCCATGCACAAGGCCTTGTAGAAAGTGAGTCCGTGGTGGACCTGGGAGTTAGTACCGCAGATCACGATGTTCCAATTGAGGATGCTGGTGCTCTTGCGGCGGACACGCTTGCTAATAGCGATCACTTAGAGAATATAGGTGAGTTTGAATTTCTGACCTCTTCTCTCTTCTTTTAGTAGTTGAGTGCTATATATGGAAAGGATTCCATTTCATATGGGAATTCCCGTTCCCATAGACTTGATTGTCATTTTTTGAAAATCATATTTTTCATAGACTTGGTTGTCGTCTTATGAAAATTTTTTGTTCCATGGACTTAGTTGTTGTCACTTGAGATATTTTGATTTTACAGACTTGGTTGTTGTCATGTAAATCACTTTGATTGTGTGAGCTTATTTGATGTCATGTGAGACATTTTAGTTTCACAGACTTGGTTGTTGTATTTTGACTTCATAGACTTGGGTGTTGTCTTGTGAAATATTTTGACTTCATAGACTTGGGTGTTGTCTTATGAAATATTTTGTTCCCATAGACTTGATTATTGTCTGATGGAAGATTTCTGCTGCCATAGACTTGGTTATCATCTTGGTGGAAAAATTTTGTTTCCATAGACCTGATTGCTGCCTTATGGAAAATTCTACCTCCATGGACTTGGTTGTCGTCCTATGGAAGGTTTCTGTCCCCATGGACTTGATTGTTGTCCTATGGAGAAATCTTTTCTTTTTGTTACCATAGACTTGATTGTTGTCTTATGGATATGTATATTTTTGTCATAGACTTGATTGTTGTCTTATGGTAGTTTCCGCTCCCATGGACTTGGTTGTTGCCCTATGGAGAGTTTCTGCTCCCATGGACTTGGTTGTCGTCCTATGGAAGATTTTTCTGCTCCCATGGACTTGGTTGTCGTCCTACAGAAGATTTCTCTAGATTTGATTAAGTCGTGAGATATGTCCCATAGACTTAATCGCATCATATGTTTGTTTGGTGTGATCCCATTGATTTATTTGATTTTTTTGTGCTTCTTCCTTTTGTAGGCATGGGTGATACCGTACGTATGTCGGAAGATGCTAGTGAAGTGGGAATTACTGGTGAGATCACGGCTGTTAGTCCACCGCTAAGACCCACTGTTGAAGCCGGTTCAAGCGTTGGTGTTGGTAGTTTGTCTAATGAAGTTGCCGACTTTTTGAAGGAGTTTGATAGGAAGGTACCCAATCCTCACCCCGAGCAGTTCTTTTGGCGTTTCAATAGGCCCTTGGTTCCTTTTGGCAATTTTTGGGTTCCAAACGATTGCTCGCCTTATTTGTTGCGATTGTCTGCGGGACGCGGTGATTTTACTGCAGACTTCAAGCTCAGCACTGGTCTTGGTGGACCCATGTTATCCCTCCTTGGCAGCGTGTTGGCTGCCATGGACGAGTCTAGCCTTGAAGACGTGACCAAAACCCAGATTCTTGCATGGAGGAGTGTCATCCAAGATCTTATGGAAGTGGGATTTGACTTGGGATTCTTGATTGAGCGTCTGCGGCAGATGGCCTAGTATTTCTTTGGCAAAAGGATTGCAAATGAGATAAAAGCACTTCAGCACCAGATTGTCCTTCTACAGGATGAGATGGTGTCCACGGGAAGGATGATTCTTAGGACTGAGCGTGGTGGATCATTCCTCGACAGCCTTCTCGATTGACTGTTGTAGTTTTTATGTTTGTCCTTTTGTGGTGACTATGTTCTAGTCTCATTTTCAGACATTTGTATTTATGTTTTGTGGTGACCAAGTTTTGGTCTTTCTTTTGGACAAATGACCAAGTTTTGGTCTCTTTCTTTTGGACAAATGACCAAGTTTTGGTCTCTTTGAATGCTCATGTTCGTTCTTTATTTGTGCCAAGCTAAATTTGTGAGTTTGATCATGATATGTCTAATCTATTGCTTGTTTTGTAAAAAATCTTGAGGTGAGAGGAGGGTTCTCCCTTCTTTCCCTTTTTTTTTGTAAGAAGCATGTGGGGATTCTTTGATTTCTTAGCAAAACATAGACATTGCATATCATGACTCCTTAATAATACAACATGGTTCAAATTGTTCCAAGACAAAAGATTCAAAATACTTGGCTAATAAAGGTGGTAGTCTTACGAGTAATAACACTTCAGCCATTTTCTGTTGATGGGATCCACCAGAGTCGTGCCATCTGCGGTAGATAGTTTATAGTAGCCACTATCATATGCTTCACGGATCAAGTATGGCCCCTCCCAATTTGGTGCAAATTTGGACGGCGAGGGGAGACCTCTTCTCACGTGATCCACCGTTCTCAGCACCATTTGACCCTTAGCGAAAATTCTGGTCTGGAGCGTTTTCTCATAAGCATCAGCAAGCTTCTGGTGGTACCGTAGACTACGGACTTGGGCCAGCTCTCTTGCTTCTTCTAAACCTTCCAAGTCTGCCACTCTTGTTTCAGCGCAAATGTCAGCATCGGCTTCCAGATCCATCCCATGCAAAATCCTTGGGCTAGGCACTAATAATTCTGTGGGGGAAATAGCATCAGTGCCGTAGACTAGGGAAAATGGGGTGAAGCCTGTTGCTGTTTTGGTTGATCCACAGTAGGCCCATAATGTGTCTGCCAGATGAGAACTCCAGCCTTTGCCGTAGTAAAAAACCATTTTACTCAAAATACGCAACAACATACGATTAGTTGCCTCCGCTTGTCCATTGCCTTGAGGATAATAGGGCGTAGATCTGCGGTGCTTGATTCGATAATGCTCCAAAACTTCTCTAACATTCCTATTAACAAAAGGGGTACCATTATCACTAATGATTTTGTGAGGGATGCCAAACCTTGTGATAATGTGTTCGCGGATGAAATTAGCCACAGTTGCACCAGTTGCCTTGCGAAGGGGAATGGCTTCAACCCACTTGGAGAAGTACTCGGTGGCCACTAAGATCCAGATGTATCCACCAAAAGATGGATTGATTGGTCCAATGAGGTCTAGCCCCCAAGTGTGAAAAGGCCATGGTGTTGCCATGTTCTGCAGACCAGTTGGATGTGTGTGAATGAGATTAGCTTGGAGTTGGCAAGTGTGACAAGATTTCACGAAGTCCGCCGTATCTTTCTTCATGGTTGG
This sequence comes from Fagus sylvatica, assembly GCA_907173295.1. Lineage (NCBI taxonomy): Eukaryota > Viridiplantae > Streptophyta > Magnoliopsida > Fagales > Fagaceae > Fagus > Fagus sylvatica. The sequence continues at coordinate 15,646,822 of OU015766.1, read as the reverse complement.
CCAATAATAGCCAAGAGTCAACAGCAGCTGGTATAATCTTTTCTTACCTTGATGTTCTCCACACTCTCCGGAATGGGCTTCTTTCATCACGGTTTGAGATTCTGCCAGACTGAGGCATCTTAAGGGATCACCGTGGAACCCCTTTCGGAACAATATGCCTCCTTCCACAAAGTACCTTGTGGCTAACTTTTTGAGTCTGATTGCAGCTTGGCTGGTCTGCGGTAGAATATTCTCAATGAGGTATTCGAGAAAAGGGGTGCGCCAATCACTAGAAATAAATGTTGCATAAATCTGATCGGACTCATGCTGGTGCTGATAGAATGAGCACTGCTCCTGTAGATTGGTTGCCTCCTTACTCATGCTAGGCCAGAAATAACTCAGGCGCTGGAGTCTACGGTAGAGGCTTACCCCATCTCTGAGTTCGCAGCACTTCTCGTGGACTTCTATTAATTTCTTTGCTGCCTCTTGAAGGTTCACACATCTTGCTAAGACTCCCCCAGGCAGTCTACGGTAGAGGTCACCAGCAATCAGCACGTAGTCTTTGAGCACTTTCAGGTCTGCCACACATTCAGGTGACATGAGCTTGGCTTTTATAGGCGTCCGCCAGTCTTCAGCATCAAGGTTTTGTTCTTTGAATTTCTCTCTCAGCAAATCAGTGATAGGCATACTCCTCTTATCGATTGTGACGTCTACCTTTGATCCCTAAAATGAGACTTGGGAACCCAAGGTTGCAAGAGCATCGGCGTACCGGTTTTCGCACCTCATGGCATGAGAGATTTCAAAAGTGTCAAACTTTTCCTCTAATTTCTGGGCTAAGGCACGGTACAGTGCTAATGATGGTTCCTTGAGGGAGAACTCACCCTTGGTCTGGCAGATTATAAGGTTGGAGTCTCCAATCACCCGTAGATGCTTTATTCCCATTTCGTGGGCGATGGCCAGCCCGGTGATGTAGGCTTCATATTCTGAGGCGTTGTTGGAGCATGAGAAGTCAAGTTTGAAAGACTTAGCTATAGTCTCCCCCATCTTCTCTTATCAGCACGATTCCAGCCCCACTTGAGTTAGTTGTTGAAGAACCATCGAATTTCAGCGTCCACGTCGAGTCCACCAGATCTGCCAACAGAACTTCTCCCATTCTCCCCGGTACTTCATGTGAGATTGATGAGCTATCTTCTCCCGAGAATTGTGCAAGGAGGTCTGCTATGGCTTGGCTCTTGATCTCTGTAGGCGTTTCAGTGATTATCTCGTATTGAGACAATTGCAAGAGCCACTGAGCTAATCTGCTAGATAGGATCGGTTTGTGCAGTAGACTCCTAATTGGATGGGACTTAGTCATCAATTGAATTTTGTGGGCCAAGAAGTAGTGCCGTAGACGCTGTGATGCATATATTAAGGCTAAACATGCCCGTTCAGCCCCCGAGTATCTTGTTTCAGCATCTCTAAGTGCACGGCTGACATAGTAGATTGGCTTTTCAATCCCATTTTCATCTTCTTGTGCCATTAATCCCCAAATTGCTTCATTATTGGAAGCCAAGTACAATCGTAATGGTCTGATACGGTGGGGAGCTTTGTCATGATTACTTGGATCTTCTCAAATGCTTGCTGGCATGCCTTGGACCAAACAAAGGGAACTCCTTTCTTCATCAAGGATGTGAACACGGCTGTCACTGCTGCCAAACCAGGGATGAATCTCCTAATGTAGGACAATCTCCCTAAAAAGCTCTTTAATTCCTTATGAGAGGTTGGTGCCTTCATAGTTGCTATGGCAGATGCCTTGGCTGGATCAACATCAATTCCACGATTGTGGACCAAGAAGCCCAGAAACTTTCCAGCAGACACCCCAAAAGCACATTTAAGGGGATTCATCTTGAGTTTGTAGAGTTGGCATCTGTCAAACACTTTCCTCAAGATTCCAAGATGATTTTCCCTTTTCTTGGACTTCACCACAATGTCATCCACATAATCTTCAATTTATTTGTGTATCATATCATGGAATATGGCTGTCATAGTTCTTTGGTAGGTGGCACCAGCATTTTTTAGACCGAAGGGCATGACGGTGTAATAAAAATTGCCAATTGGTGTGCGGAAGGCAGTCTTTTCAGCATCTTTGGTGGACATACGGATTTGATTGTAGCCACTAAACCCGTCCATGAAGGAAAACATGGCATGACCGGCGGCGGAATCGATTAACAAGTCCATGTTTGGAAGAGGAAACTCATCCTTTGGACATGCTTTGTTAAGATTCCGAAAATCAACACAACATCTAATCTGCCCGTTCTTCTTTTTGACCGGCACGATATTTGACAACCACCGTGGATGCTGTATCGGCTTGATAAATCCAGCAGCAAGTAATTTCTTCACTTCTTGTGTGATTTATGCTTCTACTTCCGTATGGAAGGTTCTCATGAGCTGCACCACAGGTCTGGTACCGGGCTCCACATTTAAAGAATGAGCCACTAACCCCGGGTCTATCCCCGGCATCTCATGATAATCCCAAGCAAACACATCTTTATACTCATGCAGCAAATCAATCAAGCATTTTCTTTCTTTGGCAGACAAAGACTTGCTAATTGATATAGGCTTACTAATATCAGGATCATTACTTAAATTAATTACCTCAAGCTCTTCTTTGGAAGTGATGTTTGATTCAGCTGCGGTGGACTTCTCTTTTCTCATTGTCGTAGACTCTGTCTGGTCTACCATAGCTTCTTCTTCAGAATTCATCACCGTAGACCGTGCATGGTCCACCGTAGATCCTCCAGGACTCGTTACGGTAGACTCTGTTTGATCCTCCGCAACTTCTTTGGAATTCATTGCCATGGATTCTGTCTGATCCACCGCAAATCTTTCAGAGTTAGTCGCCATGGACCTCGTCTGGTCCACCGCAACTTCTTTGGGATTCATTACCGTAGACTGTGCATGATCTACCGTAACTTCTTCAGAGTTCATTGCTGTAGATTGTACTTGATCCACCACAACTTTTCCAGAATTTTCAGTCTGTTGTTTCAAATGGCATGAGGGCTGCAGACCACCCTCTTCAGGTGTGGGACCCTCTTGCTGTGGGCAATCAGGCCCCACGCACCTTCATAAGCGACAGACAATGCGTCCATCGGGGAGTTGGACACGCATGCATTGTGGTGGACTCCCATGTTCAACTTCACGTTCCTTCCTTTTCTTCTTTCGTTCAAGCAGCTCCCGTAGATCAACTTCAGGATCATCTTTAATATCTTCCCATGCAGGGAGTGGTGTTCCACATGGCCTCACGATGGATGGTTCTTCCGTGGACGCTAAGTTGTCGTAAAGAGCCGCTTCAACGAAATGAGCTTCAGTCTGATCGAAGGGGCAAGAATTTGCAGCTATACGGATTGGTTTGCCATTGAGTCTCCCCTTGACATATTGATGATAGGTGGATGACACCAATTTATGTTTGTGCAGCCAAGGTCTACCGAGGAGCACATGGTAAGGAGTTTTCGCATTCACCACATGAAATTGTGTGAGTGCCACAATCGGCCCCACTTTCAAGACAAGTTGTACATGCCCCATTGTATACTCAGTCACTCCTCCAAATCCGGTCACTTCCATGGGAGAGCCTTGGATCTTCTGCTGTGGCACATTTGCAGCTTGGAGGGTGCTTAATGGAATGAGGTTTAGGCACGAACCAGTGTCCACCAGAGCACGCCTGACCTGGACATCTTTCACTACCGCAGACAGGAAGAGTGGGCGTCTATGGTCTGGGTATTGAACCTCCATGTCTTCATCTGTGAAGGTTATGGCATTTGTGGTTTCCAAGAAAGCACGGCTGGCATGAGCTTCTGCCGTGAAGCAAGTGGCTCCTGATTCTGCCGCTATTGTGATAAGTGCTTCTGTTGCTACATTTCTTGCCTCAGGTCCAAATCCCAGCTGGTTGAATAATGACTTGAACTTTGGACTCTTTTGTAGAGTCCTAACAGCTGCTGGTACCAGAGAGGAACTTGCTGCGGCAGACTCCTCTGCCTCCATATCAATCACGTTCCCGTGGATCACTACTGATACTATAGCCTTGCCCTTACCCTTGTTGTAGTTAGGAAAATGTGTCTGGTGGACCTTCTGTTGTTCTTCTGAGAGTTGCAAGGTACCATTTTGGATTTTACGGTTGACCTCCCATCTGAGGGTTCGGCAGTCCACCGTGGGGTGATTTGCGTATCTATGGTAGCGGCAATACTTGGGATCTTTCTGTTCTTCTGCAGTGGGTTGCTTGCTGATCTTTGGAAGCTTGATCACTTGATCTTGAACCCATTTATCAAAAATGGCCATCATTTCTTCGGCTGTAAAAGGTAGCGGAGGTGGCTCCTCGTAGGCCTTTTTTGTTGGATTCTTTCGTTTGGTACCGCTAGGTGTGGTTGCGGTGGACACAGTGAGAGTCTGTAGTAGACTCTTTTTATCTCTGCTTCTCTCAACTTGGGGCTTAACAGAGAGGGCCGTTTTTCTGGCCTTTTGGAGCAGTGGGGCGAACCGTGAGATATCCAAATTCTCCAAATGAGCGCGAAACTCGGGGAGCATGTTGTCAATGCACACTTTGACTAACTCCCCTTCTTGGTATTTGACATTACAATCTAAAGACACATCACGAAAGCGATGGATATACTTTACCAGATCTTCCCCGGTCTGCTGCTTGGTGCTGTGCAAGTTGACAAGAGTGATCTTCTCTTCAACATGGAAATATTTGCTGCAGAAGCTTTCCACCATGTCTTCCCATGTTCTGATGGATCCAGCAGGCAGCACCGTGTACCAAGTATATGCTCTATCCACCAGGGATTTTGAGAACTCCCGCAGACAGAGATCACCATGTGCAGCAAAGGGTCCCATGGAATCCAGAAACTTACTGATGTGTTCCATGGCACTCCCTTTTCTTCCGTCAAACAACGCAAAGACGGGTGTGTCATATTTCTCCGGGTATGGCTCTTTCAAGAGCTCGATGGGATAAGGGGGTCTCCTCACAAAGTGTCTTGGCTCCTTCGGGGGCCTTTCTCTTTCTTGTTTGAGTAAGTCTGCCACATCAGACATGGTGACAAACGGTGTATCATTCTTGTTGTGAGACTCCCTTTCTTCATGGTTGCGGTTGTCATTCTTGTTCTGGTGGTCCTCCTTGTTGCCGTTGGCTTCTCTCAGCTGTCTCAAGGATTCAGCAAGTTCCACTTGGTTCTGCTGCATTCCTTTGATCATTTCGAACATCAATGCCATTTGCTGTGGTCCACCAACAGGGATTTCTCCACCACCAAGGACTTGTCCGCCACCAAGAGCTTGTCCACCACCGAAGGGATTTTCTCCCCCGAGTGTCTGTCCACCACCTTGGGCGTGTGTCTCTCCCATGGCATGGCTGTGGCCTTGAGATTCTACTTTAACATGAGAATTGGCTACTGAATTTTGTCTGGTAGACCTTTTAGGCGGCATAGTTGTAGCCCCCAAGTACTGTGGATCAGCTTCAAAATGATGAAACGAGGGAGGATTGCAACTCAACTCCCCAATGGAGTCGCCAAAATGTGGATGCTAAAAATTTCAGCACCGTATGGGCCACGTATCAATCCATGAGAAGACTGGACACGGGCCGACTTTGTGTGTGGGGGATGTTGAGCCCAAAACTCTACACCAAGTGTGGTAGACCACTTGATGGCTGATGGTGCATTCCCTCTGGTACTCTTCGATCCACCAGGCTGCAACGCTCACGTAGGAAGTTACGGTGGACTAATAAAACCAGTGCCGCAGATCAAAATGAGCTAATAATTTTGGACTTCACTTCCACCAGAACATTCAGTAATCACAACACAGTGGTAACAACACATGAGAAGCATATCACAAGCTTGCACATGACAAACAAAATCAATCCCATAGACTAAGATTTAGTACAATGAACTCAACTCTTTCAAGAGTTTACAATCAATGACAGTAAAAATAATAAACATGACAAATAATAGAAATCAAGAATCAGTGCCGTGGATCGAGAGACTGGGCACAATATCCTTGACTCCCTCCGTGGTTTGCCAAAAGGTAGGAGCAGTATATCATGGAAACATAATAATCATAGAACTTAGGAGATTTGGGAGTAGGAAGAGAATCATTTACTGTGCAAAACGTACATGAGTCAGTACTATTGAGTTGGGTTAAGTGTTTGATGTAAGTTTTCTGTTGTGGCAGACTAAAAGTACTTTTAGTCTACCGTGGACCTACGGGAAGTGTCCCGTGGACTGTTGTTGGTTATCTGCCTCCTTTGAGCTTTTGAAGTCAGCTCTTATGGAGAATGAATTCTAGTCTGAGAGTTTTATGATCAGCCAACCAACCCCTTATCTCTTCTTCTCACCCCTATTTATAGTGGTGTTTATGTCTAATGGTTTGATTTGTTATCCTCTTCATCATGAGAATCATTGTTTAACCAAGAAATAAAGGGGCGGAGATTTGACAAAGTTTAATTATTGGGGCTGAGCTGATGGTTTTTGTCTGCCGCAGATCTGATTTGATCTGCGGCGAACGGCGGATTTTCAGGCCATTTATGAGGATGGAGGTAATAAGCATTTAATGCTTGATGATAGGCTGAAGCATTTAAGATGACTTGACTCACATACGTTTTGCATTAATTAGATTTGATCTTACCATTTTTGGTATTTTTCCCCAGCAGATCAATACCTTTTCTGTTGTGGCAGATCAAATAAAACTTGAGTAAATTGATTCCCCTACCTCCAAACCGTGCTTCCTAAGTTCCATGATTTGGAGGAGCAAGGACCACCGTAGTGCTGGGTTGTGGTGGTCGTGTGGTGGTTGCCTTGGTGGCTATGGCAGACTTCACAAGTCTTTTCAGCCTTTGATTGTTGCTTTTGTTTCAGCTGGTGATGCCGTGGATCATTCTGTGACGAAGTCCACTTTGACCAGTGGACAAAGGAGATGACCAGCTTGCCTTCCATCATTACTCACTTCAGCTGGTACTGATTTGGGCGGCCATGGCAGATTTCTTGGTCTTTTCGGCCCTTATATCATCTTCTTCGTCATCTGCTGCAGCTAGCGCCGCCGCCGCAGATCATTTCGTGACTGAGTTCGCTGTGGACCGCTGGGTAATTTACCGTGGACCACTGGGTGGTGTGGAGGACCAGCCCCCTTCCTCTTTTCTGGGCTTTGGTTGATGCTACCGCAGACCATTTTCCCTTGTATATTTTCTATACCTGATGGCTAATGAATAGGACCAATTCTTGATCATAATTATTAGGCTTTGGAAATCAGATTATACCTTGGGAATGTCTCCCTTCAGTGCCTCGAGCACCGCGCCAAGAAAGGAGGGAAAAATGGTGTTTATGAGACAGCCATTTTCCCTCTCTTTTTCGAATTATTTCAAGATTCTTCTTGTGCGGCAGACTTGAATTTGGGGAGCAAATGGGCTGGGCTTCTGTCAACTTCTTTGGTGCTTGGGCTTAGTGGATGGCTTTTGGGCCATTTCTCTTCATGTTTTATCTACAGTGGATCACTGGGCTTGTTGGGCTTTGGACCCCTGGTAGATCACTGAGATGTTGGACTCGGTCTACCGTGGACTGAAAAAATGGGCCTTTACACCGTCCTTCACTGGTTCCACCTATTTTAGTATAAACAAACTTTTATCATGGTGTTCAGTGGCTTTCGTTGCCTGTACCAATGCTTTGGCTATGGGCTCATGATGCCCTCTTTTGCAACCCCATGGCTAAAGTCCAAACACTTCGGGCTGGCTATTGGGTCGTGGACCACAATCTCAAGTGCTCATTAATTTGGGGTTCAAGGGCCTCTTAATTAGACTAATAGCCTAATGGGTTCTAGGACCCAGTTGCTTTGGGACAGTAGCTTTGGCCATGGGTCGTAGGCTTAAGCGCCCATGTGTGCTCGAGCTCTAGGGCCCTTTTAGTCGTATTGACAACACAATGGGCTCATGGGCCCACTTATTTGGCTAAGTAGTTTTCTAGCCGTGGGCCATAAGCTCAAGGGCCTTTGTTTAATTCTCTTGGGCTCATAATCCCATTGTTTTGGGTTAACAACCTATGGGCTCAATGGCCTACTTTTGTGGTTAGTAACCTTGTTATGAGTGGTTTGCCATGGGCTAGGCATGGGCCATTGTTGTGCTAGTTGGGTTCTAGGCCCGCAAAAATGACCATAAACAATCTCAAAATAAAAAATTTGCTATTTTTTCCAAGTTCCAACCCATCATTGTCGGTGATTAGTGGAGCTACTCCCAAACCCAAAGAACTGGCTAATTAACTGAGAAACACATCGAAAATTGCTCTTACCCCTAAAACAACCGAACCCACATTGTCGTCACCAAAGAGGATCAATGGGTTGGCCACTATTACTTTCTGGAGCGATGTAATGGTGTATAGAAATATATATATATATATATTAGATTAAAATATTGTTTTCATCTCTAAAATTTGTAAGAATTTTATTTTTCGTTCCTAAACTTTAAAATTTATTTTTTATCTCGTAACTATTAAAAGCATTATACTTTTTGTGCTTAAACTTTAAAAATATTCATCTGTCGTCCTTCAACTATATATTAAAAAAAATTGTCCTGAACTTTAAAAGAAAAATTTCATACCGTATGTATGACCAATAATTTTGTGCCACTTGATCACCTCATGTGCCTTTTTATTAAATGTGATGGTGTGCCTTTTTATTAAATGTGATGGTCCATGATAAACATCTAATATTTGTAATGATAAACATCTAATATTTGTAATGCTAAAAATAGTATCATATAGATATATACACAAAAAAAGCTAACCGAAGTGGACGGAAGGACAAAAAATATAATTGTTTTCAATAACTTACGGACGAAAACAAACTTTATGCAAACTTTTGGGACGGAAACAATATTTTTACCTTATTTTTATCATGTAATAAATAAGAAAGTCATGTGAACGTTGTTGGTGTGGTCTCAAAGCTTTTCTTGTGTAAATATTGTTATTTTTAGAGTATACAATAGGCAACCACCCCATAATATACTTGTAATTAACGACTAGGACAAAACCCTTGGTCTTTTAATCTTGTAAAACTGGGTTTAACCTATTACAAATGTAATTAGGTGGTAACAGAATGGGAGCATATTAGCTACAATGATTTAATATGCAATCCATGTAATGTGACCAATAAAAAAAGGCCAACTCAATAAAAATAACATGTCAGCGCCACATCACATAATCTGAGGTGTCAATATCATTGTAGCCAAACAATATCACCTAACCAAATACAATCAAATAGATCTGTATTTTCTGTGGCCAAACAATCTGAAACCTCCATCACCTCTCACTAAATAGAGAAGGGTTTCATGGCCCTACATTCAGGAGTTGTAGACTCCGGCGACTGATAATAGAGATTTGGTTTTTTTTTTTCTTTTTGGGTGGTGTTGAAAGAGTTGGGGTTATTTGGTCACAGGAAAAAGTGAAATCTCTTAAGGGTTTAACAACATATTTTGTCAGGTGGCGCTGACATGTTACTTTTAATGAGTTGGCCTTTTTTTATTGGTCACATTGCAAGGATTGCATATTAACTTATTGCAGTTGATATGCTCCCTAAAAAAATATACAAAGCAAGAGCTTTACACTTTCGTTCCTTCTTTAGCTAGCACATTCATGCGGTGTGAAGGGGAGCTATGTCATAATGAACAAATGCATTAATAGAGCTCTGCAAATATGGATCATATGTGGTATGAAGTTTATTAAATAAACCTTGGATCATATTCATTGAAAGATATTTGTCATGCCAATAACCTTGAAGCTCAATTGATTGATACATCCTAATAATGTTGTAGTTCAATTGGTTGGCACATCCTAGTATTTTTCAAATGAGACATCCAAGATTCAAATCTCCCCACTCCCCCAACTATCAAATAAAAAATAAAAAATTGTGATTCCTCTATCTATGAAAAATTGAATACCATTTAATATTAGGACAAAGTTTACCTCCAACCCGATTTGGAGGAATTCTCCTTCATTTCACTATGTGTCAATTAAATAGGCTATCCATATATGTTATTTAAAAATGTCACATGACTCATTAAAAATGTCATGTGACTAAAAATACATGTGGATGGTTTATTTAAGTGTCGTAGTGGGTTGGAGGAGGGTAAACTATTTCCTTAATATTATGATACATTTCTATTAAGTTCAGTAAACTATTCTCTTAAAATTCTTAGGGTTAAATACATGTTGGTCCCTAACGTTTACCGAAGTTGCACATTTGGTCCATAATGTCTAAAACAAGCAGAAATGGTCCCTAACGTTTCAAAATTGTGCATCATTGGTCATTCTGTTAATCTCCGTCAAATTGGTGTATACGTAGCTAACGGATTGATGACATGACCAATTTTTAATTGAGGTGACATTTTTTTTATCATTTACAACTAGGATATGACATGACATACCCATTTAAAATCAAACCAACCCGAATTGAAATAAACCACACCCGATTATAAAATCAACCCAACCTTAAAATTAAACCCAATCTCTCATTGCAAACACATCAAAAATAGACAGAAACCTTAGTTGCCTTCCTATTTCGGGTCAGCCACCACATAATAATACATCATCACCAGTACAAAAATGAAGACGCCAAGATTAACTTTGGCTCCCTTTGGGTTCAAGTCCTTGACCTCTGTTTGGATGTGTGATGAATTGGGTATCTTGTAGCCATGGACCAATTTAATTGCGCAAATTCTCATAACTGGGCTGAGAAATTGAATATTTGTTTATTTAATTTGTTGCTTAGACTCTGTGGCATGTACAGTTTGAGCTTGACTTTGCCTTCGATATGATTTCTATGAATCGATCTTAACAAGAATGAGAAGTGATATTGTGATATTTTGGATCATGGTTCTAAGATGCTATTGTTACGTTGTGTTACAAATGATTGATCATTAGGACCTCAGCTTCTTTGCCAAATTTCTTGGCGTCTTCATTTTTGATAGCGTATCATCATGTGGTGGCTGACGCGAAATACGAAGGCAACTAAGGTTTCTCTCCATTTTTTATGTGTTTGCAACGAGAGATTGAGTTTAATTTTAGGTTTGGGTTGATTTTTTAATCAAGTGTGGTTTATTTCAATTCGGGTTGGATTTATTTTAAATGAGTATGTCATATCATATCTTAGTTGTAAATGATAAAAAAATGCAACTTCAATTAAAAATTTGCTAGTTCATCAATCCGTTAGTCATGTATACACCAAGTTAACGAAGATTAACGGAAGGATCAATGGTGCACGATTTTGAAACGTTAGGGATTATTTTTGCCCATTTTAAACATTAGGCACCAAACGTGCAACTTAGGTAAACATTAGAGACCAACTGTTTATTTAACCCAAATTTTTAATCTTCTATTAGAAACAATGGGCAAGTCCTGAATGAGTCCTAGATAATCATAATTCAGTAGGTCCCTATTTGAGAAGTAGCCTCATATTGTTGGAAAATAAATAAATTTTACATTACATTTTATATATATTTATATAAATAAAAGAGAAGTTAATCAATCTTCCTGTAGCACCCCATATGAGAGAGAACAAATTACACATAAATTGAATTAGTGAGATGCATTTACAATGCTATTATGTCATCGAAATTTTGGCGTACACCTTGTGTATTTCTTTTTCTGTTAGTATTTTTTTTTTATTTTTTTATTTAAGGCATAAATCTTATTCTAAATACATACATAGCATATACGAGGGGAAGGAGGATCGAGTCCACGCTCAATTGGGTGGAGAATGAAGAATGCACCACTGGACCAAATGTTTAGTGGACAATGTATAATTCATTGTATTGATTTGTAGAAATTCAAAGCTTACTCACTACACCTTGTTTATTCTTTAATGTGGCCATCCATTGCTTACCCAAAGCAATTAGTACTCCATTATCTTTCTTTCTGACCTCCACCACCACAGATGTTAATATTTCTTTCTCTGCCACAACCTTTGCCTCTATCTCAACCTCTTCCTGTCATAGTTCAGTTATCAAGGTCATAAAAATAAATTGAAAACATAATCTTGATTCTTGAGGAAACCATTTCTGGAAACATTTCACAGCTATAAAAGAAAGGGGAAAAAGAAGAAGAAAAGGAAAACATTTAGCAAGCATTCCAAGCTTTTTTAACAAAAATAATAATATAAAATGTCCCTAACCAAAAAAAAAAAAAGTTAATTTTTTCTATCTTCTTCCATAATTTCATATCTTAATCAAGTGGTAAATTACAACCTTGACCAAACATTTATAACTTATATTAGTATTATTAGGAGAAAAAAAAAATATTTAATGAATCTTGGCTATATCTATATGCTTCAGAAACTTGAACCATCTAATGGACTGCTTTACAAAGTTTCTTTTAAAGCCAAAAAATATCTTAATATAAACTAAAAATGTGATAAAAATGAACAATAAAGCTATGGACAGAAAAAATGAAGATAACGTTTTTACAATTATGTAAATTGTTAATGGTAAATAATAAAGTGATATTAATGGTGGTAGTGGGTGGTATAATTAAGAACTAATAAAAACATGTCGAAGTTGTGAAAATATTGTGACAATTTGTTGCAACGTATTACTTAAAAAAGAAAAAAAGAAAAAAGAAGAAGGAATGAATGAATGATTGAACAAAGATTAAGATAAGATAAGAGAGCAAACTTGAATCTTAGCCGTTGAGTAGTATGAAATATTGAGCTCTACGGAGACTTTGGCAACACCAATTGAGGAGTATATAGTGGCAGCGCCAACGTTGTCGATTAACGTTGCAATAGCACCCACGTGCCAATTTCCATCTTGATCCTATTCATTCATGTAAAAAAGGATATAGCTTTCATTAAAAAAAAAAAAGATTAAAGTGAGTGATTATCAATGAAAGATAGGTAATACTTACTGATAGGCGATTGGGCACAAGAAAATTACATCGAATGAAACCCTTTTGGAGCTGGAGAACCTTGAGGCCCTCCATAGTTATGGCCTCCAGCTCGTGACATATCTTGCCTTTTGACAGATCTTCAAGCCATTTTAGCGACACTTCCAACGAACTTCGGCCTCCCATCTCTATCTTTCTCTCCACGGTCCACAGATGAATCTCTATTTACAGATAACTTGTCATGGCTCAGTCAAACTTATTATGTTTGTGAGCTCCATGAAGTGGGGTAGTTTTTTTTATTTGAAGATAGAAATTTTATTGATTGAAGAAGAAAATACACGTAAAAAAGAGCTCACCCACAGAGGAGGAGGCAGCTCACTTCCAAACAGGCACGGGTTAACCCGTATTCACTGGAGAAAAAATATGTGGTCGAAACACAGATGAAGTGGGGTAGTTAGTTTAATGTTATTGGTGTAGATTATGACCTGGACTTTTGAATTAACAATATTATTCCTTTTTATTTTTATTTTTCAAAGAAGAATTTTGACTTTTGTTCCCTCCTCAATGATAATAATTTATAACCTACCATTACGTAATGCACTTATATCTCAGATTTTGAAAATATTCCTTAATGTTTTGATTAATTCACTCAAATATCCATATTTTAATGGGGAAAAAAAGTATGATATGTGTATAATGTGTATCTGAAAAAGTAATCCTATATTTTGTAAAAATGGAATAATAAATACATTAAAAACCAAACCCTTAATCAACTACGTTAGAACCACTTGCACGAGAAGATGGTGTTTTTTTTTTTTTTTTTTTAATTAACTAAGTGCACTTTAAAAAGAGTAGATATCGACATCAGACCCAACTTAACCTAACCTACACTTACGAACGATGAATCGAGGTCCTTTTATTTTGTTAGTTTTGGTCCCTCCATGTGTAAGAATGTTGATGGGAACCAAGGTGGGTCTAACCTTAAAGATCCTTTACAAGTTCCAGATGGGCCAATTACAAGATCAAGAGTCAAGAAGATCAAGGAAGCAATGCAAGGATTGGTGCAATCCACTTGGGATGAAACTAGCAAGAGCCCAACAATCAAAATGGGTTTGAAAGAAGGAAAACCAATTTGATCCACTTGATACAAGCTGTGGAAGACATGGCTTAGGGAAGTTTGGGCCTATTGCTATTCAAGGTTTTCAATTTATTAAAAGATTTATTTTATTAGTTTAGAATAAGTGGGCTTGAGGAAGGCCTTATAGCCGAATTACTGTTGCGTGGCACTGTTCACGCAGGGGTATTTTTGGAAGAATGGGTTTTATTTTGTTTAAGGTTTTAATTAGGTTTTTAGTTTAAATACTCTTTGTAGCCTCATTTGAAGGCAGACAATATATTGAATTTTCATTGTGAGTTGAGTTTTCTCCTCTTGTTCTTGATTGAACTTTTGAACTTATCAAAGGTAAATCACAACCTTTGTGGCGTTCCTCCTTGTAATCTGGGTTCTTGAGATAAGTTCTTCAACGGGTCTAGATTTTAGTATAATCTAGGTTCTTGAATTGGGTTCTCAACGGGTCTAGATTCTCCATCCATTGACTTGATCTTGGCTTTCTTGGGTGAGTTTTCAAATTGATTGTGGGTTCAAGAGATTCCATTCTGCGGGTTCATATAAAATGTGTACCCTGATTTACCTATACTACTTGTGTTTGTGGGGTTGTGACCATGTGTAGGGTGTGTAAAGTGTAAGGAGTTACAACCAATCATTAATATTTTTTAATGTATGATTGATCACCTAAGTTGAAGTCAATCTTTTCCTAAAGTCCGGTTCCTCTATCCTAAACTAGGTCAAATCGTGTCTCGAATCAGAAACATGAATTTGGGTATTTAATTACACATAGAGAAGGTGTTAGGCACCCCACAATGCCCGACCGTAGTTAGTAGTACCTAATTTTGATCATCCCTTACTAATGTTATGCAATACAATATAAACATAATAATCGATTAGTTTGAGGGGCATATGTTCCATGATTTCAAGAAAGCATCAAGACTAATGTCAATAAAGATGTTCTATTACGTTGATTAATATACTTTTTCGATATGACGTCAATTAAGTGCGCAAACAATCATTTAGATATCGAGAAGTTACTTGAATTTTTTTTTTTTAAATCAATTAGACAATTTAGAAAGAAAAAGAAAAAAATTAATGAATTGTAGCCTTTTGATTGGAAAATGATCATTCCATTTGCTTTGAAATATAGTCTTTGATGGTACTTAAGATATAGTATTTAACAAACTCTACTGTGTCAAATGGGTCAAACCTCCTTTTAAGTTGGAATAAGCTGAATACAGATGGATCAATCTTTTAATAACCCTAGCCGACGGATTTAGAGGAATCTGAGCACGGGATTAGAGGATTTGTAAGGGGAATTGGTTGCACAATTAGTTTCATGGCAGAGCTTTTGGCTGTCAGAGATGGATTGGAGCTGGCTTTGTCCCTAGGCATTCCATCTCCAATAGTAGAGTTGTATGCATTAGAGGTTGTTCATCTCTTCTATAGAGTTGATAGTGTACATTGCTTACATTTTGTTATTTTTTTTATTATAAAAGGTTAGCTCTTTACTAATGAATGCAAAATATACAGAGAAATACAAAAGGGAATAAAGAAAGGAGACATGCTTACATTTTGTTATTGTAGACGATTGTGAGTCCCTATTAATGATATTGTAGCAAATTGAAATTCACAATGCTTACAGGGAGAGAATACTTGTACTAATCTTCTGGCTAAGAAGGGCTCTATGTCAGCTAACTTTTGTTCTTTTCAATGCTCCACTTGTGGAGCTTGGTCCTTTGTAAGAATCGGTTAGTATTGGAATGTACTCTATTTCTTAATGTTTATTATATCCCTTATTACCCATAATAATAATAATAATAATAAACGCTTCTCTCTCTCTCTCTCTCTCTCTCTCTCTCTTTAATGCAGTTTTTTGGGTTACAGGACATTTCAATAACTAGGACTTATCAGCTTTGACAGATGAGTTCATCCGTAAAAGACAAGGCATGAAGTATATAAAATGGCAATGACAACACATATTGCATCCATTAGGAGTAATATAACAGATAAGATAACTTGAGAACAAATCACAATGGCATGAAGCATATATGATATATAGTAAACATTTCCTTTTCTCTAATCTTCATTAAAGATTTTATTTTCTGTTCAAAATTTTGTATCCCAAATTAATTGAGATCACCTTCACATACAATTTTTAAATTCCAAAATAGAATGTTACATGCATCACTTTGATCTGCAATCACTCTACATTTACTGTTTAGCAGCCAGCACTTTCTTCAACTCTTTTTTATTCACCTGGAATCAGATATTATCACATTAAGGAAGTGTAACAAAGGAACTCTTACATGCCCATCAGAAGTATTCGTGGTAAGAAATGAAAGCGAAACAATATTTTTCTTGCAAAACCATAAAGTGAGAGCAATTCACCTTTCCCATAGCATTACGAGGCAGTGAATTCCACAGGAACAATTGGGTTGGTAGCTGGAGAGACAGCGAAATGTGGTAGTTAACAGACAGGAATGTCATTTTAATTTACAAAATTATAACACTACATATACAAATAGGTTTATAAATCAAGCACATCAAGTTGACTCTACTACTAGTGAAGACATTCAGTATGCTTGCATCCCACGTGGAATGCCCAATCAATAACACACAGGTTTCCTACCCAAGCCCCAACCACTTTCCAATTTTGAAGACTGCAAAACACAGCCCCAAAGTCTAGCACTGGGTATCAAACTCACTACAAAAAATCTATCCTTAGAACTCTATTTCCCATCAATTATGGAAGTTCAAAGAGCATGGTTCTGTATTCCATCACTCAACAGACAGATACCTGGAAAGATAAGGCATAGTTCTACGAAATTGGAGTTAGAAGGGAAGAAGTGAAAGATGGACATGCTACAATACCTTGTATGGTGCAAGTTTTTCTTTAGCCCAAGAGCAGAGTTCTTCTAAGCTAATAGCAGGCTTCAAAGCTTCCTCTCGTTTTCTCTTTGTTTCCGCATCAGGCACGATAATCGCACAAACAGCTTCTCCATAATCTTTGTCTGGTAAGCCCAACACACAACATTCTGCAACAGCAGGATGCTGCACAAAATATGTTTTGATTGTGATTAATTCAAAAAAAATATATTATTATTTTTTCATTTTTGTACTCTTTTACCAAGAGTGAAGAATTTGGAAGAACAAGAATAAATGTCCTGCAACAAAGGAGACCCTGACAATAGGACGGGAATGGAATGGATAAGAAGTACTTGCCTCCAAAATAGATGACTCAATTTCTAATGCAGATAATTTGTATCCTCCAACCTTCATAATATCAGCACTTGTACCTGATACACACCACACAGTATAGTAGCATTTAATGATATAAATATGAAATCACTGATTAATGGAAAATTAAAATATGGTTAAACTTGATACCACATTGTAATTAGTATTCAGATGATTGTGAATTTTGGGCCCATTTATCAGTGTAATAGGCAATTACATTATGAAGCTGCAACTGAATCCGTAACATTCGGGAAAAAAAAAAAAAAGTTTTTCAACTGGGATTTGCATGACCGTCTTATTCAACATGGATGACACTAGTTTTAGCTTTTTGTTTTTCACTAACACACTGTTACATATAAAACTTCGACCTACTCTGAGTGAGTCCAACCTCAGCAAAAATGGCTTGAGCATATTTTATGCTGAGTTAAAAGAGCCATATATATATATGTGTTCATTAACCAGCAGTACCAGGTTTATGTATATATATTACACATGGCACGTTGCATGGGAACCAAAAGAACATATCAAGCATCATTGGATCTCAAGTAAAAATTTTGTCTCATGCATGATCTGAGATAAAAATTAATTAAAATGATATAAATAACAATACTCTGCACATGAAATCTAAATGTCCTTACGTCCCAAAATGATGTAGTATCCATCTTCATCCACTTTACCAGCATCTCCAGTCTTGAAGAAGCCATCTTCAATAAATGATTCCTTAGTTACCTATCCAAAAAATAAAAAATCAAGAGAGAATTTGTATGAGTATTCCACACATTCCATATTTCATTATTCTACATATTCCTGGTTGCTAAAGCATATTTCATCATTTGATCTATACGAGTACAGCTCACAGACATTCTTAGACTCAAACTCTGAAGTTGCATGAGGCCATATGTTACAGAATCAGAAAAACCTTTAATTAGTTTTGAATGTCAATGTGATTGCATACCCAAATCTAAAACATTAATGGAACCTGAGATTGTAGCACACAGGATATATGCTGTCAAAATTATCAGATCATGGCTTCGACACAGGTAAAAAGAGAAGAGGGGAGTGGGGGGGGGGGGGGGGGGGGGGAGCATGCAGAGATATAAATGTCATATACCATGCATTTCTCTACTTTGGTAGCAATAAGTAATCTGAGAAAAGAGAAAAAGACAGCACTTCGGTTGAGACAATTGAATATCCAAATCTAGTGCCTTATGTAATGACCAGCATAGTAACACGTAGGGAAGAAGCTGTGAGAATAATGAGGTCAAGACTTCATTAGGACTTAGGAGACTGAATGACACATAGTCCTTTAGGACATACAATATTTTCCATATAGAGAAAAAAAATTGTAGTGTTTAAGCATCTTAGTCAAATTCAAACACCTAAAACTGATTTATATCATGAAAACAGAAGTTGTCCCTGCCAATCAGCTTTAGCTTAGATTGCACCTTCTCCCCCAGTAAAAAGAGGATGAAGGGTGAGGTTGCGGGTTTGATTGCGTGTGTGTATGTGTAACTTACCAATCAAAAGAAAAATGGAGTTGTCTCCATAATCCTAAGTGGGTATGAAAAAAGCAGCATCAGCTGCTAAACAATTAGGAAGGAGTAATAAGTGATGCACAGAAAATAGTAAATCAGAAAGTACCTCAGGAAGTTTCCAGTATTCCTTAAACAATGAAGGGCTTTTAACGCAAAGTTCACCCACCCCATTTGTATCATCTCCATTCTCATCCTCCGCTATAATCTTGACCTATCCCAGATACATCATTTCATTACACACATAATCATCAATTTCTTTCAAATTAACTTCTATACTGGTAAGAAATACATTTCATTTACATCATTCTATGAAATAGAAAAATAAAACTCCACTATATTATTCATTAATGAGTAAATAAAATCTTTACAATAATTGTTTATGTTCAGTGGTTATAAAATTATCCACTTCATCATGGAAATCAATAACCTGCTTCAGCCAAGAAAAAAGAAATAAGGAACTTAACCAACCTGCACACCGGGAAATGGCTTCCCAACAGTGCCGGCCTTCCGCATAGCTTTTAAAGGATTTGATATTGCCATGACAAACTAAAAACATCACACCATTAAATATCTTCTGATTAATTCCATAAAGTTAATAGATAGCCTTAAAAAAAGGGACTTAAACTAATATTCATTTACTTCGGTCATTCCATATCGTTCCAAAAGGCGATGTCCAGTGATGGTTTCCCATTGTTCCATGACAGGTTGAGGGAGTGCTGAGGAGCCACACATCTGGTAAAGAAAAAAGAGGAAATAAAAGTAAGTTCATCAGTTGGCTTTGATAATGGGGAAAAAAAAAAATATATATATATATATATAGGAAAATTCACAATATAAGCAAAAGCTGAAAAAAGTAATAAAATATATATATATATATGTATATATATAATGTAGAAAGTCAATCACCAAACAAAAATATTCATTGTTGCCAAATGAATTGAATTTTAAAAGTTGCACCTGAGAAAATGCCCTTCTTTCTACCTACCATTAGTCGCAACTCTCTTGCTGCAGAGGCAGAAGCAGTTTGTAACTCTGGATCCATTGCTTCATAACCTTGTATCAGTCGAGTATACATAGTTGGAACCTACATGTTACAAAATCGATTCATTGTATCAAGACTCAACTTTGACCATTTTACTAAAACACCATAAAAAAAATCTATAGTAGGACTAACTACCTAATAATTAAAACAATGTGCATTAGAAACTGACCATCATTCACATATACAAGCTTAAGATGAAAACCAGACTTACTCCTGTAAATACGGTTATAGCATCATCAGCCTTAGTCCCATCAACTGGATATGACTCACGCCATCTCTGCCAAATTCCCCTTACACTAAATTTTGGCATAAACTCAACCTTCAATAACACAATAAGAGATATTACAACCAAAAGTGAACTTTGACAGTTAAACTAGACAGCAAGAGAAAATATCAGTTTAAGGAAAGGAAAAAGGCATCAATCATCAGTCTAACAAAGACATAAAGTAGATAAAGTAGAATAAATTACCGTTGAACCCGCATAGAGAGGGGCTAGCAAAGCATTAAAAAGGCCATGAACATGTATCTTATAAGTTAAGGATCACTGTAACACTGAATTTCCATATACAATAGCTCACAAAAGTATCCAAAAAAGGCATACACTCAAGTTGTAAACATACGAAGAACTATAAAAGTTTTGCAATCTAAATATGAAAAATATGATGGATATGATGTAACGGTAGGCAATGCAAAAATTGATCAGCCGATGTATACTCCCAAGCTTTTGCCAATGTTTGTACCTGAAATTGACCAAAGTTGCACCAAACATCAATTAAAAAAACATTAAAAATGAAGATACTATATATAAAAAAAATAAATAAAATATTGCATAGTTGCAAATAATAGCTCCATCATGGTGATTTTAGCATTAACTGTTACTAATAATTCTGACAACAGGTAATAACAAATCAATGTTCAGAACATTCTAAAGATCAGTTATCTACAATAAGATTTCTACCTGAAGAATCATCTACATGAATCTTGACACAAACATAATAAAGTAAATAGAGCAAAATAGCAAGATATATGTTACACCTGACAAAACAAAAATCCTTTTTCACACAAAGGATAAAAGTTTACAGGGGATCTTTGGGTTTTAAAATAGTATATTAAAACCCAAGAGATACATGGTGTGCATACCTGGGCAGTGATGCTTCTGTGAGTGTGAACAACTCCTTTAGGTTTACCTGTTGTACCACTTGTATATATAATTAACGCTGGATCCTCACCTACACATTGAAAGTGACTTAGTAGTGGATGGGAAAATATGATCTCTAACTATGTGCACTGCCATTACTATTGTTGATAATTTCTAAAAAAATATATGACCATCTTACTTGAGTTTTCAACACTCCCCTGCAAAATTCCATGTTCATCTATTTCAGGCTGTGAATGATCATTTGCATTTTTCAATGAAGAAATACTGGGAACGGCTGGAATAATAGAAAATTGAGCAGCACATTTTAAAGCAACTTCTTGCAAGAAACTCGCGATGATCGTTGGTACTTAGCACCATGGAGACATCCTATCAAAAATAAGGGTAAGAGTTCAACAAAACAAGTCCCCAAAAAAAAAAAAATTTACAGTGGCATGAATTAAAACCTCCTTTCATCACATATAGTGTTATCAAATATAAGCAATCATAGTACCTCTATGTGTCACCTATAAATTAATATATTCCATCAGCAAGCATGGCTAACTTCAAAAAGAGTAAAAAGCATAATATTGAACCTCATAAAACAAATTCTGAAGTCAAATGACATCATATTATTGTTTCAAAGATGACCAACACCAGTGTTTTTTTACTGTTGAGTAATAAAATGCAGGGATTCAGAGTTGGTACTAAACAATGTTCTAGGTTATAAATTTAACAAATACACAAAGTTGGGTTCTCTAATTTTCATTTGCAAATCCAAACAAAAAAAATTAGGAAAGGGCCCTTAGGTGCATTTCAAAAAATATATATGAAAGAAATATGAATTTTTCCAATTAAAAAAAGAAAAAAAGCACTCCAGGACACACCGAATCATTCATCACATGTAAGAGCTCAGCTTCTGGGTAGCTGAGTGCTAGTGGAACTGCAACACCTCCACTAAACCAAGTCCCTAATATTCCCGCAACAAACTCAGCTGAAGGTTTGGCCACAATTCCTACTCGAGCTCCACCAAGATGTCCTTGCCTTCCCATGCCATCAACAGAAAGAGAAGGATTTTCATGTTTCCTTGCTTCACAAGTCTGAGTAAGCATCCAATAATGACAAATGAGTACAAAATATTGCATGAATACGGTAAAAAGTCCAATATTTGTTTACAGGTTTATTAAAAATAAAATTGCTGAAAAATGAAGGAACCAAATTGGGAATTGTTCAATCACAAATAAGTAATAAGTGATGAGATTAACGCAATTGCCACATTCTTATTTAATATAAAATTCAGATGCACAAGAGCAGGTTATGGTAGCTTGAAGTAAGTGAATTGATACTCACATTTTCGTTTAACAAATTAGATATCCTCAATGCAGATGAGATGATTTGTATGTAACTGTAACTTTGATGATCAGCTCTAATAGCAACACAATCACCAGCACTAGCCCCCTGCCGACCAACTGCTTTGACCACCTCCATAAATGTGCCACAACGTGATGCTGTAAAATGGATTTCAACATATCAACCATTCATATTAGCCCTTGAAACCAAAAACAAAGTCTTGTAATTTCCTTAAGGGTATCTAATCCAATTCAATCATTCAACTTCATAGTGTTCAAATTCACTCACATATATCATACACTGAAACAAGTAAACAAAGTTATCCAATCAACCCAGACCAGTCATTCAGTCATTTCTTCGAGCACAAAGCATAAAACCCAAAACTTTTCCTTCCTTGTATTCTTTTTCTCTAATGTTTGATTAACCCAAGTTTTGTCATCAACCAAAACAGATAAAAATTAACACTCACCTGAGTAAGACCGAACTGGAGAGACACAAGAGAAAGGGTTCCTCGTGCGCCTTAAAGAGAGAGCAAGACAACAACAAAGAGTTCCCAAACGCAAAGAAGAAGAAGATGATAAAATAGTCAAAGTAGGAGGCCTTAAAAAGTGGTTGAAAAAGTTATTAAATGATGAGTAGCTCATTGCTGAGTAGTAGTTGACAGCGTGAATTAATGGGTTGCTGAAATTTTTAGGTTTGTGTGAGTGTGTGTGTGTGTGTGTCATGTGATAGTTATATAGTTATGGCTGTGGGGTTGTCAGCTCTTTTGTTGGGTACAATCAATGACAGTTCAAAGTTTCGGTTTTGGCACAGAACTTTCATTGCAGGAGTGGAACTGGAAGCCAACCAAATGGAAAAGCGGGGTTGGTGGGGTTTTAAGGTTTGTGTCAACCAAATGGAAAAGAGGTGTTACACAAGCAAATTGGGGTGGGGTTGGGGGCCAGGCTTTTTTTCTTTTCTTTTTTTTAAGGTTCCGGTTTGTGTAAAACATTTTCACGTTTGTTTCGCAGTAAAATAAAGTCAACAGAAAACGTTTTCGGTTTAGTAAAAACCTTCACAAAAATTAGGAAAACGGTTTACGGAAAAATTTTCCTAAACCTTAAACCCTCCCCCCTCTGTTCTCTCTGTGAGGCCCCCCCCCCCCCCACCCCCCTCATTTTGAGTCCCGCGGACCTCCCCCCGCGGTGGGACTCGAGCTCGGATCTGCTCTCCAAACACCCACGGCGGTTGATCGAAGATAGGGAGATCTTCATGCCGGCTTGCTCCACCATGACCGAGGGCAAGATCGTTTCCTACACAAGCAAATTGGGCTCTCAGCTCCACCATGACCGGGGTCTTTGGGGTTTTGTTTCTCGGAACAATTGGATTTCTTTAAATTTCTTTTTATTTTTGCTAAATGATTTCTTAGATTTTGGTTGGTTTTTTTTCTTAGATTTTGGTTTTGTTGTTGGGTGTGGTGGTGGTGGTGGTTGGATTCGGTGGTTTTTGGTGTGAGTTTTTTTTGTTGTTTTTTTTGGCTTCAAACACACAATGTGAATTTTCCGGAATTTTTAAGTAAACAAAATGAAAAAAAATTATTTTCGAAATCATTTGCATTTACAAACATTTTACGGTGGAGAATATTGTCGAAACAAACGGAGCCTAAGAAATTTATGATTTATATATGTGGAGAAACTTGTGGTTCAATGATACTATCGGATTATCTTATAAAAGAGAATTTAAGTTCAAATTCTTCTTTTCATTTGTTGTAAGGAAAAAAAACAAAAAACTCTTGGAATGAATTTCATACATGATGGCAATGAGATTAAGAATTTGAGATCAAGCCCAATAAATATGATTTAATTCGTGTGTATTTATTTATATTTTACAAAATATTTGGACAATCATAAGTTATAACAAC
The DNA here is from genome assembly GCA_907173295.1 of Fagus sylvatica. Lineage (NCBI taxonomy): Eukaryota > Viridiplantae > Streptophyta > Magnoliopsida > Fagales > Fagaceae > Fagus > Fagus sylvatica. The sequence goes on along the minus strand of OU015766.1, from coordinate 15,622,655 downwards.
TATTTGTAGAGGCATATGAATTTCATTCATAAAGAACTAATTTTGAATCTTCTTTCAAATGAATGTTATGCTTACCTTTATTATGAACCTTTGAATCTTCTTTCTTAGTAAGCTTATGCGTACTTTTGTTTTGTCACCACTTTTTAAAAACTTGCTATATTTTTGTGAATTTTAGCCAGACCTTTTCTTAAGGGCATTATTCTTTAAATTCTCCTTTAAATTCTGCATTATTCTTTTTGAACTTCATAAAAGTAAGAGAAAAAAGTGGGCAAGAAAAAAAAGAAGACAATGTCAAATTGGCCCATATGGGCTTGCAAGGTGAAAGAATTTATTCATGAATCTTTGCAGTTTCTTTTGTCCATTTTCTTCTTATTTTTTGGGCAAAATCATGATTATTTGATGGTGTTTTAGTATATTGGGCGTTTTGTGGGGGTTTCTAAGAAACTTCTCCACGTGGATCTAGTGCCAGAATTTTGTTGGAATTGCCTCGTACACATAATGACAAACCACCTTATGGAAAATTCAAATTTGTCTTTGTTTCTTTTTCTCTTTGGGTTAGAACAAAATGGAATTGTTGCTAATGGCGGGTAATAATAAGAATACTTAAAAATATCTAATTTACTCCATAAACATTAACCACAAATTTCACAATTTTTAAGACAATTCTACCCACAACAAATTTAATCACTGCTAAGATGATAAATTGTGATTAATAGAATATCATTTTCACACAAGACCACCATTGACATCACTTGTACTATACTTCAATCATAATTTGTTACCTTAGCAATTGTGAAATTTGTTATAGATTTTTTTTTTGGCTTTAGGCTTACTCTTGTTTTTATGGGTGATATTTGACCAATTAATAATGTGATAGACACAATAAATTTCACAAATTTTTTTTTTTTTTAAATGTTGAAATAACAGATTATGAATAGTAGTGTAGCATCACATTCATTGAGATTGCAACTAACATCACTTTTATTGTAAGCCAATAACACATGTCATCTTAATGGTTTTGAAAAATATTGGAAATTTATTAGTGTTTACTGTTTAGAGAGAAAACTGGAATTTTTGAAGAAAAAATTTTGTTGAAAAGCCATAGGCAAAAATCCCATTTTAGTCCTTATATTTTGGGGGAGTTTTCATTATGTTCCTTATGTTTTATACTGTTTTATTTTAGTCTTTGGTTTTTTGAATATATGTTATATTTGATGAGAATATTCCAAAAAAAAAAATATAAGGAGGGTAATGATTCAAATGAACATGTATCCAAAAATTAAGGACTAAAATAAAATGTCATAAAATATAGGAACAAAATGAAAACACCTCAAAATATAAGATCTCCATCACATGTATCACCCATGGATGATGTATCAATTATTAGTTATTGTCTATATTCAAGGATTTTTTTTTTTTTGTTTTGTTTTGTTTGTTTTTTTTTTTTTTTTTTTTTTTAGGAAAAGTCAAGCTCAACACCATATATGGGGTCATAGCCAAACTCAACCTTTAGGGGAGCTAGAGAGGCTGAGCCAGCCAATACACATTTGACATCTATATTCGAGGATTTAAAATTAAGGAATTTGAAAAAAAAAAAATCTAATTTAAAAAATTTGTTTAATGAATTTTAAATAAGAAATCGACTCAATTAACATTTGAATTTGATGTAGAACTCATTACAGTACAATAACTTCAAATTCACACATAAATCTACATAATCTACGTACTACACATATAAAAGGCACACAAAACATTTTGATTACTTCTTTGATTCAATAGGCTGGTCAAAAGCTTACAAAAGGGGTCGTTGTAATAAACTCAAACCCAACATAACACTTGTAAGTTATAATCTTTAATATGTGAAATACAAGACACAAAATAAAAACAAATAAATATAGAGATTTGATACAACTTTCAATGTGAGGTCGTAATTATTAGGTAGACATGGCTTGCCTTGGAGGAGGAACAGCTACAGTTTGATCATGATGCCTTCTTCCTTCTTGTTCAGCAAGAATTCCATTCCATCCTACATACAATATTCATAAACTCCAATTTAAGTTTTTAATTTAAAATGTGAAAAAAGCCAAGGAAAACCAAATATAATATAACATATCTGAAACCGAATTTTTCTTTAGGCTCTACTGTTTTGGCCTCATTGAGTAATGGTGTGTCTTATAACTCCACCTTTGTTATGCTAACTATATGTTGTAGTTCTTGTGACGCTTTGAATGTGTCATGTGATTCTTTCCTTTTGAGAAGTTAAAATGAAAAATGTTTGAAGCTTGACAAAGCAATTCAACTATAGTGTGCTTTTGAAGAAAACTGTTAGCAGAATTTTATACAAGGCCAATATAGTGCTTAGGCATAATAAGTTCAGGAGAATATTTTTTTTAAAACTTCAAAGTTGTAACTGAAGCCGTTCATGTCATCTCATATCACATCAGCATTTGTTTCTGGTGGAGTTGCATCAAATCAAATTGTTGAAGTTGATATAAAATAACTTTCATAAGAAACATATATCAAACTGTGCCATCAATAATTAGCATATATCATATATGTCACTAGATGTCACTCTCTCCTTGAATAGGCTTCCAAGTGCAAGCTTATATTTCTTTTTGCATTTGAAAAGTAGTTTTGTTAAATCATTCTACTTGTTTTTAGGAGTCATTGTTCCCTTTAGATGCTTCAAAATATAAATATAGTTTGTAGAGCAATCAGTCTCTAAGCACTCTTTCAAACTTCATTTGCACTTTTATGCTAAGAGAGACCTATAAATAAAGAATAAGAAGGAGAAGAGAGTATGTTATACCTAGAGCAGGATCAAGTCTTCTATTTCTGAGCTCTCTGAACTCTTGACAAAGGGAACAGCATGGACAAAAGATGTGAGAAATCACATCTGTATATGGGGCTTCTACCAAATCATATTTCTTCCTCAGCTGTGTTCTATATTTTGAGCCGATTATCCATTGAGAGCACAAAGCAGGCATCATCAAGAGGTAAATGAAACTCCCCAAATGACAAGCTGCATTCACCAATAATAGATTGTCATCAATTAGTAGGTGGCAAACAGGTCACCAATCATATTAGTATTACGAATTTAGCACAAAACTTAGGCACCATTCCTTAGGTGTTGTACCTTGGGTTCCTCAATAAATTCAATCACGTGGTTGTAATGACCAATAAACCATATGGTTGAATTCAATTGCATTGATTAATACAGCCATATAATTGAATTTTATCAGGGAATCTAAGGTACAACACCTTAAAAAAGGGGACTTCCAACCATAAGTAACTTTCTTACTATGGTTTTAAGTTATAATGGATGAAATGTAATAATTGTGTGACCAATTCTAATGAAATAAAGATAAAGGAGAAAAAGAGAAAACTTGAAATATGATGCAGCCTTCTATTTGGAAATATAGGAAAAGAACAGCTACAATATTTTTAGCCACTATCATGCATGTAAGTATGTAACCATGTAACAAATTGGGTAATTATGATGGGAAAGAGGATGTATGAAATAGGGAAGGCAGAGTATCGGAGCCTTACTCATTTCTCCAGCATCAAGTACTTCTGCTATCTGCCCAAATGTCACACATGGTAAAAATGCTGTCATGATGGCTGCCAGGATAAATAAATAAATAAAGAGTTAGATTGATCGTTTTGCCTTGTAACGTATTGCTATATCATACATAGGTGATAGGCCAGTTGATATATCGGTGGATCATGAGCAGTTGTTTCAGTCATAGTTTAGCTTTATTTAATCCCTTGGCACATTCCGTAAAGCAAAAGAAAATGCTGTTTTAAGCATTTTTTTTTTCTTCATGTGCTTTAGAAATTATTAGTACAAGCAAGTTACTATGACCTAGTTTGGACTTCGGTGGCCAAAAGAAGCTACAGACATGGTTATAAAAAGAAAATAAAATATACAGTTTTGTAGTTTTGTGATTAGCGTCACCAATTCTTTAATTTCAGCTAAAAGAAACTAGATAAATTGTGTTAAGATTGCCAGTTTTTAGGTTAGCAATCACGTGATAGGATTACCATTTGTTAATATGATGTTCAAGACTATCAAACAATCCTGTTGTATATGACGCCAGATTCAAAACCGACTATTCTAATCTTGTTGTCCAAGTTTGGATGATTATGAAACTAGAGTTACTGTTGGTATGACCACTCAGACAGTTGCTGCATTATTCCATTAAGTTCAGTGGTTTAGAGCCTAATCCCCAGTCGAAAACTTCACACACACACACTCAGAAAGAAACTGAGTCCAGATTTCTTCCTCAAAAAGCCTTACTTTAAATCAACCATGAGTTGGACTAACCTACTAAAAAAGTGAGTTGGACACTTAAGGTTTTAAAATCTTCTCCCCTTTTGTGTTTCTAAAACTTAGACATGTTTTGTCTTTAGAAAAAGCCTTGAGCAGACGCATCAAACTATAGAGATAGAAACCAACAAAACAAAACCAAAAATAAAACTAAAAAACACTAATATATTACCATTGGTCTGGTGTTCATGACAGTCGAATAACCCGGTGCTCCAGGGATTTCCTATGGCCTGATTCTCCTGTCCTTGAAACTTAGGAGTAAATGAACCAACAGGTTCACCCAGTTGGGGTGTTTCTCCATCCTGGGTGGCTTCAACTCTACCCATTTGATCAGTACTTTAGTTGACAAGTTGATTTCCTTTAAGAAGTGGGATTGTACCAGACTTGTAAATAGCCTGATTTTATAAGAAAACTTGCTTTACCAAACTCCTTAGCCCTCCCCTTTTTTTTCTTATAAGCATCTGATCAATCTCACAAAAGAAGTGAAATGATCTGGACATTTGCCATTGCTCCCTCAAAAATTAGAGCCAAAATCAAAGAGCTAGTCACAACATGGAATCACTGGACACCCCAAGGGAAGAGGTAGGATTTAAACTTTAAAAACCCTTCTGAACACAAGTTGAAGAGTCAGTCAACTCAACCAACCTTGTTTGAGTTATCCTGCTCCTTACTCCTCCCTATATATCTTTTTCTTGATAAACAGGATGTGTACACTACGTGCAATCCTTACAATTCCAAATGAAATAAGACTTCCAGAATTTTAAGGCCATTGACTTCAGATTCCAATAGGATGTGTCTGAAATACTACCCCAACTACTTGAAATGGCGAAAGACTTCTGACTTTTTTGGGTCAATAACATGAAACTAAATGCAACTTCAACTAGAAAATCGAAAGAAACAGGACCCATTGTCCCATTTGTTAGAACATAGACCAATGTACTTGGACAATATTCCAAATCCCATCAAAGGTCTGCAAACCAATTTAGACTATTGTACCTTATACAAACATCTAAATCCCATTTCTTCAAGTCAATCCATTATTGCATTCACATCAATTATGACTTTAAAGTGCGACGTGCACATCTTGCCCTCAATTATCTTATGGCACTGCTATCTATTATTGACTGAAGATATGAGGAGACATATTGCAGTTCCTGGTGCATCTAGGCCATGTCATTGTATGCATAAACCTTGGGAACCCACCTTTTGATGATATCTATATCCTTTTAAGAAAAATTTACATTTAATTTTAAAAAGAAACCAAATTACAATTTTAAAACGATAATCACATGATTAGGTAATCTTTAGCCATCTACTCAAAAATAGCTCTCGTTTCAAGAATGGGACCGGCTCACCTCCAATTGAGTTTCCTCCCATTACCTCCCATTTTTAACCGGATGTGAGACACGTGGCAGATAGACAATCTAACGGTTACAATAAAACCATGTATTTCACTCCTAATTTCAATTTCTTTCTCTCTCCAATAATTCTGTCTTCTTCTTCCCCCCCCCTCCTCTCTCTCTCTCTCTCTCATTCTCCGAGCAGGATAGTATGAAGGCTGTGAAGCTTATGATGGTGGAGGAGCTCAAGAAAAGTGGGGTTTTCTTGTTTTTCAGGGGATTGAGACCCATTTTATGGGTTTGGATGGTGATTCAAAGTTTTAGCCATTGATGGGTTATGTTCAGTTTTGGAGAATTTAGGAAGGTTATGGTTATGGAGCTTATATTGTTTTAGGAGGATGGGAAAGTGAGAAGGTACAGTTACAAGTTTGTCTCCCTTCATTTTTTATCCAATAGAATACTGAATTCCCCATCCATGGGCTTGAATAGGATTTTCCATCAGTGTCCAACAGAAAACTCCTTGAATAGTAAAACCTATCATTCCCTACATATTTCATTGGATCTATCACAATTTTGTGATCTGGAAAGAATACATTTCTAAGTTGGGAATTTTCATCAAGAAACTCATCAATCAGTGTGGTCCTCTTCGGTTTTATTTTTGCTCTGTGTGTGTGTGGAGAGATCTCTTTCTAGGTGGGGGATCTGACTATTTTCTTCTTCGACCTCTTGTTCACGGAATTGTGGGTGAACATTCCCCATCCATTTTTTTCCCTTCTACTCTAGCAGATCTGATCTTAACGCCCTCAGGTTCGGTGGTGAACTAGTTATGTTAGAGAAAAGGAGAGAGAGGAGCAAAGAAGATGATAGAGTTATTGGAGAGAGAAAGAAAGTGAAATTAGGAAAGAAATACATTGTTTTGTTGTAACCGTTAGATTGTTTATCTGCCACGTGTCTCACATCCGGTTAAAAATGGGAGGTAATGGGAGGAAACTCAATTGGAGGTGAGCCGGTCCCTTCAAGAATGTCTCCCTCTTGGCTTGGGGGCGACCACTTTAAACCCTAACTGTCAGTGGAATTTAGTCCTTGCCCCAGTGCAAGTCTTTTGTCCCCTCTGGTGGTTTCCACGGTAGGACGGTGGTCTTTTATTTACGTAGTGTGCTATTAGTGCTGTCCTTTGTTTTGTGTTTTTCCCTCTTTTCTTGTGTGTAGTTTCTGCTCAGTATCGAACCCCATGGAATCCATTGAAGAGATGTGGCAAAAGTTCTCTCTATCTGAGAAGGAAGGCCTCGACGTGGACCTGGCTCGCACCTCGCAACAACCTGAACACATTCTAGTTGCAAAGTTCTTGACAACACGTATGTTGAATATAGATTCTGTGGCTAGAACCTTCAAACCATTATGGAAGACCAGACAAAGCTTTACTGTTCAGGATCTTGGAAGAAATCGAGTTGCCTTCGTTTTTAAAGATGAAATGGATCTGGAGAGAGTCCTTGTCAATGAATCGTGGTCCTATGACAAATACCTTGTGGTGTTCCAGCGCCTACATGAAGATGAGACCATCAGTGACTCCAAATTCTCTCATGTTTCGTTTTGGGTGCAACTCCATAATTTACCTCTCCGTCACATGACGGAAGAGGCTGCTGAAACCAATGGTAAGTCCATTGGAGATGTGGAGAAGGTGGCTAAAAGTGATGACAAGCGTGGGGGAGAGAATTGTATGAGAATTCGAGTTCAAATGGAGGTTACAAGCTCGTTATGTCATGGACGGCTAGTCAAGCTAGAGGAAGGAAAGAGATGCTGGGTAGCTTTTCGCTATGAGAGACTACCAAATTTTTGCTATTGGTGTGGTTGTCTTGATCATGGTGAGAAGGACTGTGATGTTGGCCTGCAACAACGAAAATCGAGCTCATCGGAGGAGCATCAATTTGGTGCATGGTTGAGGGCCAGTTCCGATCGTCCCCCTCGCAAAACAATGGTAATGGTTCCTGGTAACCAACCTAAGGGAGGCGATAAGGTGCCCCGCACTGAACCCCGCCGTAACCCCACGACAGTCACGACTGAGATGCACTCTTTCATTCCGTCTACGGATGGGATCCCTGATTCTGCGCCAATCAATCTTGACTCTGATATGGAAGTTAAACCAAATCTGTGCACAGCAGATTTTTTCTATTTTCAAAAGTCAACTATTGCAAATTTCAACGATCAACTCCGTGAGATTGATCAGGCCATCAATTTCGTGCCAGCTAAGGAGATTGGTGAAGGAAAGTATCATGGTGCCATCTATACCATCCTCTCTCAATATGGAAAATGAGCATAACACAAGTGAGCCCCTCATGCATTATGATGATTTGTTTTTGCAACGTACACCTCTGCGTGACATATCAAATGGGCCGCCTACCCATATGGGTCCAAAGAAGAATCCAGTAAAATGGAAGAAGCTAGCCCGAGCACACATGCCCAGTGCTGTAGGCCCAGACCAAGTTCAATCCCCAAAGCGCAGTGTACCGCACGAGGAGAATGATCTAGTCCAAAAGAAGAAACAGAAAGCAGCTTTAAACCAGCATGAAGGTAGTGCAGTACTGGCTACTATGTCTGGAAAAATATCGGCAGAGGCTAGACTCCAGCCCTGCCGGAAGCCATGAATTGTATAAGCTGGAACTGTCGCGAGCTTGGGAACCAGGGGACAATTCAGGAACTCGCTTATTTAGTGCGAGAAAAGGACCCCTCCGCCTTGTTTCTCTTTGAAACTTGGATGGATGAAGACTGTCTTGAAGTTTTACATTGTAGATTTCAATTCACAAATAAGTTTGTAGTGAAAAGAATTAATAAAGGTGGTGGTTTGGTTTTGTTTTGGAAGCAGTCCATTAATTTATCAATTAGTTCTTATTCTCTTTCTCACATTGACACAATTATAGATAGGAATACAGCTAACCCATGGAGATTTACTTGTTTTTATGGGGCACCCGAAACTCATCTTAGAGAGAGATTGTGGAACCTTCTTCGTACGCTTAATGGCCAAAATAATCTCCCTTGGTGTTGTGCAAGGGATTTCAATGAAATCTTGCGAAATTCAGAAAAAAGTGAGCGTCAGACCTAAAATAAGCGCCAAATGCAAGGATTCCGAGACGTCATTGACAAGTGCGGCTTTGTAGACTTGGGATTCCGAGGTCTTCCATTCACATGGTGCAACAACAGGCAAGGCACCTCCACCACTTGGCTGAGATTGGACCGATTCATGGCAACAAATGAATGGGTGCTTCGCTTTAACCAAGCAGTGGTTTATCACTTAAGAGAGCTCTGCTTCTGATCACCAGCCTATTTGGCTGAACTCCCAACCAACTTTTGTACCCCGACCACACCAAAGGCCCTTCAGATTCGAAGACATGTGGAGAGCGGACCCAGGTTGCGAGCCAACAGTCACAATGGCGTGGGTTCCGAAAGATAGAGGCCCACCAATGGCCTAAGTCCAAACTAAAATCCTGAGGTGCGGAGAGAAGCTACGAAAGTGGAGTAGGGTCCATTTTGGTAATGTCACAAAGCTATTAAAAGAGAGAACAGAGCAGCTGAAACGGGCCGAAGAGGAAAGCATGAAGGGGCACAATCATGACATAGTCATTTCACTCAAAAGGGAAGTACAAGCTCTGCTGGTCAAGGAAGAGAAGATGTGGAAACAAAGGTCTCATACTTCCTGGCTCAAAGACGGTGACCGCAACACAAAGTATTTCCACAGCCGAGCATCTCATCGTCGAAGACGTAACACCTTATCAGCAGTGAGGTTGGATACAGGCGAGCTTAGTTCTGATCCTGAACTGATACGCACACAGTTTATGAACTATTATACGGAACTCTTTACTGCTGCACCGTTGGAAGATGTTGATGTTATTCTTGAAGGAATAAAGCCAAGTGTCACCGATGAGATGAACTTGAGATTGACCTCGCCGTTCTCCGAGCATGAGATAGATACAGCTATGAAACAGATGGCTGCCTTGAAGGCACCCGGGCCTGACGGCATGCCACCTGTTTTCTATCAAAGTTACTGGCATGTTGTTGGCTCAGATGTGTCCACTGCTGTCCTCTCTTGCCTCAACTCAGGTAAACTTCCTCCTTCCCTCAATCATACTTATGTTACACTCATTCCAAAGACAAAGAACCCCAAGAGAGTTACAGAATATAGGCCCATTAGTTTGTGTAATGTTATATACAAATTCATCTTTAAGGTGCTTGCTAATTGTCTCAAGAAGGTGTTGCCAAAGGTGATTTCTGACACACAAAGTGCCTTTGTTTCGGGTAGATTGATTACAGACAATATCCTAATTGCTTTTGAGACATTGCACCATATGCATAATCAAAGAACTGGCAGAGTGGGGTCAATGGCCTTAAAACTCTATATGAGCAAGGCTTACGATCGTGTGGAGTGGGGTTTTTTGAAACAAGTGAGGACTCAAATGGGCTTTCATGAAAAATGGATCTCAATGATTATGGAGTGCATTAGTACGGTTTCGTACTCCTTATTGATTAATGGGGAACCAACTGGGCTCATCACTCCAACAAGAGGTTTACGCCAGGGGGACCCAATTTCACCGTATCTATTTCTACTATGTGCTGAAGGCCTAAATGGATTACTTAAAACTGCTGCAAATCAAGGTGACATCCATGGAGTTTCCCTATGCCGTAGGGGACCAAAAATAACAAACCTCTTTTTTGCAGATGACAGTTTACTATTTTGCAAGGCCACTCGTGTGGAATGTGAAAAAATCCAAGATATTTTATGGCTCTATGAGAAAGCATCAGGTCAAAAGCTCAATAGAGAAAAAACCACCTTGTTCTTCAGCAAAAACACCCCCCAAGCTATGCAAGAGGAGCTGAAAGACATATTGGGCGTCCCAAGTATCCAACAATATGAGAAGTATCTGGGCCTCCCTTCTTTGGTGGGGAAGGAAAAATTAACATGCTTTTCGCAGATAAAAGAACGTGTTTGGAGCAAAATCAAAGGGTGGAAGGAGAAACTTTTGACACAAGCGGGTAGAGAAATTTTAATCAAGGCGGTAGTGCAAGCTATACCAACCTACACTATGAATTGCTTCAAGTTGCCAGTGACATTGTGCAAAGATATTGAAGGCCTTATTAGACGTTTTTGGTGGGGGCAGAGAGATGACCAACGTAAAATTCACTGGCTAAGATGGGAGAAACAGTGCCAACCAAAGGGTATGGGAGGATTGGGCTTCAAAGAACTCCAGAAATTTAATATAGCTCTTCTAGCTAAACAATACTGGAGATTAATGCAATGCAAGGATTCTCTGCTATTCAAAGTTTTTAGTGCGAAGTTCTTCCCCACTGGAAACATACTAGAAGCATCCAACAAAACAACCAGCTCGTTTGCATGGAGAAGTATTCTGAAGGCAAAAGAACTTATTCTGATGGGGACTAGTTGGAGAGTAGGGGACGGCACTCAAATAGCTATCAAGAATACCAAATGGCTCTTGGATGAGGGGCATCGAAAAGTTATCTCCCCAGTTACTGCATTGCCACCAGATGCCAAGGTAAAGGATCTCATACATGGTAGCCCGCCTGCTTGGAACACAAATTTGATCCACACTCTCTTCTTACCGTATGATGCTGAAGCGATTTTAAAGATCCCTATAAGTGCTAGAGCCTCTCCTGATAAACTGATTTGGCATGCTACAAGGGATGGAAAATTTTCAATCTGAAGTGGGTACCATCTGTTGCTTCAGGACAGCAGGGTCTCCAACCCAGGCTGCTCTAGGAATGAAGAGCCCGACCCACTGTGGAAATCCATATGGGCAGCTCGTGTGCCTGCAAAAATCAAAACATTTCTCTGGCGTGCCTGTCATGAATCCCTGCCAACAAAGAATGGACTATATCGAAGGAAAATGGTGCCACACCCTTACTGTGAAGACTGTAGTACCCAAGCGGAGGATGAACTACATGTCCTCTGGTCTTGCCTGTTTTGGCCCAGTCCTGGAACCAAATCCCTGAATTCTCAGAGTTTCGTAAAACCTTCTTCCCCTCTTACAGCACTCTGGCTCGGCAAATTCTGAAAGTTGGTTCAGACCTCCTATTCGAGAAGTTTGGAATAATCTGTTGGCTCTTGTGGCATAAACATAATCAGAAAACGACTCCACCTGCCCAGTGAAGACTATGTCAGTATTTGGCCTCGTGCTCAAACCTTCCTCAAAGATTACCTTGCGGTCCATGATGAGAGATCAGAGAAACAGAAGCAAGCCCCTGCACAGTGGAAGCCACCCGTCTCCAATAGTTACAAGGCGAATTTTGATGGAGCGTACTCCAAAGAATCCAAGGTAGGCGGGATTGGGGTGGTCATTCGTGATAAGCAAGGCCTGGTTATAGCAACTTTAAGTCAGAAAGTCCAGGCATGTCATTCTGCAGAAATGATTGAAGCTCTCGTTGCAAAGAGAGCGGTGCATTTTGCCATAGAAGTGGGCCTTACCGATGTTGAGTTTGAAGGGGATGCAAAGACAATCATTCGTGACCTGAACAAACCTGAGACTATCCACAATGCCTATGGTCTAATCCTTGATGACGCAAAGACCATGCTTCAAGAGATCAGATGTTACTCACTCTCACACACTCGACGCAGTGGCAACAATGTTGCTCATGCTTTAGCTTGTAGAGCTTTTGATTGTAATAGTTATCAAGTTTGGCTGGAGGAAGTCCCTCCAGACATTACCCATGTAGTTTTAAATGACTTTTATGCTCTTGAATAATAGTTATGAACCTATTTTCTCAAAAAAAAAAAAAAAAAAAAAAAAAAAGGGTAATCTTTAGCCGGATAAATCACTTGTGATGCTAGTCGATAAAAAGGGTCTTGGTAAGTGAAGGTGGATTACATGCATACACGACAAAAGAAGTAAACTTCATGTTTCCTTTTTGACAAAATGAATAAATATGTCAATAATCCATTCAGTCCACTCAGACAATAGTGCTGAAATATTCAAACCTCAAGTTCAACAAGAAAAATTTCAAACATGATAAGGATCAGATATTTTAAATAATAAAATCAACTCGAACAATATCCTCAATGTACAAAGTCATAATCTTATGCAGTACAATATTGTACAGCAATCAAACTTCTTTGTCATGACCAAGTCCAGCCTAGTGAAACAGACTCTCCAAGAAATTGCTTCTCAGATTTTGCAAACCATAAATTTCGAGCACAAAGTTTCAAGCCAAGTAAGAAAAATAAGAAACAATTGGAGCAAGAGATATCATTGACCTTGCCATCTCCTCCACCAGGAACGAGTAGGTCCTAGTGATGGAGGAGGTGTGAGGATATCTAGCATCGTTTCTTTCTCTTTTGGGGTCAATGAAACCCCTCTAACAAGGTTTAAAGCCATGATGTGAACATTAGTATTTTGCCTGTGCTTCTTGAAAGCCCATACTCCTGCAGCACCACCTGCAAGTAGAAGCTGCTCCAAAAACTCAACATGTTAATATCAGCACAATTAACAGTTTAAGCATTATATGACAATGTTGATTTTAGGCCCTCAAACTGACCGGTGATAGCCACAATGCTGCAGTCTGCATGTCAAACTTTGGGGCATAAAGTACTGTCTCTCCAAAATCCTCCTCAAGCTTTTTAAAAATCTCTTTGTCAGTCTTCCCAGATCGAATCTCATCACGAATTAACTGTATTGCAAGCATTATGAGTAAGCAGATTGGAATTTTTCATTTACAAATTTCATAGAAAAATTATTAATAGAGCACAAAGAAGCAGAAAAATTCATGTGGGAAGTCCTTTTTAAGATACTTTTTTATGTACAAGTAGAATTTTTATTATTCAAACTATCTGAAATTATTCGACTTTTTTTTTTTTATGTGTTTTATAATTTCTAAAACAAGTCCTCTTTAAGATGCTTCAAATTTTGTAAACTGAAGAACTAAATTGGAATTTGGAAGTTATAATTAAAAACTCGTTGTAAACTGGAAGCTTGAAATACTCATCTGTTATAATTTTAAGCTCTGTTTGTCAAAGGAAACCAGAAAACTGAAGTAAACTCAAAACTTGATCAGGAAAAAACAAATTGAACTGTCTCCATGAAATAAAAGGAACCCAGTTGTTGACAAAAGGTTGAGATCCATCTGAAAAGGAACCATTGTTCATGGTAATAAGGGATGGAAACCATGATACTTAGAAGAGGCTTATTCCAGGATGCCCCTAAACAATCTCCACCAGTGATCCATGAAGGTTAATCAAATGTAGCCAAAAAATTAAGAGCCAGAAAGAAAGAAAAATTTGTACCAGTTGCACACAGCTTATCACTCCAATAGGTCCCTTTAAGTATCAACTTAAAGAAACTGGCAAGTGCTCCTATCTTTGCCTTACTCAAACCAGACCATCGGATGGACGTACTCAGGTTCAAAGATTTCACAACTTTGATTACAGATAGAAGTTTAGGATAATTATTTAAACATTAGCCTAAGTATAATTCTTTGTGATATTATAACACCAAGGATTAGAAGCATAGCATTGGTCTGGTTTCAGTAATGCAAATATCATCATTTTAAAGTAAGCAAAGTACCTTCCTGAGAAGGATTGCGATATCCGCTTGCGAATCTTCAATGGATTGACTCCCACATTCAGTGCACCGGACATTGTGACTGATGTTTCTTGCCCGGGCATCCATCATCTGGGTCTTCTTCACTGCATCCTCTTCACTCTCCATTGTCAATATGTATTACCTCAACCTCAAAGCAACTGCCAAACCAGCCAAAAAAGAAAAGAATCACAAAATATATAAATAATTGATTTTTAAAAAACAAAAAATTCCATAAACTTTTAAGCTTTCTTTTGTCTGAAGCATTTAATCAAACAGTTGCTACACCCAAAAACCCAACATGTTAGTTACAACCCATTTGTGAATAGAGCACCCAAGCTTTAAAACCCAACACTTAAAGCTAATCTAAATTCACAAAACAAGAATTTCCTTTCAGTATTAGTGGGTGACAAACAAAATTACAACTTCACGTAGTATAATCCTAACTATTCTATATGAATGATATAGGACAAGTCCGCAAGTAACTATAAAAGGCAATTTAACATTTTTTTTTTTTTACAAAACCCAGATAAATTCACGCTGTTTCCAAAGGATAAGATTAGAATCCAGTTTGGTCGCCGAGAAAATTGAGGAGAAAAAATAAATAAAAAATTGAAAATTTCTTCTTCTATACAAAGTTCTTTTGGTTTACAGAAAATGGAGCAACGCACATATCAAGCTTAATTGAGAATGGGTTTCTGTTTTCTTGAGTCCCGAATGATGAAGATGGAAGATAAAGGTGGTTTTCCAATTTCTGTTATTTTCCTTCATTTTCTCGGAGACAAACAGAGGACTAAGAAGAAAAGGAGAATCAAAGGAATGGCAGAGGTGTAGAATAAGGAAGAGAGAAAGAAGTTACAGTGAGATTTGAGAATGTGAGATGCTCAGCTCAGGCTCGGCCTGCCTTCAAGTTTTGAATCACGAAGATTATATATGGGTTTTGTTGGCCTTATATAAAATAACTTCCATTTTCTTTTTCTTTATAATCTACATTCTACTCCATCTATTTCTTTTATTCTTTTATAAAACCGATTCTCATATAACTTCTTGTTTTTTAGTCCCAAAATTATACTTGATAACAACAGATTAGTCCTCAACTTTTTGAAATTAGTTCAATACATTATACAAGTCAATAGTTTAAGCACTAATTTACAATTTGATGGATAGTAGTAAAAAGTGGAATCTTTTTTAGTCGAAATCTATGGATGAGTCCTTGGATAGTGGAAGTCCTTAAATACAGCAAACAATATTCAACCTTTTGTTGTTAGAGTTGATTGATACAATCAGTTTTTCTGCCTATGTGTAAATTTGTCAGCAGCTCATCTTCTATGCTGAAATTAGATTCTTCAATACTAGTTATAAACTTGTCTTTGTTGAAAACATATTCTTCAATTTGTTGGAAATTTGTCACATTGTGCCGAAAGTTAATTTGTCATGGAGTAAAATCATATCCATCATATGAATCTTGTGAGAGAAAATCATCAAGAGGGGTCTTCACTATTTTCATCATCATCTTAACTGTCAAAAATTTGAGACACAACATCTAATAATTGCTTTTAATAATCGCTTTTCGAATTTGAAGCAACAAGTTTGGCCTGGTTGATATTCTTTACTAATCAATAAATAAAAGGTAAAAATTGTAAAAAAGATATAACATAATTAAAGTAGATTTAAAA
Source organism: Fagus sylvatica (assembly GCA_907173295.1). Classification (NCBI taxonomy): domain Eukaryota; kingdom Viridiplantae; phylum Streptophyta; class Magnoliopsida; order Fagales; family Fagaceae; genus Fagus; species Fagus sylvatica. The sequence continues at coordinate 15,606,733 of OU015766.1, read as the reverse complement.
AAAAAAAAAAAGTCACATGTAATTTTATGTGAATTGTTTTAGTGTTAGATTACTTTATTTTAATAAAACAGTAAGTTCTAATTAGTTTAACTAACATATGATAAAAATCAAATTAAAAGATATATATTATAATAATAATAATATAGGGAAAATGTGTGATAATATAAGAGTCGGCCAAAGAATTGAACACATTTATATTTATATATATTATTGAGATAGTATGAATATAGATTACCCTTATCCGTTCTTTCTTTCCAAAAATTTAAATGATTTTAAAGAAATTGTTTTGCAAATTAAGTGATTCACCTTATATTCATAAGTTTGTTCATGAAAAAAAAATTACTTACTAAACATTCTTTAAAGATATATGTGCATCAGTGCCATCTTAAAATTAAAAATCTGAATGCACGACTATTTTTTTCGGATGACATCTTAATTTTCTTTATCCAATAAATTGAAAAATCATAAGCATCTTGAAACATGTAACATATGCACTCAGCAATAGAGGCGGAAAGGTTTACTAATGGAAAATTCTCTGAACTTCAACATATATTATTGAAGATGGAGAATTCAGTCTATCAGGTTATACTACAATAGCTTAATAAATTCTATAGGAAATAACATCTATGTACTCACAAAAAAATTAATTTAAAAACAAAAAACTCCACAACTAAGGCCTTCCACAGTGAGCACCAAAAGACTCTGTCCTTTCCAAGTTCTCCAGCAACAGCATCAGTTGGCAAAGATGATCACTTTGAACCAGAACTTAGGCAGAACAGATTTTAAATGGTATAAAAATATAATGTCCATTATATGTCTGCAACTCAAATCGATGCACGAATTTGGATGGACAAAGTTAGAATCAATCAGAATAAGGACCCTCCATATTTCAGAAACTGCCTCAGCAAAATTTGTTTATCTTAACCAAATACAATATCGTGTCAGATATGGTATTAATGATGCAACTGAGCAAATAACAAGAAGGACAACACATTCACTATAGGGAGAAAATGTTACCTCTACTCGGATGGGAGATGCGCAATTTCAATTTCTTGGAGTGATTTTCCTTTTGTTTCCAAAACATTGCTCTTCACAAAAAACACAGCTACCAAACAAAAGGCAGCAAAGATTGTATACAGCACTACTGCCCCTATTTGCTCCAGCAAGCGCAAAAACAATAGACCAACAAAGAAATTTATCACCTGTTATGAACACTGAAGTAAATTAACAAGATGGCACCAGAAGTTCATGAGCTCAAAGATGTGAAAATGATTGAGATGACAGCAAAACCCAATACCTCTAGTTAACATGCAAACTTACTTTTTGGAACATTATCATTATTACTTCTTTCTCTTTTTTCCTTTTGCTCTTTAAATGTACATCATTAGTAAATATGCTCTGACTAGGAGCATTTCAAAAAAGAAATTTGAGAAGTACAACAAATCAGAAAACATTTTTATTCGACAACCCAAAATTTATCATTTACAAAACAACCAGAATAACCAAATTATCTGTCTCTCTCTCTGTTTTAAGAAGTAACCAGAGTATAAATTTAATAGAAACCAAATTGTGTAATATCTGCTTCAAGCACATTGCAAGCGTATATATTACAGCAAACTATGTAAATTATCACCATACACTATACAAACAGCAGATTCCCCTTCTCAGGAGTTCAATCTTATCGTTATTGTTTTCTTTTTTCCAGCCATACTCAGGTCATTCAAATTCCAACATTAAACTAGTCTATAGGCCATGGGGATATTGTACTACCAAGTTCTTGTGTTAATACTTCAAAAAAAAAAAAAAAAAAATACTTAAGCGGATCTCCTATTAAGAAGAATGCTTAATGGTGAGTTTGACAAGTGTGAGTTCAAATTTCAGTTCAACGAAAAGGATAGAAAATGGACAAATTATCTGCCAACAAAACCATAGCAGGAAGATCTGCAGAAAAAAGTTACCCAGTGCACAGACATGCAAATTGCCATTGCCTTATCCCTAATCCGGCCAGGAAGAATTTCTGAAAGGAGGAGACCAGGGACTGGACCAGCACCAAGAGAAAACGTAAAGACAAATCTGCAATTTCAATTTGTTATTTAGCAGAAATGCAAAGCATACCATGATATTGACATATCAATAGCTTCTAAATTTTTATGTTTATTCTTTTATCAAAAAAAAAAAAAAAAAATCTATCTTTATTCTGTAACAACTTGCATCATCAAAAATGGTATAGGAGTTTTTTAGAGGTACATGCACTGAGTAGCAACTTATGCTTTTGACCTTCTTAGAACTATGAATCAGATTCAAGAATTTTATACCATCAATCATGTCATACCGTACATGCCTCCCTCACATCTTCCAATCTTCTCTAGCTAGAACGAGAATTGGATTAATATGAAATATTGGCTTGTTTAAACTTTAAACACCTCCCTCTAAATATTTCAATCATTGCAGAATAACTTAAAAACGCATTTCAGATATCCAAAATTTATATTCATCAAGATGCCTAAGCAGATTTAGCTGTTTTTATTTTAGTTTTTTTTTTCTTTTCTTTTTTTCTTTTTTTTTCTTTGTATTCAACAAAGTTGCAGCTAATTGATCACTCACAGCAGCATGCCACCAACAGATAGATACAATGCTCCAGAGCCTGATGCGAAAGAACTTGCTCCAAAAACTTGAAGTGCCATTGACACTGCCTAAAAACAACAAAATGTGTTAAGCAAAGGTGAGATAAAATGAAAATTTGTAGACTACATAATGCAAAACAGAGGTGAACCCAATAAACAGAAAACGTAATATTTGGTAGCACAGCAATACAATTACAGAAGACACAAACTGACAATCTAATGGAAGCCAAAAAGGAAGATCTTGTTGAGCAGAGGTCATATTTCAATTTCATCTCCAATATGTAAATCTTGCAAATACACAGGATGCAGCATCACATAATTTACTACAAAAATATATATCTGAAGTTTTGGAATTAGTAATAACTAAGAACAGATATAAAATAAAATATAAAATAAAAAGCAATTTTGAGGGTGGCAGCCCAGATATCACATGAGCTAAAAAAAAACACTCCATTTGGGGCCTGAATGAGTAATTATTTGGTCATCACAAAAGCGTAGTCATCTGTCCAGACATAATTCAATAATTCAATCATACAGTTAATTTCTGGAGGATTTTCCTAGTTGGAAAATCATGTGGACCTTTGCGCCACATGAATGTTCAGAGAAAACCACAATGTATTTTTTACATTCCAGCCCAAAATATCTGCCATCAAATTTCATATAATTGGAAGAGTTATTCATAGAAAGAAATTTATTTCAGTTTACTTACCATGCCTGAAAAACTTCCAAGAAGAAGAACCTTTCTTCCAAGTTTATCCATCAATATCGTTGCAATTAATGACCCTAGTACAAAAAATAAGGTAAAGAAGATGTTTGACCATAATCTAAAAATGTGCAAGTAAGATACTTGGGAATAAAGCCATCAGTACCCAATAAATTTGTAACTCCCACACATATGTTTGCAAGATCAGAAGGTACACCGAAGCTTTTAAAAACAGTCGAAGAGAAATAGAATACAGCATTTATGCCAGATAGCTGTTGTAAAGCAAAAAGGGCAGAGCCAATGAAAACCACTGCAAAATATATACATTATACAGCAATCTTTTAGAAAAAAACATATATAGATACCATGAAACTAAAACTATGTATAAATGAATTGCTATATCTACCTTTGAAATAGCGGCCATATATCAACTCAGAGAGCTTGACTGCATCTGCCTCATCTCCTCTGTCTGACCTTGACAATTCTGCCATTGCAGATTTGACATGTAATCCTCCTAGAAGCTTCTCAAATTCAGCTTCAGCTTCAGCACCTCTTCCTCTCTAAACCAAGTTCAGAATAAATTGAGAGTACACATTGTCAAGTCACCTCCAATAGCTCAATGATTATTCAAAAAGATGACAAACAATACATTGTGAAGGGTGGTGTAGACCTCCATGATAATTGCTCACCTCTCCCAAAGACTGAACAGTTAAAACAATTTTACTAAAAGTGGAGAAAATATTAATGCATTTACTTGAGGGCACTGGAGCAGGTCAGATGTAAAGAAGAGGAATACTAGATACGAGAAAACCATATGTTGAATAACTAGAAATAGAGGGCAATGATGGTTTGCATGTATGTATGTCTGTATTAAGGAACAGAGAGAGCTAGGTCCATTGCTCTAAAAAATAAGGCTCCAAAGTCCAAATAACTCACATCAAAATTCAGTTCCAAACTTCCAATTTGAAATCAACCAACAAAAAAAATGGAATATTTAATCAACCATATGTCTTCTGACAAAAAACAATAAAAGAGTTAATTTCATGTCTGACCACTATTCAGATCAATCTAATTAAATTTACATTCAAACTCGATTAAATGGACTGAAGCATTAATTATACATTTCATGCACATTTACACTACTGATATATTCATAGGATATGTGACTTGTTTATCCAGAAAGACAATCGCTTATTAAAATTGGTATCATGTAAATTTGGGATATAATCCAGATCTCTCAGACCTGCATTAACTCGAGCAATTTAATTTGAATCCAAACAAAACACTATTTAAGAGTAATGATTCACATATGACAGCAGTTGACCTTTAAAAGCCAATGGGGACTCTCTGCACAGAACTCCATGAAAAGGGCAAGTATTGCAGCAGGAATGGCAGATACCCAAAAACAAATCCGCCACCTGAGCACATCATCAATGGAAAAGATCAATCCTTAGATATCCAGATGGAAAATACAAAAACTGCTTAAAAACATTTAGATAAATTGAAAAAAAAAAAAAAAAAAATTTAAAAATCATATATTTTCTAAATTACCATTACTCCTCTTAAGATATCTTACCATCCAACTATTTCCTTGGCTGGGAGTCCAATAAAAAGAGCTCCCATGAGTCCTAGACATGTAGCAATTTGAGTGAAGCTCCCAAAAGTGCCCCTTATAAAAGCCGGTGAAACCTGATCATGTTGATGAACCATCAGTTAGAATTTAAGAAGAAAAAAAAATTAGGAAAGACACTTATGACACCCCTGATCAAGTGGATGAATCATAATTAAATATTTAATAAAAGGATTATAAAGAAAACTATTATGCATAATAGTCAGACTAAACCAACAACATAATAATTTCTTATACCTCTGCCACATAGAGAGCTGCAACAGGTGGGCCAAGACCCATCCCAGTTCCAACAAAGAACCTGCCTAGAAGCATACCCCACAGACTTTTCCGTTGTTGCACTGCAAGATCATGTTTGATTAGTTTTTAAGCTTCATAACATTTTGAATAAATGCACAAAGTAAAGGTGATTGTAAGTTAATCTCCAATCGTAGGGAATCCTTTAAGCAATAAACATATGGGGAAGGAGGGGGGAAATAAACCCAGATGGTTCAAGAAAATCAAGTGGTAATAGTTTTATATAGTGGTTAAATAATTCATTTATTGCAATATGTTTTTCTCTATCCTTTATGCAATTATCAACAACAGAGAAAAATTTTCATATCTAGTAAATAAATAATAAAATCTCAACTCACAAAAATTACACAAACTCCATGATGGTAAAACCATATGCATTTATGTGTAAGAAACCCACCAAAAAGCTTACTTCAATACTAAAGCGAAGAATAGTAATAGAGTAAAATGATTCAATGAAAAAAGTACTATAGTAACGACCAATAGACTTTTATATCTCTACAAAGATGTATATCAAAGCAGAAAAATCTGAAAGTGCTAGACTTTGAGAATGATGGATTCTAAAGACAAATAACTAAGATCTGCCTCTCAATGCAGTTACCTCATTGAGGTACCAATTATCATTGGTAAGGCACAAAGTTGAAATGCCCTTCGACGCCCAATCCCATCTGTAATCCAACCACTGAATATAGATCCAACAAAGGCACCTCCTAAACATGTACTCACCACTAGACCTTCATTGACATAAGAGAACATATTAGACAAATTCTTTTCAAATGCATGAATTAAAAAAGTTTGTCACATTAAATACCTTCAGCCAAGGTATTCCCACTAAAGCCAAGGTCTATAGAGATGCTTTCTAGGGTTTCATTGATCACTCTGCATTAAGAAGCAACAAAGAGAATATATTATTTCAAAACATATCGCAAGAGAGAAATAGAAATGATTATTATTTTCAAAGATTAGGGAAATACCCAAGATGGTAGCCATATAAGAATGAAGAAACAGTTGCCACTAGAATATGTGGTAACGAGCGCCTCCATGAAGGGTTTCCAATATCTTTGCCATTCAGCAAGCGTACTAAAGGCCATATGAGAAATCATCCCAGTGGTTAGTATCAGGAAAAAGAATAGTAGGCAATGTATAGACTTCAAATATTGAACAACAATCATTTTGGTTCATAGTGATAGGAACAAGTCACATTCATTTGGATAGGAAAAAGTCATATGCATCACCCTATAAATTAATGTTGTAACGTAAATTTCAATAACCAAAAATAAAATAAGGCAAATCCTCGATCACATGAAACTTTTCTTGGATTTTATGATCTGATTTTATAGTTACACCAATTAATTCTACTACATCTTCCAAGTTTCTTTCTTTCTTTCAATCTTCTTTCTGTTTGTGTTTTTCTTTTCCTTTTTAGCAAGTGTTTATCATATCATGCTATATGATAGATGAATAAAATTCACCCACTAATTATATGATTACTTAAAGTAATGACAGATCATATTAAATTACTAAAATTCTCAACTCTAGAGCATTTATAATATCATAGTTTAAGTCTCGACCCAATTGGAAAAGTAATAATTAAAAAGAAAAATCCAAAATCAGAATATGAAGCCTAACATTGAAATTTAGAATACAACAACAATAAAGCCTCAGTCCCAAAACAATGAAATTTAGAAGAAAAGACGAAAATAGTGATTAAGCAATTTGAAAGTAGCAGAACCATCTTCTCTGTCATAAGAATTTAAATAGTCCTTTGATGCTCCACGTTTGTACATCACGGGTGCATGAACGTAGCGCCCCCACATAGCAAAATTATCAACACCTTCCCCGGAAATCGGAACAGTATTTTCTACCGCTAACTGCAATGCCAGATCAACCTCTAATCAATCAGATTATCAATCATAACCCTACATCACCATGCAACCACATTGAGAAATTAACACTCACAATCTGAGATTGGAGTAGAAATTCAGTGATGAAAATTCCATCTTAGATCCCATATATCAAGACGTCACATTTCTAGTGTAATTTAGAGATATATAAAATACATAATTACATGCATTCGTGCACATTTACACACACACATTCATACATAAACGTCACCCTTTTTCCAAGATCAGGAAACTCACCATTTTGAGTGTGAAACAAATAAACGAAATCCGTAATATTACATACACTTTAAATCCCATCATCAAAATGCGGAGCTAATATACATATAGAAACAGAGAGAGATGTGAAATTTTCAATTACCTTGATTTAAAAACCTTTCAGAAAGAGACTTAGAAAACGATCTAATTGAATTTGAACAGCTACATCCAAAGAGACAGCTGAAGAAAGAAGAAGAAGAGAAAGTCAGTGTCAGTTGCCGACAGCATTTGTGGAAGAAATGCGAGTGTGTGTGTGTGTGTGTGTGTGAAAGAGTGAAAGAGAAAGAAATGGACCTGCGCATTTGCAAATTGCAATCTACAGTGACATTGTTTTTTTTTTTTTTTGACAACTATCTACAGTGACATTGTTGGTTATGAAATAGAATATTGAAGCAAATGAGCCACCAAGGGTCTAGACCTCTCAACTATAACCTTGGAGATACGTACACCTGTTTCTATTTTATCCAACTTTTTTAAATATCAACAAAAACTCTAATGTATCTATATCTTTTATCTTTAAACAACAAAGCTTCGCTCAAAAATGTTGCTAAATCAGTCAATATCAACATGAGACACCCTATTTTTTGGTTTAAATCTCCCACCCACCTACCATTAAAGAGACAAAATATCCACCCTCATCTGTTTTTTTTCTTTTTGTTTTAAATAATACTACACAAATTCTATACCTCTAATATATCTCATAATAATAATTGCACATTTGAAAAAAGAAGCACTATTTATTAATTACAAAAATATTGTTAAGTTTCTCTTTATTATAAAATACGAAAGACATTAATTTACGTTACATAATCAATGCCATTTGTCACAAGTTTTTTTGTAGTACGACACAACCTCATCTCTCAAAAAAAGTCTTTAAGATCCCAACATATAGACTGACTAGGGATCTTAAAACTATTCCCAATATCTTAAAAGTTAGATATCCTTGTGACACTCGAATAGCTTAAATCTTGAACATAATCCACAGAAATGCATTTTGTCGGCCTAGAGATGTCCTATCGATTTTTCTTTCTTTTTTTCTATCTTTTTATTTTGGCCAGTAAAGCATATTTTCAAATCCTCTACTCTACTGGCTTCCTTGTTTGATGAATGCAGTCTCTTCAAATTCAGAACTTTATGTTACGTGAGCTTCTTGCCGAGAGCAGCTTTGTACCTTTACGTCTTTTTGTTGTTTTTTATTCTATTTGTACTCCTACTATAAAGCCGTAGCCGTAGGCCTTTCTGTTGAATTAAATCCCTTTATATATTGTATTCTATAATCTTTTTTTTAATAGGCAACATTATATCATAAATTTACCACACCACACTACCTTAAGCTACAAATGATTTTGGCAAGCACCTTCACATGTAACTATTTGATTCTCTTGGAAGGCAATCAAATTTCTTTTTTCTCCATGACAAAAAATTATTGAAATCCTTTTTTATTTATAGTTAAATCAATTATAATTTTTTTCGAAAAAAAAAAAAACATGAAAATCATCTTCAAAGCTTGATCATGTGCACTAACTTTCGGGCTATACAACAATTCCCTTGAATTACAATACATGTTAAATTTAACATGGGCATGCTCTTTGTATATCTGCTGCCAAAACACCTGGACAACATGCAAAACTAAAACGACAAAGTATAGAGGAAAAAATATCGGGAAGACCAATTGCATTCACTTGACTCTAAACTACACCATAAACATCGTGGCTAGCTGGTGGATACCACAATGTTCTAACTCGACGTATCAGGGCATATCAGGCAGTACCCGTTGATGAACTCATTATCTGAATCTGTAAAAAAAGAGAGGCAAGAATGAAGACCGCATTTTATGTTTTTATTTTTTGGTTTGGGAAGGGGGGTGACTATTTGGGAAGGTCACCTTAGATGAACATACCTTATTCACGAGTAGGTTTACTTGCTCCCTATACATCTCCTTCAAATCTATAATATCTGCACGGAGTTCCTCCAGCTAGACATGCAATCACATATAAATGTCAGGGATATGAGGGAAGTAGCACCTTATTTCCATGTTTTGATTTACATAGCAATAAAATAAAACAAAATGCAGATATCAAACAAGCAACAGCCAAGAAATATGATGGAAATCCTGTGCTTCAATGCAACCACAACCCCAAAGCTATGTTTTTAGCTATTTCCTTTCCCTTTTTTTTTTTTTTTTTGGGGGGGGGGGGGGGGGGGGGGGGGGGGGTGTTGATTACTGACTTACACATGTACCCAGTAGATTTTAACCCATGACTACACCATCTACCCCTTACATATGAGGGAAGGACAAGCCATTTGAGCTTAATAAAGTACAAACATCACAAAGAAGGGGGAATGTAAATTTTTCATATTTTTTGTTTTTGGAATTGGTTTGTGTGTGACCATGTGTGTGTGTATCATTAGTACCACACACAAGTTAAAGGTATTTAGGGAAATTCCCTGAATTAAAACATGAAGCGGAACATGTAAAACCTTGAGCATGCCCCCAATTACATATTAGCCGGGTGAAATTGAGCCCTCACACACAACCTTTCCTAAGCGAGAAAGCATTGGAACGGCACATAAAATTTACATGTAAAAGCTACACAAGCACAAAATGAAAAGTGCATTGCATCTAAAAGTCAATGCTGTCTTATTGCCTATCAGAAGAGGCAGGGAGGTGATAATGCAAACATAACTAATATGATGAAAGTACTTCTCAAAAAAAAAACATTATATGATGGAAGTGGCTCATCTTTTACGTTGTAAACTGCACTTTCCAGGAAGGCACAATGCCATGATTTAATCTAGTGCAAGATGAGCAAAGTCAATGATTTAAAATGACGCAAACAACCATCACATTTTAGACTATTGTGCCTCTCCACAACATCCAAAGGAGAAAATTTATTTACCATTCTAAGCAAAGAGCCAAAAAAAAAAGAATACATATGTACCTCCTCATCACGTTCACCCATTAGCTCCAGTGCAGCAGAATGCCTCCTCCTTAATGCTTCTAGCTCTGCCCGTATGCCAGGCAACATGGAAGACTCTGCCCGTAACTTTTCACACTGTAACCAACACACGCAATTCTCAAGCCCGTCAACATGAAATGACACTAAGAAGAAGAGGAAGAAGACAAGAAGAGAAGATTGAACCTCACCTGTGCTGTCATTTTGACCAACTCCTCGGCAAGAGAATCACGAATAGATTCCAATGATGCCTTAACCAAAAAAAAAGAAATCAATGAAAACTGAATATAGATGAAACAGCGTAATAAAACTGTATAGTATAGCCCATTTTTTTTTTTATAGTAATGAAAGTTTTATTGAAGGCCAGCCCATGTGTACTAGATGTATACTAAAGGACTGCCAAAAAAATTCAGAAAGAACAATGATCAATCAGATCCACCATGGAATTGATTGAAAATATACCCAAATTGAAAACCCTGGTCATACAAAGTTTGAAAAAACAAAAGTTTAAGAGCAGAAACAGATCTTTCGCAATCCTCAAAGTGACGACCATTCCTCTCCCTCCAAAGACACCACATCACACAATGGGGCACCATCCTCAAAACAACCAAATTTCTATGATTGCCATAATGGCCCTTGTATGGCCCATTAAAACACCATAACAATTGAATGTGAACAAAAGCAGCTCTGCAGAGCTCAGATCTAGATTATGCAATAAAGCAGGCAGCACAAATAACATGTAGTGTAAAATAAGATTTAAGGATTTTAAATATATTTCATACCAGACGAGACATGTACGATGCAAGTTCACCCTCCTTCTGACGAAGAGCAGCTTCAAAAGTACTAGGTGTCATGCTCTTCATATAGTATGGACTCATGGTTGCCTCTCCAGCATTTCTCCTCTCGGAGAAACTGTCAGATGAGTCTAAAGATGCTTGCAGAATATAGCTTTCCTCCATGCTGCCTTGGCTGCTAGCACTTGAAAGCTTTCGCGTCAAATTTCCTGCAGAAAGTTACAAAATATATTTATATATATATATATATTAATGATCACGGACCATCAACTGATGCAAAGTAAGCTCAAGCATCATACCATTCTCAAAAGCAGAATAGTGCCTTGTTATGGGAGTTTGATCAGATGCAGAAGCAGAATGGACACGAGCTGTCCTTTCCAAATCCAACCGAGCAGCTTTCTCCTTTTCTATCTCCTGTCAAAAGCGAGGAGCTATTTGAATAACACTGTCTAGATATAATTAGAACAAGGGCATTCTGATTTTAATTTTTTTAATTAACTATGAATAAAAAGTCTCATTAAACTTCAATAAACTAGAATGAGTCAGACTAACATAACTTAATACAACTAAGATGGAGGTAGATGGAGTTCCTTTTTCTTACTATCAAATGTAACTTTAAATTATCTAAGAACCAGAAGCACCACCTGCTGTAGCAGTTCCCTGTGCACCAGTGCATCTTGTAACTCTTGCTTGTGTTTTCGCCTGAGTTCCTTAATTTCTTCTTCAAGCTGGTTTGCACGACCCTCATGAGTGTCAGCTTCCTCCTTGGCTGCAAGGTACTCTTGCCTATTTTCAGCTGCTCTCTGTCTCTCCTTTTCAAGGGATCTACTCAACTGCGTCTGTTCTGCTCTAAGACATGAAATCTGAAATATATATAACAGGTGTAAGCTAATATCTATGAAAAAGCCCCAATACTTAAAGAAGATAACCAACAAAAAGCAGAACCTGAGCCTCAAGAACATTGATTCGAGATAAGGTTTGAGATAAGCGTTCATTCACAGATCGCTCTCTTTCCTCAGCACCTGCAGCTTTGGCCTCTGCTTCCTGTAATACGATAAACAAAATAAGAACACAGTGGAAATTTCAAATATAAATAAGTGAAAACATTCTACACACTTGGAGCCGAGAATTAAGGGATCTTTCAACAGCAGCCCAAGCTTCTGCCCTTCTAGCAGTAGTTTCCTGTCACCAATAAAAGGAGGAGTCAACCACAAGACCCAAGCAACTGACAAAAGTTAATCAAAGGCCCAGTCCAAGGTCCATAAAGGATCCCCATCAGATCTCTAAAATTGCATTCAAGTAAATATTCACCTGCATAGCTTCTATCTGCCTTAAAAGAGGCCTTGTAGATTCTGGAACTTGTGTAATCAACTCCTCACATCGGCGCTCACTTGCCTAGCCAAATAAGAAGCCAAATTAAATCATCAGCAAAAAAAAATGAAAACATTGAAGGGTAACAGTTGAAGCACAAAGGGAAAGTTTGACACACTTGATAACGTTTCTGAAGATCCTCAACATCCCTACGAAGCATGTCTTCTCTAAACACTGCCTGCAAAATTGATAATATAGTGAATTAACCATGAACGGTGACAGATCAGCCGGATGAAACCACAATCCAACCGTTATAACAAAAACCTGCTGCTCCTTTCTACTTAGAGTTTGCCTTAATTCTTCAAGAGCCTGGACTAGCATAGCTTCACGTTCCTCGGCCTCTCTCAAACGACTCTCAAGTTCAGTTCTGGCTTCATTGTTGGCACGTGCCTCTGCTAATGCTTCAGACTCCTTTGCAGCATTTAAAGCATTTGAATAATATTCTTTCTGTGATGCAAGTTCTATTTGATGTTTCTCTATTGTTTCTTGCAGCAACTTCTCCGTAGCTGCCTTGTCCTTCTTGATACTCTCTACTTTATTCTCTTCTACCTGGATGTGGACAAAATAAATTACATACCATTAATAAACCATTCATAAATATAAATAATATTCTTTTTCTCTTTCTTTTTTTTATAGGTAAAAATATTGATGTTAAAATAATATTCTTTGCAACAGCATCTCTAGATCTTTTCACAAGAATTTGAAGACAACGTATGATTTAACAAAAATAAATAAATAAATGGAAGAAAAAATATTCCTTCAGACAAGATCCCAAGAACTTTCATTTGCTTTGGAGTAAATGTAACTGACTTCTTCAATTAACTAGCATCACGAATAATGAGCAATTTCTTGCAAACAGATAAACAACCTGTAAGTTCAAACTCAAGTCCTCATAGGACAGAAATACCATAGAGGCCTTCAAATTCAGTGGAGTTAACTGTACTCTTATAAGGGAACTTTCCAGCTGAAATTAATAAGTGCTGAAATATGTTGGAAAGTCCATGTCTATTTTAACTTTAAGGTGACTTAAAGAAAGTATTTGTTCCAGATTGATTATCCAGCAAATAAATTTTTTAGAGAATGTTGCAAGAGTTCGATTACCTGAAGCTTAGTACTCAGCCCCTTCTTCTCTTCTTCAAGCTCTCTAATCTAGCTTTCAGAAAAAAAGGAGGAGATAAAAAAAAAAGGCAAAGAATTTGTTACATTAAATATGGTAGCAGTTTGAAAAGATAGAGGATCACCAAACCTAAAGCAATACCTGAGCCCTTAATTTCCTAATTTGAGATTCTTGAGCAGCCTGCTTTTTTGAAAGCTCTTCACCTGATTTGAACAATAACTATGCAATATATAAATTGAGAATAAATAAAATAAGAATCTTACTCTCTAATATACAGAATTCCAAAATGCTCACCTCAGGAAAATCACATCTACAATGATTTGCATTCCTTCATATATTTTTTTCTTAAGTAGTTATGATGGTTTGCATGTCAGATATCAACTAGCATGGCTGATACAGTACACTAGTAACACATGAAATAATAATATGGCCTGGAAACCAGCAAATCTAGTAAGAAGCCCTTCCAGCCATACAGGGAACCTCATGTAACACTAGGTTCATAAAGTGCAATAATAACACCTCTCAGCCTGACAAAAGAATGCATCTCAAAGTGTAAAGCTTCAATAAACCCATAAAGTGACTGCAGCAGGACATAATATCAACAAGCCATGTCAACCACCAAAACAAAATCCCATGAATTATTTATCAAAGCTAGAGAAATTACATCCTAAGACACGTGGAATTTTCGGACTACATGCCCTAAAGTGCCATGAGTAAATAAATTGTAATCCGGCACCTCAAACCATGTTGGCACCCAGAATATATCCATGTTAAAGATAATAGTTCCTGACAAAGCTACCACCTCAATCCTAAAATTTGTATAACTCTTTTCTGGCTGAAATTATGGCATGGAAAACACCAAAGGAGATGACATTTCTTCCCAGCGATGTGTGATACTCCTACACTTGTGCAAATGCTAACAGTAAAATTCACCCTTATTTAACTGAAAAGGAAAAAATATTATGAGGGTGCTATAAATTTTCTTAAAAAATTATTGTATTGTTTCATAATCATTATACCATATGTGGCTCTTATGCATATGTTTGATATGTCTTTAGAAACACATACAGATATAGCCTTGTCCTTGTGTCTAAGATTTTCTTTTATAAGTAAAAAATTCATTGAAGATAAAAAATAAAAATAAAAACCATCCAAATACACGGGTTGTATACCCAGGGGAAGCACCGCCAAAAGGAAAAAGAAAAAAAATACAAAAATACAAAACTAGTGAAAACCCAAGGAATCCAGAAAATCTTTTTTTTGATAAGTAAGGAATCCAGAAAATCTAGAAGCCCCACTACGGATGCCGAAGAATATGTCAAAGTCCAATCATAAAAGGACTTCAAAAACAGATATTTTTGCTTCACCATACTCATTTCTTTCCCTTCAAAGAACCAAGCATTCTGTTCTCTCCAAATACACCACATTATGCATAACGGGACAGCTTTCCAAATCCCCCCAACTCCCCTACCAAACCCCCCCATCCAACACGCCAACATATCCCATACCGAACACGGCATTACCCAGTAGACTCCAAATAAACCATATATCATAGACCACAGTTCCAAACCACTGCGCAGTGAAGGAACAAATGATTTGCATTCTCCCCATGAGTCTTACATATAACACCACTCCATTAAAATGTTGCCCCTCTTCCATAAATTATCGGCAGTTAGGATCCACCCTGAGGCCGCACACCACGAAAAGAAAGCCCTTATGCCTAAGATTTTGAGAGTTGTTGAATCAAAACATGATGCTTGTGTCTGTGTCCGCAATTCATAGCCACCATCTCTAAGATAATATTAGAACTTATATTAAAAGCTCATCTAAAGGCTATTGGAAAAGGCCACAGGCATTTAACTCATTGAGAGCTGTGCCACCCCACTAGCTTCACAAAAAGAAGGGAGGGTTCTTCATAGTCCTGTCACACAACATGCATTTTTCAGCAGCAGCCCCCAATGGCTCAGTGATCCACAGCAATGCCCAAACTTCCATGTGCTGCAAATCGACTATATAACTGCCTTATAGGCATCTTTCAGAAAATCACTACATCCATGGTTTGATCCTCTCAAATGCAACTGAGTGCCTCTCTCCACACACTCTATTGTACCACTCTAACCTCAAGCCAACTAGCCCCTTTCATCACCCACTATCTTGTCAGGGTCAGCTCCTTCACCAAATAAGCCTCAAGAATCAAGTCATCCTCAAAATACTATTTAATTTTACTGTACTAGGTACAATTGCCTTCCTGGTCTCATATCCTCCTAGGTTCATTTAAAGACTAAGTCATTAAAAAAACATGCCAAAACCATATTACCCTCACCTAGTTCCCAGTGCAGATCATCATCCATGCCTATATTTCAAATAAGGCCATAAATTTCCTTCTTATTTTTTTGTGTGGTAATTAACTCAAGCATGATGTACTTATATAAATAAATAATTAACTCACGCATGACACCCTATGGGATTAAAACCAGCGAGCTGTCACCCACCACTGGTTTTTAAGGGGATGGAAGTGCCATTTGGCTGCAGCCCAATAGCCAAAAATTTGCACCACGTGCAAAGTATATCTGTGACAGATATCTCCCTCTATAAAATGTTGATGTATCTAAGACAAGCCTCTCAATAACACAAGCCTATATAATGCATCTAGCATAAACAAATAAGTTTCATATGCATCACAAAACAGAATATGCTGAAAAAAGAAACAGAATATATACGGCACTAAAAGTTTCCACATCTGTACCTTCAGCCATAACCTGACTAATTATTTCATCTTTTTCTTTCAGAAGAACAGCTGCGTCACTTTTTTTACTTTGCTCTCTCCTAAGTGTATCCCTTTCCTTAGTAAGAGCATAAACCTGTAATCATAAATGCCAGAGTATTTAAATGATAACAACTAAAACAATATCTTAAATTGACAAAACATATTCCCCTATATCAGAAGACTTTCACAGTGTTTTGTGTATAATTGAAATACCTCAAAGGAGGGATTGTCATGTATATTTATATTAACAACTAGGGTTACAAAATAATGAAACAAACAAAAGGCCATAAAGGCCCACGTAACCCATAGGTCACTGGATATTATTGCCAATACCCCTCAAATCAACTTTGAGAAATTATATTCTCATTTGAAACCATATTAAATACATCTGCAACCATCTACACTTGGAATTTCAATTTTGCAGTAAACTGCACATAGCCACTTTATTTAGTTATCTCATTAGCATGTAACTATGTACAGTAGGAACTAAAGAACTTCTTGACTGACAGCCAAAAAAAGGACAAAGGGGGTCTCTTTGCAGGATACAAGTAGTTGTCAATAGCAGTATTATTTTTTTTTTGTTTATGGATGAATTGCTTGCAGTATCATACATTCAATTACGCTATAATTCATATGTAAAAGAATATGTGTCACCCATGATCTTGATTGTATCGTTAATCATACAATACACCTTGAACAAACTTCAACACTTTTTGGTAGTTCCTCAGCAGAATCAATTTCAGTCCTTTTGTAAGAGATTAAAATTGCTTGTGAGGTACTTAGCTAATCATTTTACTTTTTTAAAAAAATATTAAAGACAATTTTTTTTGTCAAATATTTAAATAAAATTGAGATATTGCCTTTAAAGACAAACAAATGAGGCGCTGAAATCTGCAACTGAACTAAGAGACATAGTAACTTGTTGCCTTCAAAGGATTCCCTTAGTTGACTGCTAAACAGGATAACCATATGGCCTTAGATATCACTTAAAAGTGAGAATGAACCTTTGAAGCAAAGATCTAAGGATTTGATGAATATGAATCAATGAAGTGAAAGATCAGAAAAATCTAAATTTTAGAAAATATTATGATTACACGTCTGCATTTTATTACTCAAAACAATGCGATATAAAGTTGAATCTTGAAGTAACCAATTAAATCATGGTAAATTACATTTAAATTGTCAGGTATAAGAACATTAATTGTTCCAGAGTTCAATATCTTTCTTGCTTTCACATTACAATTTCTTTTAACTAGGTTTCATAATATCTTTCTTGCTTTCACATTACAATTTCTTTTAACTAGGTTTCATACATTTAGGTGTACGCACAATGCATGATATGATATATGATTATGATACTTGATGAAAAAGGATTACATCAAACGTGATTTGCATGATAGACAGTGTAAAATCTAAGTCACTAAATACATCAGAGGCATATACGTAGTTGCCTTTTTTATATTCGTATAAATAAAGTGGTACTCAGATAGAATAGAATGACGGAAAAGAATACATATTGCTGACCCTGACTGCTTTGTTGAGGATCCAAAGCCGACCCCAAAAATTTTGGGACTAAGGCTCCGTTGTTGTTTTGTTGTATAAATGAAGTGATCAATACATATAGTTGCTATACAACCAAGATAACATCACAATCAGCAGTGTATCACACACTTGACAAGTACACTCCCTCAATGGGAAGTTAAGAAAACTTAAAATCATACACAGCTTCACAAGATGAGCACAGCATGCTATTATAGGAAAATACCAGCATGAATTACTCATTTTGAAGAAATGAATAGAAACATAAAGATTCAAAGTTCAGAAACACTTTTCAGCTAAGAATCTTCAATTTCTCACAAGGTCTTAACTTAAGAGTTAAGACCCAGCTGAACAAAATTATAATAAAAACAAAAATTGATGAAACATACCTTCCTTTCAAGAGTTGAAACCCTTTGATGGTATTCCTCTCGCAAAGACTCAACTTCTGCATCATTGGATTTTCTCTGTTCCATATTTTTCAGCAGTTAAAGTGTGAATGTTTGAAAAAAGAGGAGGCAGGGGGGAGGAAATATCTTTCAAACATGGAGTCTATGATCCCTAACATGTTCAATTGAAAGATGCCTACAATCAAGCAGCAAATGGATGGAAAAAGAATAATAGATATATCAATCAACGGTGAGAAGGAGAATATATGAATCCATGTTGTCCACCACAGTTCAAGAAAACCTTAACAACTGTCCAAACTTGAGACATACAATGAAGGGCAATCAACAAATTTGGGGCAAAAACAAGCATACATAATTTCATAAATAATAATATTTCAAAACTAAGAACGCTTTGCATTTTGAATTATAAACCATCAACAAAATAAACATAGGTGTCTTAGGTGATATTACAAATAAGATAACACAAAAATCTTTAATAGTGAATGAAACCAACCAAAAATACAATTACCAATTTCTTTTAACAAACTACATAGCCACATAAATCGGTAACCGGGGATGTAGAACATACATATGTACATGAATATATCATGATAAATCCATATCTACTATTACCAATTATAATTAAGGAACAAAAGGTATAATTGCACATACCTTCAAATCATCAATCACAGATTTTAGTTGTTCATTTTCATTCATCATCCTTGCAATCTCATCAGCTTTTGCCTAAAAACATAAAACCAAATAAATCAGCGTCTCAAAAAGGGTAGATATCCAATGAAAGAAACATGGACAATGTAACATAAAATGTCTTCACAGAATGCACAGAGGGGACAAGCCGATGAAGAACCTGAAGCATTCATGCATGTGTTCAGAAAAGCTCAGAATAATGCTTTGAATATGCAGGAAGAAGAAAAAAGATTATGCATGTCTTAACATTATAAATCCAAAGATTTATGAGACCTGTTCTTCTGGTGATTGTGTTTAAGTGATATTTACATTCTTCCTTTGGCAAAAGAACAAGGATGATCAACAGACCAGTGGAATCTTATTTGGTTCTCAAAGAAGATGATCCAAAGTCATCAAACCATTTTCTATAAGAAGAAAATTAGGATAAGAGAAATTTAGGGACAACCCCTCGCTCTGACTGCAAAAACTAGGAGCAGCAGAGCGGCCATGGCCTCCCCCAAATAATTTTGGTAATGTATGCCTATCGCACTATCATCGTGATAGACAGTGCACCAAGACTTTGCAATTGCAAAGAAACCGCTCTCGTGGAATACCACACCACCCCTTCCTCAAGAGTGTAGCACTCGGCCTCAGGCGCTACTCCCAAAATCATCAAACCATGATACTTAAGGTTTAAAAATATCTTCTAAGGACCTAAACCAGTGATCAGTCCTAAACATAATGAAATGGCATCTGACTAGTTTCAACACTAAGAGACACCAAGCATTAAGTCTGAGTCTCAGATACAAGTATTACCCTACAAGAATATTTGGAACCTCATGAAATACCTGAGCTTGTCTAGCAGCACCTTGCAATGCAGTTTCCATCATTTTCATCTCCATCTTCACCTTCTCCAATTCAAGCACAGTATCGGAAGAGTCAGAGACATTTGTTCCTGAGCTCAACCGTTGCTCTTCAAAGTCAGTCCCATTAACATTGGCTTGCTGATCCACTTCAACTGCTTTAGCAATTTCATAATTTTCAGGAGAAACTGATTCAGACACTATCACTGAAGCCTCGTCTGAAGCAAGAGCATGGGGCAAGTGATCTTTAGAAGATTGACCAGGGCTAACAGTCTCCTCCATGCTAAAGGTATGTAAGCCAGAGGACTCAGTCGCACCTCCAGCATGGATATCAATTGATGCCTCAGCTTGAACTGGAGCAACTGTCTCTGCATTTTCTTCTGCTTGTAACATCTGTATATCAGTGCTCTCTACTTGTGTCTTCTGTTCATCCATGCTCTCACTCATATCAACAACATTATGCGCCTCATATGGCAAATTGGTACCACTATCAACTAGATCTACTTCAATGGCACCTGACTTGGCTTGCACCAATTCTGAATTTTCAGAGGGTCCCACTTCTAAATTCTCTTGTAGATTGCCAACAGATTCCAATGTCTCACCATCCTGACCGGTGGGTTCAGGTTGTATAACAGGCATAGGTGTTGAATCAGATTCAGCTTGGTCAGGGTTTGAAATCACATTATCTGCTCCCTCTGCCATCTCTGGATATTCAGCATCTTTGTCTACCTTGCGCACTTCATTTTCTTCCTCTGCAGTGGCTTGTTCAGCTGCAGAATGGAGAGATCTGTCATTTTCGAGTTCATTTCCTTTTTTTTCCTCTACTTCAGATTTATGCTGCGGAGATTCAGGTTTTCCAGATGATTTCTCAACTAGAGGTGGATGCTCAGAAGATTCTATCATTTGTGATGATTCTCCAGTACTTTCTTCACTTTTATGCCCCATAAGGGCCATGACAGGATCAAATAGTGCTGTTCTGTCAGTGCCAGAAGGCCATAAACCTGATGCTGGCAAGCATAGAGAGACGACATCATAGCTATAATCAATCCAAAGGACATGCTTTTAAATCTTGAGAACTTTTTACTGAAAGAGTCAGAATACTGACAGGCATAAAATCGCATAACTTCAATACGTTCTAGATAAACTGCCAATAAAGCACATCTATTTTCCAATGATTTCTGTATTTGATGTGTTTGTCCTAAACATTGTGCAAGTCCGAAACAAATACCATTTCAACTTAATTACAGACCATATCAACAAGATATCAACAAGGTGCACGTAACAGCACATCAAAAACAATTCCACTTAAAGAGTAATACTAAAATTACCAATGCCACAAAAAGAGAAACTGATTGAACCACCATCTCAAACCACTGATGTTACAATTATTGAGTTCTGTGGTACCAGCATCCTGAAATGTTGGAATTAAATTTTTAAAGCCATTTTAGTCAGACGCTAGGCTTACTTATTTTAAACTTTGAGGGTGTTCTTTATTCACATTCTATGAGGCTGTGATTGCCTAGTGTTTATTTTTCTCTCTTCTCATTCTATTCACTAACAACAAACCGCCATCAAAACATATTCAAAATCCAATCTTTTTATTACCTAAACCCTTAAACATCAACCCTTATTCAAGATCTCATCAAAATTGCAATCAAAGCTCACTAAGTATTCAAATTGCGCATTATTTCTCGCACAATGACTGTATCATAACAAAACCAAAATGTGATTTAAGCATTCAAATACAATGAAATGTATAAAGAATACCTTCAGTGCTGGATTCGGACTTGTCGGACTTCTCTTCAAAGCCGAGAGCATTATCGAAGTTCTTCTCGATGTTCTTGACGCTCTCCTGGAGCTTATTGACGGCACCGGCGAGATCCGGGAAGTTTCCCAACGAAACTCTCCCACTAAACCAAGCCATCTCCTTCTTCTGATTCCGAATCGAGAGCGACGAGAGAAGTCAATCCGAAACCTCTCAAATCGGACTATCCGAACACATGAAGAAGCCCTGCATTCATTTCCAAATTTAAACAAAAGCATAATTAGTTAGTTAGTTGCAAAATGATCGGAATTAAGAGAATTTGATTTGATTACCAGGCAAGCTTCACATGGTGGAGATCAGATTTGGTGATGAGAGGGTGAATCTGAGAAGGAGATCAACGGAGAGGAATGAATTGAATTGAAATGAACCTTTAGGGGATTGGTGAATTAAATTAAGGGTGTTTTGAGATGGTGGAAATGATTACTGTTCGAAAGGGTGTGAGTGGGGTTTGATGTAGAAGAAAAGGTGGTTCGGTTCGGTTCGGTTCGGTTCGGTTCGGAGGATAGGGACAGAGGGCGGGGGTCCATCTGATGCCTCTCTGTCAACTTAAAATATGTGGTCTACTCCCAGTCTCAGATGCTAATACCATATTTTTTATGTTCAAACGTCGTCGTTTCATTTCAATTTTTATAACTTTCTAAAAATAAATAATAAAGGATTTTAACTTTTCATAAATAAAAAATAGATCATCCATAAAGGATTTTAAACTGCTATGTCCGTACAATAAGAATTTATGTAAATTGCAAATTATAATATTAAGTTTGCATGATGAATTCACATTGTATGAGTCTAATTTTTTTTTTTTTTTTTTTGCCACAAAACCAAAAATTATAATATATTATAAAATCGTTAACATAAATAATGAAACTCATTTTAAATATTGAGTTTTAAATATAGTTTTATTTTAATAATTTTGATATACTTATAATTAGTTATATGACAAAATTATGTCATGCAACTTATAATACTTATATTGAGTCACGTAGTGTAAACATGACGTGTATGACCCTATATTTATTATTAAAAAACTAATTATGGTGATTATCAAAATAATATCAAATAAATAATGAAACTTTTTTAAAAATTTTAGAAACTCTTAGTAATAGAATCTTAATCGAAGTATCCATTTTTAAATTTTTTTGAAACTTTAGCGATAGATTTCTCTTAGAGCAATTATCTTAATATTTTAATGTACTTATAGTACATCATTACATAGATAGAAAAAAGAGATAGAAATAGAAACATAGATAGAAAAAAGAGATAGAAATAGAAAGGGCATCCACTTGGCTTTATCATCTCGTATAACACACAACTTTTTTGTTATATATTATACGATCTGAACATGGATTTATATAATATATACAGTTTTTAACGTGAAGTTTTAGTGACATTAACTGAATAACTGGTGATTATATAATGTCAAAATTTTCATATAGTATTCCAGAAGTCTTATAGTTTCATATGATATGAGTTTTATATGGATGTGTGTGTGTTTGACTCCAAATTTATATGGATTTGATAAATTTAATTATTTTAATAACAAATTTTTAATATTTTTGGTGTAAGAAAAATGTTTACACTTGAAATGAAACATGTTTACACTTTTCACTATATTAAATGTAACCAAGTCGTTATCCTTAATTAAAATACTACACTATATTAATGGTTGGCCATTAAGCGTCTGGCTTATATTGATTATATATTTACACTATATTTGAGAGTTTATATAAAAAAGAGAATGAAATGAAATGGGTAGATAAAAAAAAATAAAATAGAATGGAAATGAATATGGTGTATTTTTTTAGTGTGTTTATAAAAGAATGAATAAAAGGGAAATGAAATTATGTAATTTATTCAAGTCTTTAATTAAAGATAACCTCTTGGTGTAAGAAAAATGAAATGAAATGAAACATGTTTACTCTTTACACTATATTAAATGTAACCAAGTGGTTATCCTTAATTAAAATACTAAACTATATTAATGGTTGGCCATTAAGCGTCTGGCTTATATTGATTATATATTTACACTATATTTGAGAGTTTATATAAAAGAAAAATGAAATGAAATGGATAGATAATAAAAAAATAGAATGAAAATGAATATGGTGTATTTTTTTAGTGTGTTTATAAAAGAATGAATAAAAGGGAAATGGAGGGGCATAAAATTGAGTCATGAGGTCTTTGCGAAAGGGATTAGATGGGTTGTCAATAATGGTCTAAGTGTCTCCTTTTGGAAAGATAAATGGGTTGGTGAGAAACCCATTAGAGAAATCATTCAAGGTCCTTTGACCTTGGAGGAAGAAAACTTTATGGTTGGTCATGTTATTGAAGGTGCTACTCATTGGGATCTAACTAAATTGTCTCTTGTTCTTCCTTCCTCTATTGTTGAATGTATTAGAGCTACTCATCTTTGCACTTTGAACTCTATGGGAGATCAACTTGTCTGGGACTCTTCTGATGGTGAATTTAATTTAAGGAAAGCTTATCAGCTTGCTTGCAAGCCTTGATTTGCTGCCTACTCAGGATGCACAGGTTAAATGGTTATGGCAACCTTTCTCTAGTCCTAGAGTCTTGTTCTTTCTCTGGCAATGTTACCATAATAGTGTTCCTGTGTAATGTACTCTTGCTCATCGAGGGATAAACATTTCCACTCAATGTCCTAGATGTTCTTGTCCAAATGAATCCTTGATCCATGCTCTTCGTGATTGTCCTGACTCCACATATTTTTGGAACAAATTATCCCCTCCTTTGGTTTGTCATCCTTCCTTTTCATCCTTTTTTTCTAATTGGCTTGCTTTTAACTGTAAGCATACTTCACTTCACCATTCCAGCCATATCAAGTGGCAGACTGTGTTCGCTTTTGGTTTGTGGTCTTTGTGGTTGCGTAGAAACCAATTTTTCTCCCTTTGGGGTGGTGGTGGTAAGAGTAAAGTTTCTACTCCTCTTCAGGTTAAATGGTTGCTGCCTCCATCTAGTTGGGCCAAGCTAAATACAAAATGGTTCCTTATTTGGTAATCCGGGACCTGCTGGTGGGGGTGGGGTTATTCGGGATTCTCTTGGGACTTGGATTCAAGGTTTCTCTAGATCTATTGGGTTTGCTACTAGTGTTCAGGCTGAACTTAGGGCTCTCTTAGATGGTTTGTTAATGGCTGTCGAATTAGATATCCAATACCTTGAGATTGAAATGGATTCACTTGTTGCTATTGATCTTATCCTTGATAATAAGAGCACTAATGTCTTTTTAAGCTCTATGGTTCATGATTGCAGGTCACTGATAGACAAGTTTATGAGATTCTCTCTTAGGCATGTCTACCGTGAGGCTAATGGGTGTGCTGATCTGCTGGCTAAATCTGGTTGCGACCAGATAGCAGAGTTTCTTTCTTTCAGCACCCCTCCTGCGTATGTGCTTGAGGCTGTGCAATTTGATTTATTAGTTTGTACTCGTACCAGACTCATATTTTGCTAAGTTAATTTCAGTTTCCTTTCTACCAAAAAAAAAAAAAGATATATAAGCTTACTTTTTATACCATTAAGCTTCTATTTATCTTTTTTCTCATTATGGGAGAAAAATCATATCTTAGGCGTATTTCATTAAAAGAATTAATGTTTTTCTTTTTTTCTTTTTTGAATACTGCTAAAGATACAATTGACTAAATAGGAACGAGCATTCCTTCTTAATTGTTACATTCATTCGCATTAAACTCCCAAAAATCAAGCCTTAATCTAAAAAAGTTTAGGGTCAATTATGGATACTCAATAAACTAATTAAGATTGGCTATGTGTATTATTTTTTGTCATCCTATCTAAAGTCATACATTTCGTCACCTACTTAATTGACATGTCATTTTTTACTATTCCCATTAATGTTATATTAGGTTCCCCTTTATTTTTGTTTTCATTCACTTGACTTCAATTAATAAACTATTCCTCCCGACCGCATTAATTGTTCTCATCAATATATGACCAAACAATCTCAATGGACTCTCTCTCATACTTTCATCAATAAAGGCCACACTTACCTTAAAGCAGATTTGAACATTTCAATTTTTTGTTGTTGTTGTATTTCATTTACCCCTGGTAACATTATGATTGAGCTACAATCATTTTATAAACATGTTTGCAGTCAAAATTTCAAATACATACAACCATAAAATGGTCAGGTGTTCGAAGAGTTCTATACACCCTCATCGGCAAAAAGAAACAAAATGGAAAACAAAACAAAAAAAAAAAAAACTTCTCAGTCCCCATCCTTTCCAAAAAGAGGGTGAGGGGGGAACACAATTTTCAATATTTGTCTTGCCTTAAAAGGTTCATAATACAAAATATTCAAACACCACTAGAAAAGCCCCCAAATGTGGAAACGTTAATGATAAGTTTTTCCTCAAACGGTATGGTCATATTTCAAACAAGTAATTGGAAAAGGAAATGTCTCTGTGTCTCCTTTTTAAGAAAAAAAAAAAAAAAAAAAAAAAAAAAGAGGTGCTTCTGAAATCATTTTCGCTGCGCTGTCCCCAATTGTGGGCATCCAACGGACACGAACCCACATGATAATTATTTTGAATTAAAACCATCGGATGAACTCAATATAACCCCCGCCGTCCAATAAAACCTATCACGCACATCTCATACCGTCCAATATACACTGCATCGTTATTTCAAACAGCTATAAATATTAAATACCTTCTTCCTCACTTTCACTCTTCCACATTTCAAAATTTCTTTCCCCAAAACCCGATCTTTTGCTCTCTCTCTCTCTACGTACAGTCGGAACTTGCCATCTGGCGACCTGAAATCTTTCTTGCGTGACACTTGCCGGATTCTGGTTACATTCTCTGCCTTCACTGAGTATTTCTTTTTAACTTGAAAATCGTTGACATTATGTTTGGTTGCTGAGAAAGCTAAAAGGAAAATGGAAGGACATGTAAAGTATAAAACTCCTGAAACTTAACGTTTTACAACGTAGTGCTTGCTTTCGATTTCAAACCGTGGAAAAACTCAGCTCAGAAAGCTTTATTTTACTTTTCCTTTTATTTTCTCAGCTGCCAAACTAAAATTAGAAAGCTCTTCCTTATTCGTTCTAAACATCAACAGCCTCTCTTTTGTAGGTTCTGATAATGGAGAAAATTGAGAACATAGATTTCCCGCCAAATTCAGTTGGAGCCACGCGGGAGACGGTTACAGAGGCATCTGCTTTCCCGCCAAAAAATCGGATTAGGCAGCTTGATTTCACAGAGTTTCCGGTGAAGCCGATCTCGGTGGTGCCGCATTTAACTCCACGGACTCCTTTTTCCATAATGTGAGTTTTTCTGTGATTCGTGCTTTTATTTTTTATTTTTTAAGCATTACTTTCTGTTTGGCTGCTGAGAAAACCGAGTTAGGATGGCAGTTTTGTGATTAAGTCCCACTCATCTTGTTTTCTGTATAAGCTCTCTCGCAAATATATAATTGTTCTGTGGCCTATTTGGTTCAATTAGAGACTTTGAGCTTTTAACTTCCTTTTAAAATTGCAACAAAATTGAGGAAAATTAGAAGAAATGAACGTAAAAAATTTGATCTTAATTTAAAATTTTATATGTTGTTAATGGTTATTGAAAGAGTTGATGAGATCATCTAGAGCACAATCTATTTCAAAATTTTGATTTGTATAAACTTTGAAGAATTTACTAATCGTAGGGTTTAAATAATGGAATCTGTATGATTTATTTCAATTTCTGGTTTTTAATTTTTTCCTCGGGATTCAAAGAATTATTCAATGAAATCACGAATGTAGTAGTTGCTGTACCCCCTGCTTGAAGGCTCCTTTTGCTTAAAAGCATGCTGTTTAGAGAGAGAATTGCAAAACACAGACTTACATTTGAGTTTAAACAATTTTATGATGTTCTGCTTTGTCATTTTGATGTATTACTATTTTCCTTGTCTATATTTTATGCAGAAACTCTGAGTCCCCAAGATCACGGCCACAGGTCATCATCAAAGCAAGTAATGGCACTCCAAAGCATAAAAAACATTGCAGTTGCAAGCAATCAAAGTGCTTAAAGTTGTGAGTGCTACATACTTGTATTGTATGCATTGTAGTGTCAACAATGTAATTAGCAACGGAAAGAATTCCCTTTTGATTGGGTAATTAGTTTGCTAATTTTTTGGTCAGAACTTGAATATAATTAATTGCTTCATTCCTTGTCCCAAAGTCTTGGTATATTGCATAACAATAAGCAGGTGACCTGCTAGGATTTTTGCTACATTATTGTATGATTGTTACAGATAATAATCATGCCTTTTTCTTTTCCCTATAAAATTTTAAGGTAGTGGAAGAAAAGAAATTGGGCATTTAGTAAGTTAGAAATGACCCGTAATTTATTGGTGGTTCCTTAATGGAACGTAGTAATTCATAATCAACAGCTGTGATTGGCACAATATTGGTTTGCTATTAATTTCTACATGGGAGTGTATGTGTAGTTGCTCTCTTTCTCTCTCCTTATTTAACAATGATTCATCTCTCCCTAAAAGGAGTATCTCATGGATGCATACTTGAATGGTGCAGAAAAATAAGTGGACAGCAGTTTTTGTCAATAAAAATGTATCTTTAGAAGGGTTTTAAAAAACAAAGCCCACTCCCTCGAATGTTCCCCATATGTTGCAGACTAATATGCTTTTGCCATCCAAACAGCCTCCAGATGATTTGCTTAATTAAATGGGGGATGATGAATCTGTATTTTATATATGGTCCAACCTTCAAAATGAAAAACATATAATTTCAGGTTAAAGATCTTTATCTGAATACAATGCAGTGCTTGTGCAGCACTAGATCTAGTTACTTACAAAATTCTTATCCACAAATTGTCAGGTACTGTGAATGCTTGGCTGCTGGAATATACTGTGATGGATGCAAGTGTGCTTACTGTTATAACAATGTTGAGAATGAGGCTGCAAGGAAAGCAGCTATTGAAGGTATTTTGGAGCGCAACCCAAATGCATTCAAACCAAAGATTGCCAGCAGCCCACTTAAAACTCAGGATAATGGGGTATGTAAATGAGATTTTTTGAGTTCAAGAGAACTATTGTTTGGTTACCGGATTAGTTCTTTATGTTTGGGCCATTGCTGGGTTTTTTCATTGAATTAGGTGGATACCTAATTGACATGGTTATAGTTTCCCTTATATCTAAGTTTTGATATTATTGTGATAGGGAAATTACCACAATGCTTTCATTAAATTCTTGTGTTGAAAATCGGAAAACATAAAAACAAGACTTCTTTCTTTGCATACCTTTTTCTTGATTGAACTCACAAATAAACAGGATCTTTAGAAGTGTTCCACACTATCTTGTACTGCCTCTCATGAACAAAATATTGGTACAGCCCACACAGTGGTCTTTGTTAGAAGAACAAAATACACAATTCCACAACCTAAATGCACTAATAGGAATTGACGAGAGAGAGATGAGAAGAAGGATTTTTTGGTGTGTGTTGTTCTCTACAACTGCTACCAAAATTCTCTGTCTCCAAAAAAGAGCTTTTGCTGCTCTTTTATAGACTTTTTGCATGGGTAGTTATTTGTAGGAAGATTTTTGTTTTTCAAGTGTAACTAACTTTATAAGATTGCGTTTTGACAAATTATATGATGACTGATGAGCTTTTCCTAGATCAGAAAAGTAGTTTGTCTTTCATAAAGGAATTATGGTAGGATCTTTGCATTGTAAACATGATAGCTACTGATTTTGTAGTCTATTTATTTGGAAACAATTTTGTTTATATGGTCACTAAGTTCATGCCCGGATCCTGATCATACATGTATCTACTATGGCTAAGGCTCTCTTTCTGGTCACATACTAGTCTTAAGGAGGGCAAACATTAGGTATTGTTTGCTTATTCTTGTGCTCAAGCTATTCTCAGCATTCATGTGTAATTCATTTGAGCTTTTGTCATTTTATGCTTCTTAAGGAGATAGTATTTTCCTTGCATCTAAACCTATGTTCTTGAGACAATTAGAAAAATAAAAGTTGGCTGCAGTTTTGTGTGGAAAAGATCATTGCCAAGCACCGTCTCACTGCAGTTGTTCGATTAGAAAATAATGAGTAGGATTTATAGTTGTGCTTGCTTGTACTGATGTTTCAGGAAGTTCATAGGAAATGTATATCCAGTTGCTCATTCGAACTTCTATTGTTAAGATTGGTCTCAAGAGAAACCTCTTCATGTTTAAAGTTATGTGCTTAAAAGTAAATTACTCTTTCTCAGTGTAGTAACTTAGTAAAATCAGGGAATTCTTAGCAACAACAACAAAAACAACCCAAAAAAAGGTGAGAGAGACAGTAAAAGTGGGGAACTGAAAATGAAAGAAGTGCATGCCTTTACTCAACATCTACCTTTTTGCTGCTTTCCACTAATACAATTCTGATTTTCTAAAACCAGCAAAGCACTGAGATGAAGAGAATTCATGTGAAAGAAGCACATTTTTTCACAGATTCTGCAGATAAATCATTAATGTTGAAGATGCATTTTTCTTTAAATTAGTCATTTAATCATTCCTATTAAGTTATTTGTTAAATTACAAGGGCGTGGCTCTCTCTCTCTGTCACACACACACACACAGTGAGAGAGAAAATGTCACTGCTCAATGCAATATGGATGTCAGTCATCCTTCTCTTTTGAAACCTCAAAAATTACAAAAGAAATAAGGAAGTGATGTTTTCATGATACCTACCTTTAGAATATCTCTTGATATTCATTTCTTTCTTTTTCTTTTTTGGTTGATACATATGTCATTTTCATATCAGTTATCTTTTCAAGTTTTATTCATCAGCTGATAACTGTTAACCACACTGGACTGATATGGAGCAAGTGCAGGATGAAGAAAATGTCAGTCCAATGGTTGGGAAACACAACAAGGGATGTCACTGCAAGAAAACATGGTGCCTTAAAAAGTATTGTGAATGCTTCCAAGCTAACATACTCTGCTCTGAGAACTGCCAATGTGTGGACTGCAAGAATTTGGAAGGATCTGAGGAGAGATTGGCTGTTTTACATGGGAATCATTCTTATACCAATACCTGCATCCAGCAGGCCAATGCTGGCTTCTCTGGTGATTTTGACTTATTAGGCAAAAGATTCTCTCCAGGATCAGGGAAAAGAAAAGGTCATGAATTCCTTGATTCAAAAGAGAAGACTTCACAAATTCAGAGGCTCACACTGCACCAGGAGGTATTTTATCTTAGCATCCTGATTAAAATAACTCCTTTTCAATTTAGTTGGTGAGAAAATGTATCTGGTTTGATTAAAATAACTCCTTTTCAATTTAGTTGGTGAGAAAATGTATCTGGTTTTTCCTGCTATGAGAATACCTTCACTTTAAATTATATGGGATTATCACTTCCACATAAATAAGCTAAAAAAGATCACCTAGCAATGAAATTTGCATGAGTGAGCTTGGCTGCACAATGCACATGTACATGGTCTCAAGAACTTCAGTAGGCATAAATCCACATAAAAAATTTTTGCTTCCCAAAATTCAGTCACTATTGTTTATTGCTCCACTTATCCATCTCCGTGGTCTAAAATTTTTCTGTTTTCTGCATTCAGCTGGTGAATCCTCTCAGTGATTCTGCTCCATTGCCTGCCTTGTCTGTTGATCCTGTTCGTCAAGTTATTGGTTCTCCTGTACTGCATTCCTCAAAGTTCACATACAGGTTTATATATTTGCCAGTGATACTTCATTTTTCCACTTGTTGAAAAATGTTGTTCTCATTGTCCATAACAACTGACATTGCTGCTCATGGTGCAAGATCATTGTTGGCAGATGTCATTCACCCAGAAGACACAAAAAAGCTTTGCTCACGTTTGGTAATAGTATCAGAGTTTCCTCAAATAGGTGCAGGTTATGACTGAAATAGGAATAGAAGAAGCATAATTGGTTTAACAAAAATATATTTGCCATCAGGTTATGTAGGCATGACTAGGATCCATATTTTTTTAAGTTCACCATTGGGTTACATATTCCTTCCATGCCTTTCATTCGGGTCAAATATATAGCAATATGAGATTTGGATCTGTGTCATTAATATACTGCTTCAAATTACACAAGACTGGTGTAATTTTACTTATTAAGAATGTGGTAACATGGGTTCTAGCATATCTCATTGATGTGCTAATTAGCATGCATAACAAGCATGGAGAAATATGCAATTATCAGTTCGCTTGGTTTAGCACCAAGCCTACAAGTTAAGATCTTGTTGTTAGCCATGATTAGAATACTTTGCTATGAATTTAGTATCTGAAAATTGTAACAGATATCATACTTCTGATATTGATTAGTTGTATATAAGGTTCGAGCTAATTTATCCATATATCAGGAAGAACTTAACATCAGGGAATACCTTTTAGACCATTATCCACTTATTGACTGTAAATTATGCAGAAGGTACATTCTACTCTAAAATATTTATCAATTTTTGAGTGAGTCCCATGTCTCATATCCATGCCTAAAAGTTGTGTACAATTCTTTCTTCTTCTTCTTCTCTTTTATTTTCTTTTTGGGGGGGCATCTCTCTCTTTCTCTCTCTCTAACTACTAAACAAAGGGATGATAATAACTGCTTTTTCCACATTTCTTTTTGAGAATAGATTGTCAACCAAAAGGGTTGTACCTCAGTTCTATTTTATCCATACTGATGTACATAAATATGTTAGTCAACTTGATTATCTCTCATGCTTAGTGATTCCCAAATTCCATACCCTTTCACATTTGATTACATTCTCTGTGGGATCCTTCAGCATTTTCAGTACAAAAGCTTATTGAGCTCGGTGAGATGGGAGTTTTGATTTCTAAGATCTGCATTAACCATTTGCAGACAATAATAGCGTGTCAGGCAAGAGAGAATCAGGACTCAGTGACACTGCAAGTCTTCTTGTAGGACAGAACAAGGAAACCTGCCAGGGAGAACCTGACACTCAGAAAATGCCTGGCGGTCATTTGAGTAGGAATGGAGCTGATACAATTGGCACAGATAATTTTAGATCTGGTAATGCTGATTTACAGGAAGGAAGGCCTTTGGATCCTGGAATAGTTGCATTGGTTTTTCATGAGACTGAACCGGATTCTGAACCATGGCTACATTGCAGGTCTCTACATGAAGCATGAAAGGGTTGTGTTGGAAGATTTCTTGAGTTGCCTTAAGAAGCTCATCATTTTCGGTAACATAAAAGGTGTAATTCCATGCTCATTCTAAACATAGAAAAATACTTCAATCAAGTAATGTTTTTATTTTTTTATTTATTTATTGAGTAAAATTATTATTAGAAAATGAAAAGAGAAAGCCACATAACAAGATGTGAACAAGCCATTTTCAAAGAATGCAGAAAGCTTCAACCGAGTCTGCCAAACATAATTCATCTTTATCTTGGGCAGCAGATGATTTTCATGATTTATTTGTTACTTCACGACCAACATTGCAACCTTTTCTTTTCCAATATATGAACTTACTTTCAGAGGATGGTGCTTACACTTGGCGCTCCCTGGAGTTGGAAGGGAAGACATATATATTTATTTTTCATAGGAAAAGAAATTTAATAACATTGAAGCAAACATGATTTTTACCTTGTTTCTATAATAAAATCTAATCATGGCTGTAAGAGCAAATATATGAGGATTGAAAACACTTGGATATGAATTACTTTCGAATGTAAGTATTTTTTCTGCCTTAGTTTGTTGTGCAGTCTTTCTCTAAAAGTATTTCTCTGTATATTCTCAAATGGCATTGAGTTCCCACTTCTCACCCTTTTTCTCTCTCTGGTGCAAGGGTCAGGATTGTGTTCTGCATCAAAATCAGAAAGTAGACTGAGAGTGTTTGACCCCCCTCCCTTGCACCTGTTAAAATTTATATCCTGTTCTTCTTAATGACCTGGCTCTTATAGGTTCTATTACCTTGCAGGAAAAAATTGCTTTCCATAAGAGCCAATGGACAATGTGAAAACGTCAGCAGCTGCATTTTAGAAACTCAGAACTGAAGTGTCAACAAACAGGAAACAGTTGCCATGGCATCCTACAGTACGTGTGGTCCAGAAAATTGCAGTTACCGCCACCTTTAGCAACAACCTACCATAGAGTTTGTTTATGTCACAGTATATTGATACATGATACCAAACTTTAAAGTAAGTTTCTGGAAAAGTTTAGATAGCCTGCTGAGAGAAGTGGCACAAAGTAAACCCCTTGCCTTGTTTCATTCCGGTTGTTCTCTTTCAAGTAAATAATAAAGATTGTACCCAGTCTACAAGGTTTCCTCTTTTGTAAAGTCTAAGAGAGGTAGTTGGTAGACAACCTGACCCTTAATTTTGGATAGGTTAACAGATCGCTCGGGCAGAGGGCACTTGCCAATGCACCAAGGTCCGACCTTTGTCATGCTTGGACCACATGCCAAAGACAAGTGTACTTGTGCAATGCTGTTAAATTGCTAAATCTTTACACATAAATAAAATAGCTATAGTGATTATGCTGATGCAAGAAATGAAAGCATATCTTTAAATGCTGTGCAGTGCATGTAACAGGAAAAGTGAAGTATTTGATGAAAAAGAAAAAAATGAAGAGATTGTTGAAAACTTCGCAATTTTAAAAATGTTTGTAGAAAGCTCTGAGTCAGAAAATCAAAAGAATGTCGTGATCAATGGATAACATGAAGAACTCCAGATGATAGCTTAGACAATTGAATTATACCAAAAGAGAAATATTTTTTTTCCTTGATCCTGTGCTCATGATAATTATTACCATTAATTAGATCACACCCTGACATTTTTTTTTTTCAGAAACACATCTTCAACATATCTCTTTTCCGATTTTGATGGCAATCACATCTTACCATTTCGGAGACATCAAGAACAAATAAGTCCTAAATCTGACCAAACTGTTTCGGTGCATGACGCCCAAAACTATATTATTTGGAGTGGTGAGACAGGGTGATAGAGGGAGTTATACGAGTAGCTGAGAAGGGCAACAACCAATTCCCACTACTTTTGGATCCTTGTTTATTGTACTCCAAACCAAAGGGACGATCATTTTCCGAAATGTGCAAATAGCTGGTGCCATGCGGCTCATGCCCCATACCAGGGGCGTAGCCAGGAATTATTTTATGGGGGGGCTAAAAGAGAGCACAAAAGAGTAGTGATTTTTTCTGCTCAAAACTGGTTCGGCTGAAGCTATTTTTAAGGGCGGCAAGACTAAGCTTTCCAAAGGAGAAAAGAGGAGAAATTGAAGAGTAGAGAAAGAGCGTTGAGGCCTGAGGGAATTGAGGTAGAGAGAGAAAAAAAAATCTTGTACTGTTGTACAATTGATTGAATTGAAGAGTAGCAACCAACTGAATTGCTGGAAAAAAAAAGTTTTATTTTGTATTTTAATGTGCTTTTGACGTTGAGGCTTGAGAGTTGAGGGAGTTGAGGACTTGAGGTGTATGTGTGTGGTGTGTTTAGAGAAAGAGAAAAAAAAAATCTTTTGCAATGGAACTTGTGCAGCAGCAGTACGTGTGTGGTGTGTTTAGAGAAAGAGAAAAAAAAAATCTTTTGCAATGGAACTTGTGCTGCAGCATTTTTTAAGAATGCATAATTCTTTTAACAAAAATATAGTCCCATCAGGTTATGTAGGCATGTGAACCCCGTCAAGAATAACGAGACCCAACAACGAAAGGGAACCCAAGATCGTTCTATGGACAGATTCGAATGGAAGACCTCGACCCTTTGTTTATGACAAACAAGAACCTCGGTATAAGGAAGACGCCACAAACGGTGATGGAGTTTCCGTTTGATAAGTCGAGATGAACGCCACGGGAAATCCCGATAAGTTCAAGTAGTTCTTCAAAGAACCAAAGAGAATAAACCTCACCAGTTTTTATTAATGATCAATAATGTCTCATTACAATGAGTGCAGGCTATTTATAATGCATGTTTTGAAACCCTAGGAATACATATTATTAAAGAGAAACGAATTACTAAAAGACCAAATAAAAGAATCCTAAAATTAAGGCTAGATAATCGTCTGACATTAGCTTCTCAAAATCCAACTGAAAAGAAATCACCTATGGAATAATCCTTAGCTTCTCCTCCAAGAAAAGAAATCACTTATGGAATAAGTCCTAAAATAGCTTCTCCTCCAAGAAAAGAAAGTCACTTATGGAATAATCCTTATAGAATAATATTTGATTTTATTCTCCTTCTAGAATAATCCTGGAAAATATTTCTTGCCAATTTCTTAGCCTTGACCGGATCCTTCTAGAACTTGAATCAAAGGTGATGATTCTTTGTTGCCCAGGTGGATCATGCCTCAATGGGCCTCCACGAATTTGCTTGAGCCCATAACTCTTGAATGAGCCCGTTGAGTACATCCTTGAACTTCTTTGCTCGTGCTCTCGTAACTGGCCCAATTGGTACTTGAACGAGGATCCTTTCGAAGTGGTGCCTTGATCTCCATCATTCCCCTCCTCTTGAAAAGGATTTGCCCTCAAATCATCACCTACATCAAAAGGACTCAAATCAGTAACATTAAAAGTGGCACTTACATTGTACTCACCAGGTAAATCTAGCTTGTAAGCGTTGTCATTGATACGCTCGAGGACTTGGAAAGGACCATCTCCTCTTGGGAGCAATTTGGAACGTCTTTTCGCCGGGAATCTTTCTTTTCTCATATGCAGCCAAACCCAATCTCCGGGTTCAAAAACCAGCTGGCGACGTCCCTTGTTGGCTTGTGTGGCATATTGCTCCGTTCTTCGCTCAATGTTGAGTCTTGCTTTCTCATGAATCTGCTTCACAAAGTCAGCTTTCTTTTTGCCATCTAAATTAACGTGCTCCGTCAAAGGTAAAGGAGATAAATCCAATGGAGTTAAAGGATTAAACCCATATACAATTTCAAATGGCGAAAATTTGGTAGCAGAATGAACAGCTCTATTATATGCAAACTCAACATGTGGTAAACATTCCTCCCATGTTTTGATGTTCTTTCTAATGATTGCCCTCAATAGAGTAGACAAAGTCCTATTTACTACTTCAGTTTGACCATCAGTTTGTGGATGACAAGTAGTGGAAAACAATAGCTTAGTACCTAGCTTACACCACAAAGTCTTCCAAAAATAGCTCAAGAACTTAGCATCTCTATCCGAAACAATTGTCCTAGGCATGCCATGTAATCTCACAATCTCTCTAAAGAACAAATCAGCAACATGCGAAGCATCATCCGTTTTGTGACATGGAATAAAATGTGCCATTTTAGAAAATCTATCCACGACCACAAAAATGGAATCTCTTCCACGTTTAGTCCTAGGCAAACCTAACACAAAATCCATTGAAATATCAATCCAAGGCTCACTAGGAATTGGTAAAGGAGTATACAAACCGTTGGGCTGCACTTTGGATTTAGCTTGCCTACATGTGACACATCTACCACAAATCCGTTCGACATCTCGTTTCATGCGAGGCCAATAGAAGTGGTCCTGCAAAATAGCTAAAGTCTTTGCAACTCCAAAATGTCCCATTAATCCCCCACCATGTGATTCCTGCACTAATAACTCCCTCATAGAACAGTTAGGCACGCATAGCTTATTTTCTCGAAATAGGAATCCATCAAGCCTAAAGAACTTACCAGAGGCGATTTTCTCACAAGCTCGATATTCCTCACAAAATTCGTGGTCTTCAGCATATAATTCTTTAATGTGTTCAAAACCAAGCAATTTTGCATCAAGTGTGGAGAGTAAGGCATACCTGCGAGAAAGTGCATCGGCGACTACATTCTCCTTACCTTGCTTGTACCGAATGACGTATGGAAACGTCTCTATGAACTCCACCCATCGCGCATGCCTTTTGTTTAGCTTGTGTTGGCCCTTCAAGTGTTTCAAGGACTCATGGTCGGTGTGAATCACGAACTCCTTAGGCCATAGGTAGTGCTGCCACGTTCTCTAAAGCCCGAACCAATGCATACAACTCCTTGTCATAAGTTGGGTAGTTTAAGGCTGCCCCGCTGAGTTTCTCGCTGAAGTAAGCAATTGGTCGTCCTTCTTGCATAAGAACGGCGCCTATACCAACACCTGAAGCATCACATTCAATTTCAAACGTTTTAGAAAAGTTAGGTAAAGACAACAAAGGTGCGTTAGTCAGCTTCTCTTTGATTAATTGAAATGCCTTCTCTTGTTCTTCTCCCCACCGAAATCCAACGTTCTTCTTGATCACTTCGGTAAGCGGTGCGGCTAAGCTACTGAAGTCCTTCACGAACCGCCGGTAGAAACTAGCAAGTCCATGAAAACTACGAACATTACCTACACTTGTGGGGCTCGGCCAATCTTGGATTGCACGTACCTTCTCTTCATCAACCTGTATACCTTGTGCACTAACAACAAATCCCAAAAATACAAGCTTATCGGTGTAAAAAGTGCACTTCTTTAAATTAGCAAACAACCTTTCTTTCCTTAGCACATCTAAAACGGATTTCACATGTACTACATGATCATCTAGGTTTTTGCTATAAATGAGTATATCATCAAAATAGACAACAACAAATCTGCCTATAAATGTGCGCAAAACATGGTTCATAAGTCTCATAAAGGTGCTCGGAGCATTAGTCAAACCAAAAGGCATAACTAACCATTCATACAAACCATATTTTGTTTTAAAGGCGGTTTTCCATTCATCTCCTTCTTTTATCCTAATTTGATGATAACCACTCTTTAAATCAATTCTTAGAAAATATGCAAGAACCATGCAGCTCATCTAACATATCATCTAAGCGTGGGATAGGATGACGATACTTTACCGTTATGTTGTTGATGGCTCGGCAATCAACGCACATTCTCCACGTCCCATCCTTCTTAGGTACAAGTAAGACCGGAACCGCACATGGGCTCATGCTCTCCCTCACGTGCCCTTTCTCCAATAATTCACTTACCTGCCGTTGAAGCTCCTTTGTCTCCTCGGGATTGCTCCTATAAGCTGGTCGGTTTGGAATGGTTGCACCGGGCACAAAATCAATTTGATGTTCAATCCCTCGGATTGGAGGTAACCCATGTGGTGTTTCCTCGGGGAAGACATCCTCGTACTCCTGCAAAAGAGAAACAATAGAACTAGGCAAAGCAAGGTCAAGTTCGTTAGTGTTTAAAAGTGCCTCTTTGTACAAAAGTACAATCATCGGCTGATTTGAAAACATTGCTCGCTTGATCTCACTCACTTTTGCATAGAAATTCTTTTGTGTTCTCTCTGATTTTCTCTCAAGGGCCGAACTTTGATTTTCTTTTTCTCTCTCATTTTTCTCGGCCCCTCTCTGATTTTCACTCTTTTTCTTTTGCTCACTCTCTTTCTTTTGATCACTCTCCTTTTGTAATCTCACTTGATCCTCGTATACTTGCTGCGGTGTCAATGGTACAAGAGTGATTGATCGTTGATTAAGTACAAAAGAGTACTTGTTCGTAAAGCCATCATGCTTCACTTGCCTATCGAACTGCCATGGACGCCCTAGCAATAAATGTCCCGCTTGCATCGGTACTACATCACACATCACTTCATCTTCGTATTTACCGATTCGAAATGCAACTAGCACTTGCTTGTTCACCCTTATCTCACCACTATCATTTAGCCATTGCAACTTGTACGGTCTAGGGTGCTTTGCCATGGGCAATCCCAATTTCTCCACCATAATTGTGCTTGCAACATTAGTACAACTACCACCATCAATAATCACACTACATACCTTGTCTTTAACGTAGCACCTAGTGTGAAAGATGTTCTCCCGCTGTATTTCATCGACTCCTTTTGCTTGCAAGCTCAATGCTCTTCTTGCCACCAATGTCAATGCGTCAGGGGCTAAATACTCCTCCTCGAAAACATCCTCCAATGGCGGCATGTCGTCGGTGTCGGAATCTTCACAATCGGTCACAATTTCACCATTGGCTTGCAACACCATGACTTGCTTGTTTGGACATTGACTTGCAATGTGGCCCCTGCCTTGACATCTAAAACATTTAATATCACGATTCCTAGAGGTAGAGGCTTCGGTTTTACCTTGAGGAACGTGGCTGGTGGTCGCGGACTTGGGCTCGGGTTTGGGCGTTTGTGACTTGTCCAGCGGCTTGGCATGACTCGATTTCCAAGAGGTAGAACTAGAGTTATGGCCTGCACGTGTCCCACTCCCTCTCTTGAGTTGTTGTTCCACTTTGATAGCCATATGCACCATATCTTCCAATTCCACATAATGCTGCATCTCTACCTTATCATGGATCTCCCGGTTTAAGCCAAGTAAAAATCTAGCCATTGTGGCCTCCCGATCCTCCTCTACATTAGCGCGGATCATAGCAATCTCCATCTCCTTGTAGTAATCCTCTACGCTTCGACTCCCTTGTCTAAGACCTTGTAGCTTCTTGTACAACTCTCTGTAGTAGTAACTTGGAATGAACCGCTTTCTCATCACTACTTTCATCTCCTCCCATGTGTCTATTGGTCGTTCTCTATTCCGCCTCCTGTTTATCACAAGCTGATCCCACCAAGTAACAGCATATTCAGAAAATTCAATCACAGCTAATTTTACCTTCTTTGTCTCCGAGTAATTGTGGCAATCAAACACGAACTCCATCTTCTTCTCCCACTCAAGATATGCCTCAGGATCAGATCTACCTTGAAAGGACGGAATCTTCATCTTAATACCACCCAAGTTGTTATCTTCGCGATTCCTAGCTCCTCCAAATCTTCCTCCGGGTCTCCTATTGTTAACAATGGAATCCCGATCTTCTTCTTCATCAAAACCAGACCCATAACGCTCTTCTTCCTCCTCCCTCGGTGGAACTCTTTCCCTTCTACGCAAATTACGACCGTTTTGTTGGTTGCTCCTCACGTCTATTCTCCATTCTGATCTATCCGTTCGTGAACCTGCTCCATCTCTATCTTCATCACACGCCTCATCTCACTCATCATGGCCTCCATAAACACTTTCGGATCAGCCAATTTTGTTATCATCTTCGGCAATGCTCTTACCACTATCGTAAGTCATGATTGCTGCAAAACAAAGGTTAGAGAGAAAAGAAAAAAAAAAGAAAGGACCTCACGAATCACTCCCTTTACGTGTTTACACTCAAGAATGTGGATCACTCTCCACTCGTGTTTCACTCAAAATAATATGGCTTTTACCCTCCGATGTTCTCACCACTCTTTCACTCGATAATTCTCTTTCAGTTCTTTTGAAACTAAACAAACAACTCAAAATTTCCCGCAACAATTCACCAAGAACTAATCAAGGAATTTCAGATTTGGAACACAAGGAATATGGAATTTTTTTTTTTTTCAGATTAGAATTAGAAGGAATATGGCAGTTTGAAATTTTGGAAGCACAGAATAGTGATTTTTTTTTTTTTGAACTCCTTTTTTTTTCTTCTTCTTTGAGTCTCTCTCTTTTCTTTTTTTTTTTTTTTTTTTTTTTTTTTTTTTTTATCAGCAACTAGCTTTTGTGAGAATAATAAAATAAGATTTCGAAATAACTAAGAGATGGTGAGACCAGAACCAATAGTTTAGACATCAACAAGAACAAACAAAGGTTGAACAGATAGGGTAAAGGAAATTCGGCTAAGAAGAGATAAATGATATGGACGGCTAAAGAAGAAACAAAGGAATGAAAGATGTTAAAGGATAGGCAAACCTGAACTAGAAACCGTGCTCTGATACCAGATGATGTGAACCCCGTCAAGAATAACGAGACCCAACAACGAAAGGGAACCCAAGATCGTTCTATGGACAGATTCGAATGGAAGACCTCGACCCGTTGTTTATGACAAACAAGAACCTCGGTATAAGGAAGACGCCACAAACGGTGATGGAGTTTCCGTTTGATAAGTCGAGATGAACGCCACGGGAAATCCCGATAAGTTCAAGTAGTTCTTCAAAGAACCAAAGAGAATAAACCTCACCAGTTTTTATTAATGATCAATAATGTGCTCATTACAATGAGTGCATGCTATTTATAACGCATGGTTTGAACCCTAGGAATACATACCTATTAAAGGAACGAATACTGAAAGACCAAATAAAAGAATCCTAAAATTAAGGTAGATTTCGTCTGAAATTAGCTTCTCCTCCAAGAAAAGAAATCACCTATGGAATAATCCTTAGCTTCTCCTCCAAGAAAAGAAATCACTTATGGAATAATCCTTAGCTTCTCCTCCAAGAAAAGAAATCACTTATGGAATAATCCTTATAGAATAATATTTGATTTTATTCTCCTTCTAGAATAA
The DNA here is from genome assembly GCA_907173295.1 of Fagus sylvatica. Classification (NCBI taxonomy): domain Eukaryota; kingdom Viridiplantae; phylum Streptophyta; class Magnoliopsida; order Fagales; family Fagaceae; genus Fagus; species Fagus sylvatica. The sequence goes on along the minus strand of OU015766.1, from coordinate 15,564,792 downwards.
TCCTAAAATATTTCTTGCCAATTTCTTAGCCTTGACCGGATCCTTCTAGAACTTGAATCAAAGGTGACGATTCTTTGTTGCCCAGGTGGATCATGCTCAATGGGCCTCCACGAATTTGCTTGAGCCCATAACTCTTGAATGAGCCCGTTGAGTACATCCTTGAACTTCTTTGCTCGTGCTCTCGTAACTGGCCCAATTGGTACTTGAACGAGGATCCTTTCGAAGTGGTGCCTTGATCTCCATCAGATAAAACTGAAAAGGGGGGGCTGGTTATTATTTTTTGGGGGTGCTAAACTTTAATTGTCATATAAACTATTAAGGAAAATTAAAATCTTGGGGGGGGCTATAGCCCCCCCAAGCAGCAACGTAGCTCCGCCCCTGCCCTATACTGTCACAGAATCAGAAGCTTCATAAGTCTCCCAAAAATAGGATTCCTCAGGAATTTTAAATAATGGTGCGGTTTAATGGTTTTGCCATTGGGTACTACTTGTCACTTCTTCTGCCTCAATAACTATTAGATAACCCACCTCCACTTTGACGCCGCTACTTCATTACGCAATCTTTGATAGTATTTACTAATTTAAATAGTCTGCCATCATTCATGATTCATGTATTGAGCTGACTTGAGAAGAACAATAAAAACTTCTTTTCTCTCTCGAGAGCCATTCCGAATTCCTATTTCGCAATCAACAACCCAATACACAGTTCTGCCCTCACCGTCTTATCAATACTCTGCTTTCTCTATCCTTTAGTCTCTACACCCATTACCTACCATACTCTGACAACCATACCTCCCATTCTCTGGCCATCACTTTTCTCATAATCTGACGCCTTGTCTGTACAAAGAGTACAAAACAAGTTCACGAGGGACACTCAAACATCTCTTTGACACCCACTGCTTGCTCACGTGAGATACTCAAATATCACTTGCCAGCCATTTTTTCTACACAACGCTCTACTTTCTTCCTTTACTCCCAGATTTTCACCATCAGATCTTTTCTCATCATCTCAAGTTAGCCAGCTTTTTTCTTTTCACAACGCTCCAATTTCTACCTTTTCCTCCCACCTTTTCATCATCAACTCAAGTACCATCTACTGTACCTATCAACCACATCATATTATCTCAACATCTCAACTTCCCCAGCTATTTCTTTTCACTACACTCCACTTTCTAACTTTTCCTCCCAGCTTTTCATCATCACCCCAAGCACCATATACTGTACCTATCACCCTACTTTTTCTTCCTTATTTGGATTTCTCTGTGATATTCCACCACTCCAACACTGATATTATATGTTTTTTCTTGTTCTGATACCTCAGTCTTTCACTCTATCTAGATTAAATACCCCTGTATGCTAAAACATTGACTTGACCATGAACAAACTTGTCCAGGAACGTGAGTTCGGTTGGACTGACAGTAGTGAATCCGGTCAAAGTGCAGAGGAATATGATGGTGACCTTGATATGGATGACTCTTCCAATGATGAGATGGATTTGCATGCACCCTTGGCTCGACATGGACCAGTATTAAGAGCCAACCCTACAGATGTAATTATTCAAAGAGAATATTGGTCAAACTGCGCTATTGCTTATTTATTAGATTACCGGAAGTTCTCTGTTCGTCATCTCCAGCACATCATCGACACTGCATGGAGAGTCCGAGGGAATGTTACGATGGTGGGGAGAGACTCCTATTATTATATCCTGCACTTTGATGTACCAGATGATCTGGTCTACATTTGTGATGAGGGACCATGGGCAGTAGAAGGAGCACTTCTTATCTTGGAGAGGTGGCGCGCCAATTTGGTTCTTCATGGGCTCCAATTAAATTTTGTATCATTGTGGGTTCAACTCTATGGCCTTCCTCTGGAATACCAGTACCCTGACCTTGCTATCCAAATGGGCCACATGCTAGGAGTTTTTGAACGAATAGACTGGGATGCGCACATCCCTCGCAACATACGGTTCATGCGCATCAGAGTAAGGTTAAACCCATGGCTCCCTCTCATAGTGGGTTTCATGCTTCGTCTGGATGATGGCAATCGAGTTTGGATACAGTGCCGCTATGAACGAATCCATAAAATCTGCACCAAATGCGGTATGATGGGCCACACTCGAACTCAATGCTCTTACCTTATGACCGACATTGAACAGCTACTCCACAGACAAAGACAAAGGATTCAAGAAGAGTTTCATGTGCAGTACGGCTTTGATCCAATGGAACCACATTTTGTTAATGAACTCAGAGCTTTTTATAACAGACCCCAAAGATGGAGCACTCAGATAAGGTTTGGTCCCCTATTAAGGGACACCGGTTACTACCATCGTCAACACCAACAGGGCGGACCTCCACCCCCACAACCAACTATGCAAAGTTTCATGGAGGCAGTCCAAAACGACATACATGAGACCAACCAAGAATCTCCTCTAACACACCATGCTACCCACACCTCTAACGAAGAACCACCAACACCAATACAACACCCCACACCTGAGAACTATAACCAACACACAACCACACCAGACCAAGACCATACTCAACCAGTCACAACACAATCCCTTTGGCAACCTCCAGAGAACTCTAATCTCCAATGGGTATGGCTAGATGGAGAAGGGCCATTCTTAACTAATGCATCTCTGAACCAATCCCCTGTTAGAGATCATCTAAATGCTTTAAATTTCGAAATTAATTTCGAAACTAATGGCCTTACAGATGAGGCAGATGCTCAGTCCACAACTCTAGTTGCCCATTTAGAGGTACATGTCAATTCTGACCATAACCCAAATGAACCTTTAGAACAAAGGATGCATGAAGCCGGATTTCGATTTGAAACAGGAGACTCAAGCTGTCCATCACATGCTCTGATTAACGAAGAGGCGTTAGAGCTCCATCTCGCCCAATTCCACCTTGAAACAAATGAGACACTAAATTGGCTCAATCAAACCCACAATTCAATTCCAAACAAGACCATTTCAATTAAACCACAGATCAGCAACCTTGCACCAGATTTTCATTTAGGACAGCCCAATAGTCCAGGCCCGCCTTCTCAAGATTTGTCCACCAACATTTCACCCCTTGAACCTACACTAAATAACTGGCCCAAACCCATCAATCCAGGCCCTACGGCCCAAGACCACCCATATAACCCAAACTCTCCCCTCACACACACTACGTCTGCCCCACAGTTACCAGAAAATTCTCTGCCTCTTGACTGCACCTCAGAAAATAACCCAACTTCAATCAACCCCAAATCTAGGAAAAGAATAAGAAAGGAATTTGGCCGGCTAGGAAGAAACCTCCATCAAAGACTCTTTTGTGGCCTATTCCAAAGAGAGATCACCGGAACACTAGAAATTCAAGATGAAGTTTCCATTATGGGTTCGGAAGAAACATCAGCTCTACCTATGGATACATCAATTCCACAAGACCCATCAAGAAATGCAGGGTTCTGGGAAGCTGACCCAAATCAGCTTCCCAAGGAGCCATGAGGATCATCAGCTGGAACTGTAGAGGTTTGGGTAATACCTCTACAGTTCATCAAGCCAAACAAATTGCCCTCTTTTGGAAGCCAGATTTCTTTTTTATTTTGGAAACACGCCTTTCTAAAGGAAGAGGAAGGCAGATTTTGTCAAACTGGGGTTTTATGGGTTGTTCTGAGGTTCCGAGGGAAGGTCTCAGTGGTGGGTTAGCACTGGGATGGACCCAAGATTGGGATGTTTCAATCTTATTTTAGAACAGGCATTTCATTCATTCCCAAATCACCAACATACAAGGTGAAGTCTTTACAGTAACTTTCTTATATGGCCATCCGAATATTGCGCACAGGCATCTCATCTGGAATGAACTCCAATCTTTTGGAAGAGAAATAACCCAGAGATGGGTGTGCATAGGAGATTTCAATCAGGTACTACAAGAAATAGATAAATTCAGCTTCAAACAAATCTCTTCTGTAGGAAATCTTCAACTCCACCAAGTCCTCTCGGATCTATGCCTCATTCCAATAGATTCCAAAGGTCTCCCTTTCACTTGGATGAACAAAAGACAGGGGGATGATTTTGTAATGGAAAAGCTGGATCGGGCTTTTGCCAATACTGAGTGGATGGAACACTTTCCACATACTGTAGTACGTAACCTTCCCATCATCAGATCTGATCATGGGCCTATCATCCTTGATACTGATCTTCCACAACATTTCAGGCATAGACCCTTCAGATTTGAGTGGATGTGGACCACCCACCCAGAATGTGAAACCATCATCAACTCAGCCTGGTCAAAGACTCATACTGGTTCATATGCTTATTTATTTGGAAAAAAATTAACTTCAGTTAGGGATGCTCTTAGGAGATGGAACAAAGAAGTGTTTGGCAAAGTGGAAATAGAGATAGCAAAGAAGAAAGAAGAACTTAAATATCTTCAGGAAAATATTAACTCCGTGGCTGATGTAAGAAGAAAAGCCGAGCAAAGAGAGCAATTGGACCAATTATTACATCGGGAAGAAATCTTGTGGTCTCAAAAAGCCAGAAAGGAATGGGATTTAAAGGGTGATCGTAACACCAAGTACTTCCAAGCTGTTGTTAGAAATAGAAGAAGGCACAACAGGATTATCCAAATCAAAAATGAAGAGGGAGTCTGGATATCTGATCAAGCTCAAATTGAACATTGTTTCTGCGATTACTTCCAAAAACTATATGATGATACACCACAATTTTCTGCAGAAGAGATCCATCTCCAGCTCAATTGCCTTCAAATCCCAACTCTCACGGATCAACAGAGAAGTACCCTTGATCAACCTGTAGAAGTTGATGAAATCTTACAGGCAGTCCAGCAACTAGGACCTCTCAAAGCACCGGGACCTGATGGCATTCCAGCAGCATTCTATCAAAAATTTTGGCCAACTGTCCAGCAAGACATCCTCAATATGGTTAAAGCTTTCTTCCATTCAGGTTTTCTTCTTAAATCTCTTAATCAAACCTTTATTTCTTTAATCCCTAAAGTTCCCACACCTGAGAGACTCACACAATTTAGACCCATTAGTTTATGCAATGTCTCTTATAAAATTATATCAAAAATCTTAGTCAATAGGCTTAAGCCCCTAATGGACAGTCTCATAACCCCTTTCCAAAATGCCTTTATACAGGACAGACAAATTACTGATAACATTATTCTTGCTCATGAAATTTTTGAATATCTCAAAAAGAAACGTAAGGGAAAATGGGGTTTTGCTGCTCTTAAATTAGACATGAATAAAGCCTATGACAGAATCAGCTGGCCCTTTCTCACAGCTGTGTTGAGGAAGATGGGTTTTAGTACTAAGTGGATTACATGGGTCTCTCAATGTGTTCAAACTGTTTCCTATAGTTTACTCCTCAATGGAAGTCCAACAGAAACTTTCAAACCCAGTAGAGGACTCAGACAAGGTGACCCATTATCCCCATATCTCTTTCTCATGTGCACAAACATCCTTTCATGTGCCCTGCTTAAACAGGAAAGTATCCATAACCTAAAGGGCATTAAAATAGGAAGATCAACCCAACCCCTCACACATTTGCTGTTTGCAGATGACTCTTTCCTATTCCTAAAAAATGACACAAATTCAATCAGGGCCATTCAATCCACTCTGGCCTGGTATTGTAGTCTCTCAGGTCAAAGTCTAAACCTGGACAAATCCGAGCTATACTGCTCCCCAAATCTGACCACTCAACAAAAAACCAAACTATCTCAAGATTTGGGAGTCAAACTTGTCTCTCAGCCTTCTAAATACCTGGGTGTCAATTTCAAATTAAGAGGTAAAAGAATAGCTGACTTCCAAGACCTTATTAACAAAGTCTCATCTAAACTCCAAGGTTGGAAAGCCAAACTCCTTTCCCAGGCTGGAAGACTAACACTCATCAATTCAGTACTTAACTCCATCCCTGTCTATACTTTCTCAGTATTCAAAGTCCCTGAAACAGTGTGTAAGAAGCTTGATTCCTTAATAAATGATTTCTGGTGGGGCCATGATTCTAGCAGGAGAAAGATACATATGACCAATTGGGAAACCATTACAAAGCCCAAAACTCAAGGGGGATTGGGAATTAAAAAATTTGGACCCATGAACAAAGCTTTAATTACAAAACAATATTGGCGCATAAGAAATAACCCAAATCTCCTGCTCTCCAAAACTCTAAAATCAAAATATTGCCCAAATGGAGATATTCATTCTCACAAGCCCAATCCGAAAGCCTCATGGATTTGGAGAACTATCATGTGTCAAGACAATCCCAAATTAAAACAAGCAGCTTGGAGAGTTGGAAGAGGATATAACATTCCCATCAGCCATCCAGATTGGTTTAAGTTCAAACCCAATGCCCCGCCACATATACAAGCACAAATCACATCTGTGGCTGATCTCATTGATCAACAAACTGCAACCTGGAAAATAAACCTTATCAACCAGCTCTATGATAAAACAGAAAGTGACCAAATTAGGAGCATTTCCATTCCTGTGGTTGAGACCAATGCTGCTCCTGACAAACTAATTTGGCCTCATTCCCTCAATGGAGAATATCAGGTGAAGAAAGCATATGAAATACTTACTCAAAATGACAATGTTTCAGATCCTTCTTCATCCAACAACACCCATCCCACTGTGTGGAAACACTTATGGAAAATCAAACTTCCACAAAAAATCCTCACTTTCACTTGGAAGATACTCAACCATGCTCTTCCAGTCAAAGGAGAACTCAACCGCAGAGGAGTACATTGCAATAGGGAATGTTTAATGTGCAACAATGCCATTGAAACCCAAGACCATCTCTTCCTTCACTGTCAATTAGCTCGAGCTGTTTGGTTTGGAGCTGGAATTCCAATTCTCCACATCACACAGGCTGAAATCACAGTGGATATATGGGTAAAGAATCTCATTAAGCAGCACACTGCCGCTGACAATGATTATTACAATCTCAAAAGGATTCTAATTATCCTGTGGTGTATTTGGTTTCATAGAAACCAATCCATTTTTGAAGGAAAGCAACCCAACCCACTAGAAATAATTCTAACCTCATCTTCTTTGTTGAACAGGTTTTTGCAAAACTATTCTAACAATGCAGGGAATACTGGAAGAGCTGGAAATAAAGCAAAGACCACTGCTTGGAATCCTGATTCTAATTGGCAAGTTATTATCACCACAGCTGTAGATTCAATAAAGACTAGTACAAGGTATGGGATAGCTTATATGGGCAAGATTCGAAATGGCCAAGTCATTTTTGTTGGATGCAAAACCACCAGTTCACAAGACTCTAAAATAGCAAGACTACTAGCTATCAGGGAGTCCATCCTTACAGCATCCAAGCTGGGATTCCAGAGGTTAATCATTCTCACTGAAGACAGGGAAATGGAGTACATGTGGGAAAGGAAAAATCTATGCAGATGGCAGCTTAGCACTATCTTACAGGACATTAAGAATCTACAACATCAACACCATCTTAGTCTTACTATAAAGACTACTCCAATGGCAGTTATTAAAGAAACCAAGTCAATGGCCCTTACTGCATCCCGCACTTCTCTTGATGTTTATAATGTACATTCCATGTTTGGACCCTATGCTTTCAGATGATATTGTTTTTGTTTTTTGTTGTTGTATCTCTGTTTTTCCTTGACAATGTATCCAAAAAAAAAATGATTCATGTATTTCACATGCACATAAATCTTTGACTTTTACAGGAGTCCTGAAGTATTCAGCAAATTCAAATAGTGAGATGTGCTTCCTTCGATAAGCATGTATAGATTATCCTCCACTCAGATTCATTCTACAATTCTTCTTCACCATCTCCTAACTACTTCCAAAGCAAATAGCTTGTGTTGATACATATACCTTGAACCCCAAATATTTCTCCTCATTCCATTTACCAGTAATCACCACAAGAGCATAGCCCATCTTCAAAATGATGGTAGCGATTAACGTCTCTGACAGTGATTTCCCTCTCTGTGATCTTTGAGATGAACTTTATTGCAACATGACAATCTTCACATACTCGGAGGTTCTTGGTTATCAAAAGCCTGGTTCCCAGGGGAGTACAAATGAGTCCAAATGCAATTGCTAATCTTTCACTGTGACTGCAAACCATATTAGTCTTCTCATCATCCTCTACATCATGGAAAACCGATCCGGTATTTGGGACATATCCAGCTTCTTTCATTCGTCCTTCCAGCCTCTTCAATTCTGCATATATTGCATCAGAATTAGGATGAGAAATATCTCCAGAAAGGAATGCATGAACTTTATTTTTCACTTCAATCCAGCTACAAGCAATGCTTTTCTTTATTCCCTTATCTATCATTAATTTTCTCAGCCTTGCAACTCCTTCCCACTTCCCAGCTTGAGCATAGATGTTTGATAAAATCACATAATTGCCAGAATCATCGGGTTCAAGCTCAATCAGTTTCTCTAATGCAACTTCGCCCAACTCTATATTTCCATGGATTTTGCATGAATTCAGTAGAGCACCCCACACACCAGAATCTGGCATCACTCTCATTTGCATGATAATATTGTAAGCCTCATCTAATCTACCACAGTGGCCAAGGAGATCAACCATGCATGTAAAGTGCTGAATAGTAGGATCTATGTGGTAATCTCTCACCATTGATTCAAAAAATATCCAGCCTTCATCAAGCAAACCCCCATGGCTGCAAGCTGCTAGAACACCCACAAAAGTTATGTGATCAGGGAGAGATTTTTCCTTCATCTCCTCAAATAAATCCAGTGCTTCAGTAGCATGACCATGCATTGCATACCCAGTGATTATGGCATTCCAAGAGACAACTCTTTTCTCCTTAAGCCTCTCAAACAAATTCCTAGCAACCTTCACAGAACCACACTTAGCATACATATCTACCAGTGCAGTCTTTACCTTGTCATTGGAATCAAACCCATGCCTCCAACTAAACCCGTGAAGCTCTATCCCTTGAGGAAGAGCCGCAATGTCAGCTGAAGCGGATATCACAGTCACAAGGGTTGCCTCTGTGGGCCTCATACCTGCCAATGCCATTTCACTACATAAAGTGAGTGCCTCATCCGGATGCCCATTTTGCGAATAAGCAGCAAGCATAGAGTTCCATAACACAGTATCTCTTACTTCAATTTTATCGAACACTTTGCGAGCACTCTCCACACAACCACACTTTGCATACATGTCAATTAAAGCTGCACCCACAAAAACATCCGTCTCCCACCCAGTCCGTATCGCATGTTCATGAATGTTCCTCCCCTCTTCAATGGCAGAAAGTGCTGAGCAAGCCTTGAGCACAAACGGATACGTAAAATTATCGGGCGCAAGCCCGTATTCAAGCATTTGGTGATATAGTGAAATTGCAGCCTCATAGGGCCCATTCCACGCATAACCCCGAATCAAAACATTCCAAAGAAATAAATTACTTTTAGGAATTCTATCAAACAAGAGGTGTGCATTACGCAAAGCGTTACAAACAGAGTAAAAATTAACAAGTTTAGTAGCTATAAATAAATCAAACCCGAGACCCATGTGGCATAGGTGGGCATGAAGTTGTTTTCCGGGGTTGATTGCTTTCCGGGAAATACAGGATTGGAGGAGAGAACCATAGTAAAAGGAGGTTGATTGATGGGTGGGCAAGGCGTGGAGCTTATAAGAAGGATAAAGGGTTTGCTGGGATTTGGGGTTGGTGTTTTGTTGAGGGGTTGGTGAGGGAATTGAATGGTATGATAAATGGGTAAACGCGTTGGGGTTGAGAAGATAGTATAGGGAAGATGAAGAAGGAGAGGTTCTCTTTAGCTTGGTTATGGAGTGAAGTGGCATTTGATATTTTGAAGAAGAAGAAGAAGAAGAAGATAGAGATTGTAGAATGAGAAATACAAATAAGAAAAATCATGTAGAGCAGGCTTTTGAATAAACTGGTCTTGGAGTTAAAGTAACGGCTAGTAGCGGGAAAGGCGCAAGGTGCTTGAAGCCTTGAATAAGTACAATACAAAGATCTGCTCACTCCTCAATGTACACTTTTTTATTGGAATGAGCTTTTGAATTGATAAACCATTTTCTACTACGACAAGTCGTTTTGTTTATAAATGCAATGTTGAACGACAGTTCGTTTATATAAATGCAGACTATCATCATACATCATCTTTCTTTCTTTCTTTCTTTTTTAATTATGAAACAGACTATCATGCTTTTAACCAAGAGTGGTACTTTTATCCATTTTAACACATTCGAAGACAGACCTAAAAAGAATGTGGCAAGGTGTGGGGGTTTTATAAAGATCATTGACCCCAAAAAGAAAAATAATAACATTCTGGACTTAAAAGGAAGAAAGGGAAAGTATCCCAAAATTGGGGGGTTGTTTTCTATTTTGATGCGTGGGCAAATATTTGGTTAGGGGATCATGAACAGCCACTCTCTTCAAGTTGCCTTCTCCGTTTCATAACTCGAAATATGTAAGGATTAGACAATTTTGTAAGATGTTTTTCCTTCTTCTCCCACCACTTTTTTATTGTAGCATAGTGTTTCATTACATAATGTTGCATCACGTTAGCCTTCCCTAAACCTTTTGGTAACATATGATCTCAACATATCCTCCATGGTTCTTTATAATTACAAGTTTCCCTTCCATGATCTTATTACTGTAGAATTGGCCCAACATAAACATGAACCATTTGATTATGAAATTGGAGCAGGCCAATGTTACAAGAATCTTGCCAATCAGACCCTTTGTGGTGATCTTGATCCGGTGTACAATCCCTCTTGTCTTCAACTAGCCAAAAATGTCACAAGAATCTATATCATGCTTTTTTCTTCGTAAGCATTATGAAAAAACTAAGCACAACAAAGCCCTTCAGCATATTTTCCTTGTATGAGAAACCATAAGGAGGGGAAAAAATGGTAAAAAGAATGAAAGAAAGATTACAAACACCATAACACACTGAATCTTCAGTGAACCACAATTTGAAAGGGTAGCATCATGAATTTCACAGAAGATGGTGGTCATATTGCCACTTTAACACATAAAATTCCCTCCCTGCCCGACAAAAGGCGGGTTTTCCTTTTCGCCCCTCCCAAAAGAGATCCAAATATTCATTAAACACACCCTCCGTTAAAATTGTTTGTTATCTGGCAGCATAATTCACTGACCCAAGACATCTGATATTGATTTGTTGATGATTTGAAAAAGCTCTTCCCTGTGGACAAAGAAGAACAAAATCCAAGTAAGATTGTTGCAAGCTACAGAGAGACTATACTAATCAGCCACTTCTTACTGTTCAATTATGGATGCAAACATATCATGCAATGAGTAATATCCACAAGTTTCAGGGAAAAGCAAAACCAAAAGTCACTGTAATTTTCCTTACCTATCGGGTTTGAATAAGAGATAGCGATATGTAAACCACTGAAAAGGATGGAGAAGTTCAAGTTAATATTTGAATGGCAACAGCGATACGCAAAACAGAACAATTAAAGATTAAAGAAACATGCTTCCTAGGGTTACCAAGACAAGGGAGCAAAAGTAAAGAACTTTTGAATTTCTACAAATTCTATGGGGCTGATATAATGGATACAGGACTTAAAATTTTCTTCTCTATCTCCACTCTTTAAAATATATCAAATATGTATTGAGTACGTACCGAAGAAAACAGTATCCCAATAAATTCTAGCACACCTGGGATGAGCGGCAACTTGTCAATGGCCTGTTTATAATAAAGAAAACTATCAGAACTCCTATTAAACTGAAAGTATAATGAGAGGTTACATCTGCATCAGAGCATGTGACATAATTAAGTCAAAGGATTTGCTGTAAATATAATTAGTATTATCAAATCAACCGGTCTGACTTTGATGGCTAATGTCTGCTAAATGATCTTTCAAAGTTGGTAGAACATCATCAGGAGATATGGCAAGTTTTGATATTGGATTTCTCAACCCAACTTCACGGTATATCCAAGCTGAATGCCTATAAAACTCATACGTAATCATTCAATGATAAAAGAAAATGGCAGACATTTGTATTTGCTCCACATCAACTCTTCCATCTTCAATCACAATAATACTTGTGAAATGGCAGTTATTAACTCATTTTTATTTCAAGAATCTCTCCAAAGTTCTGTCACAAACATATTTATTATGCCATAAATCATAATGCTAAAAGGCAAGAGTTCTAGCAATCACCGTGATCACATTTGCTGACGCCCAAAAAGCAACTATGGCTGCAAACCCCAAACCAACAAGTGCCAACCGATCTTCGGATTTATCCCACTGTTCAAATAGAAAATCAAATAAAAAACAGCATCATATATATCAACATAAGTAACAGATTTTTTATTTATTTTATAGATAAAAGGTATTTTATTAAAAACAGAGTATTTCATGAACATAGAATGGACACAAAATAGCCTAAAGAATACTAGCAATAGAATTTTCTATCCCAGAGAAAATGGAAACTACTCCTTAATGTAAAATACAGGACAAACATGTGACAAGATCTGCAGAGAAAAGGAATCCCAGATCCTGCTTTACTACCAAGTACCCCTTAAACTTTTTTTTTTTCAAAGAGCACTAGTATTCTAGTTTACAAACTGAAGAAGTTATGAACCTTGCACAACATTGGGAACCATATGGAAAAAGAAATGGGGAATGGAGAGAAAAAAAAAAAAAGAAAAAGGAAAAAGAAGAAGAAGAAAGACAGAAACAATGCTCCATACAGATACAAATTCATCCAAATATACCACAACTTGCATTTCCCAAGCAATTCTTTTTAATTACTATTTCTTCATTTATTTGAAAGAGTTTGACCATGAAAGGAACAACACTATGAGAGAGTGGAAACTTACGACATTTTGAACAGACTTAACAATACTAAGAGAGGTTGAAGACTCAGAGCCTTCCCCAGTGGCCTTCACAATTACAGTAACGCGAGTCTGTCTTTCTGCAATGTGAGAAAATCCTGAACCACAAAAAGGAAAAATTGAAGCAGCCTGTTACAATAGATTGAACTGGTTAAAATTTTGGTGCTTTACTACAAGATTACACATATGTATCCAAACATAAGGTTTGTGTGCATGGGAACATAATTTGAGAAATTGATACTACCTATAATATTGTTAGCCTCTAAAACTTCTTATAACCTAACATCAATGTTTGGATATAAACTCCTGCAAACTTCTATGAAATTAACATGTAATCAAAGCCAAAAACATGTGTGCAAGCACCTTTGATCTACTTTTACTAAATCTACATACGGATTTCAGTTAGCAGAATAATTGATGCCATTCTTTTCATGCCCATCTTTGATGTTAACAAACCACCAATTCAAGATTATATAATTTGGTCATCATGCAATCAAATGTCCCATGATTTACCATTTTCTTTTACCAGTAAGTTACACACACCCAAGGAGTTTTAACCCCACAACCTGAACCTCCACCCGTTCTTGTGGAAGAAGAAAGTGCCATTTGATTCAGAGCTTATTGGCTGATTTACCCAAATTTTAATCCAGATGGCACTCAAATAAATGTATAATGCATAGCATATCCATAAAACCAAACCTATAACCATATATCCTTAACTTTGCACTTTTTATCTGAACTTTTCTCTCAAAATTGTCCTATTACTTAATATCCACACTATACTCAAAAACTAACCTTAGTTTTCAATATTGGTGCTAACTTTATCTATTTATTCATTTCTTCACTACGTCTCAAACATAATACTAGAAAATAATGCTATTTTTTAGAACTAAATGAAAACTGCAATTGAAGTAGATTAGTTAAACTTGAACTGAACCTGGTACAAGTGTAACTGAAATAAGACAAAAATAGTTCCTTTTAGAATCCAAAAGGCTCACCTCTAATAGAAGAAACTGGGAGTTTCTGCAGAGGTCTGAAAAGGGGTTTTCCACCATGTAACAACAATGGTGGAGGCAAGTTAGCAACAGTGGAGGCCATGTCAATCTGCAAAAGAAAATTTACGCCAATAACAAAAACAAAAAAATTTAAATTCTGAGAAATGGGTTTTCTTGTTCAAGGTTCAAAGTGTATCAGATGGTTGAAAGTAGAGCAAAGATTCTAATTGGAAAGAAGGAAATGGGTTTTACCTTTGTTGTTGCGGTATGCAGACACAGAGAGAGAGAGAGAGTAGGACTGTATGCTCTATGCAATATGCACCACAGAAATGTGTAGTTTTTGAGTTTTGTGTCAATAAGCACATAAAGGAATTTGATTGAGTGCAACTGGGTCTAGACTCTAGTGTGATATCTTTGGGGCTTCTCTCCATGATTGGCCAGCCCAGTCCAAACATTTGTCACACTCAGACTCAGGTGAGTAATAATGAATAGCTGAATACTACCATTCAAAATTGAGTTTTTATTATTATTATTATTATTTTTTTCCAAAAATCAAAAAGTGATTTGTAGACAACAGCTTTGAAATGGTGAAAGAAATTCTTTTATAAATGAAATTGCATTTAAAATTTGATAATTTAATTAGTTTTATTCTTTCTTTCTTTTCTTTTTTATTTTTCCATGAAAAAAAATATAATATATTAAAAGTCAAATGCAAAAACAGAATGTACAAGAAGTTAAGATACAATACAAAACCAGATCGTAGGGTAACCCACAAAAATCACTACATGCACCTCCAATGAGGTGTCCCTTTGCGGTCCCAAAAGTAAATTGTAATAAAAAACGAGGACCAAAAGATCTTAATCCAAAGACCATTATTATCACGAAGAATGCCACCACATTAGCTTAACCTAGATTTCCTTTAGCAGTACCATCTATATTTATTAGTTTTATTTTTTGTTTGGCTATTCTAGTGTTTTGGGCTAACGGGTAACTGAAAATTAATATTTTATACTAGCGTAAAATCTGCTATAAAATTATAGGGTAAAATACGAAAATCACCTCTTAGGTTTGAGCTAATGACAAAAACTACAATTTTTTTTTTGAAAATATCCAATCAACCCCCTAGGTGCAAATAGAGTTGGGAAAAAATACACAAACGGTGTTAAGTGTTGTTTATACTTAGGGCGCAAACTAAATATTTTTGAAAAGTATTAATAGTTTCTATCATTAGCTCAAATCTCAAGGGTGATTTCTGTATTTTATCCAAAAGTATAATTGTACGGTGGTTTTGTACAGACAATATGGTCCCAATATACAAAGGTTTTTGTTTCTATTGACATAAGAGAATGATTTGTATTTAGCAACAATAGCTTCAATCTCATATAAGAAATGATATATATATATATATATATATATATATATATATATTTAGTTTAGTTAGTTTTCTTCCAATACAAACTGAATTTCATAGTAGAAATGGAAATAGTATTCATATTTGCTTTTGTCATAGCATCTAAATCACTAAGATAATAATTTTCAAACAAGAAATACAAAAAAAAAAAAGAAAAAAGAAAAGAAAAAGAGAATCTAATTTTTTAAAGAATTATTACATAATAACATTTGACTAATTATTATTAAAAATTGTTTTGCCATATTCTTAATAATTACATTATGATAGTAACTCTTTCTTAATCTAAAAGGATCTTCTGGGTGGGTTCTTAACCCAAACCCCTTACCCCCCCCCCCCCCCCCCCCCCCCCAAAAAAAAAAAAAAAAAAAAAAAAAAAAAAAAAAAAAAAACTTACAAAAGTATGAATTGGGTTGTCAAATATGAAACATGATATTGTTTGAAGAGTGACTTTATTTCTAAAATAATTATTTTAATTACTTCAAATAATCATTACTTTAGAAAATATATAATCATATCAGTAGCCGCAATTATTATCATTAATGAGACATTGAGACTATCAAATAATTTTGACGATTTTTCCAAACAAAATCATCCATGTTTAGGGTTTGAAAAATTGAGTTTGTTCTGATCCTGTTCACAGACGTGATCTTTTTTTTTTTTTGCTAAATTGTTCACAGACGTGATCGTTTGGGAGAACAGGTTGAAACTGTATTTTTTTAAGTATATTTTTTAAAAATCATACCTTACCTTTTCTTTTCTTTTTTCTAAGTACAGTTTTTTTCCAACAACAAATTATAAAAAAGTTGAAAAATAACTGTATCAAAGAAATATTTAAACGTCAATGTGCTGTATACTCTCTAAAACATCACCAATAGAGTAAGGCAATTGGTTTTTTTTTGGTAAGATATATTTATAACATATTATGAGGTATGTTTTATTTAATCTTAGTTAGGACAATAAGTATATCATAATAAAACATCAACCCCACCAAGGATCATTTATTAATATTAGTCATCAATCAAATTATCAAGTATTTTTCTTTTATCAATCAAATATTTCATTATAGATATATTCAATAAATTAGTGTTGTTATTTTTTAACATGAAAGTTGTAGCCTTGTAGGCAGGGGCGGATTCAGGAATTCAATCTAGGGTGGGCACCTTTAATTTAGATTTCAAACTTTAATAAACATAATAAAAAAAAATGCCAGAAACCGATATACATTGTTTATATAAACAAAAAGTAACAAACAATAAGTTCATTATAGCCTTCTACAATTGATTTCGACATACTTTCATATTTTGAAACCATTGTATGATTATTTCATTATCAATGCTACGAAAAATGTATTTCTCTATGTATTTAGTCAATTTGTCATTCATCCGACTTTCTTTTGAAGTATTTCTCCATTACTATTTCTAAAATATTAAAAGAAAAGCAATGTTCATAAAATAAACTAACACATCATAAAATATAAAATTGACATTTTTTAAGTTTTTCCTTTTGTTTTTCTACACTAATAAAACTAACAAACACTCAAATAGTAACAAAACAAAAACCTACTAACTTACTAAATATAAAACACAATCAATCATATTAAAAAAAAAAAAAAAATCAGTCACAGTAACACAAATACATTGATGTTGTTGTTGTTGTGATTTTATTTTTGGGCTAATTTTTGTTGATATTATTTGTTTTTTTTTTAATGTTATTTAGATCTTTTTTTTTGTGTCATTTGGGATTTTTTTTTTTTTTTAAGTAATTTACCTAGAATTTTTTTTTGAGGATAGCATTTTATCAATCTATTTTTTATATATATATAAATATATATATATATATATATATATATATATATATATTATTTTATAATTTGAGGGTGGGCACGTGCCCACCCTAGTCAGTCATTACATCCGCCCATGCTTGTAGGTCCCAATTCTTGATTGCAAGTAGAAAAGTTTACAATAAATCTAAGAATACAACATTTTCCACAATTGTTAACATGACTTATTGTAATTGATTGATGCATTATAAAAGTGGTATCAATGATGAATTCAGGTGAAAGTAATGTTAGTCAAATCACAAAAAATTCATGTCAACAATTGTAAAAAAATTTATATCCGTAATATTACTCAAATTTTTAGGTTTGATTTGGCTCGGCTTAGGAGATTAGTTCATTTCACAAATATAGGAGTTAGGGTACTTTCTACGCAACCGCTAGACGGTTGGTCTTGTTGGACCTAAGTTTATTTCTGGGAGTTAAGCTAGAAACTTGCATCAAGTCGGGGAAGATTGATTGATGGCTATCGTTGCATTTTTAAGCCTAAAAAAAAAAATAAAAAAAATAAAATAAAAATCCAAGAAGATGAGTACAGAAAACAAAACAATTAATTAGATTCAGTGCTAAAATAATGTGAATCCAATGGTAAAACAACAATAAGGCAGCACAGCTGCAACATTGAGGTAATAGTAAAATGACGAGTGATTATTCAGTAGTTCATGACTACAAATAAATGCGTAATCCCCCTCTCACATGAATGATAGTTCCCACTAATTAAATTCATAGTAGGATCCACCATTCATGTGAGAGGGGGATTACGCATTTATTTGTAGTCCTGGACTACTGAATAATTTTCCGTAAAATGACTCGCTTTCAACGGTGAAGCAACAATAAAATAATACACTTTCAATGGTGAGAACAATTAAATAACATGCTTGCAAGGGTTAAAATAATTGAAAACTTATTGGTAGAGAAACATCAACTTATATTATCGCGAAAATGATAAGTAGTTGGAAACCTTAATAGCAAACTTACAACAGAAAAATCCTTCTCAAGAAAATTTGGAGATAGAGGCTGCACTAATGATGGAATTAGAAGAATGGTAGGAGAGGGATGAACTCAAATGGAGACAAAAATAAAGGGAATTATGGCTTAAAGAAGGCAACCGAAATTCAAAATTCTTCCATCTTTCTACTATTATTAGAAGGAGGAATTATATAAATGAGATTAAGGGGGAGGATGGGTCTTGGCTAAATTCAAGGAAAGATATTGGAGACTACTTTATAGCAAAGTTTATAGATCTCTACCAATCTCAACACCCCCATTTCCCTCCAAACTTGGAGAACTTGATCGAAGCTTGTATCTCTGATGCGAAGAATGAGGCCCTTTGTTTGGTTTCTTCAGAGTATGAAATTAAAAGAGCAGTGTTTGAAATGAACCCCCTCAAAGCCCTAGGATCAGATGGTCTCCCTGGTTCATTCTATAAACACTATTGGTACATTGTTGGCAACCAAGTTGTAGTGGCGGTGCAAGTTTTTTTTTTTAAGGGAAGGATGGTTGCTTAAAGAATCTAATCGGACTTTTATTACTCTCATCTCTAAAGCTCAAGGTGCTTGTAATTTTAATCAATTCTGCTTGATAAGTTTTTGCAATGTTTGCTAAAAGATTATTTCGAAAATCCTGGTCACTAGACTCCGACCTTTATCGAATAGACTCATAGACCCAGCTCAAGTTGCTTTTGTCTCGAATAGATGGATCACAGAGAACGTGATTGCTGCTCAAGAAATAGTCCACAGTTTCAGAAGAACTCAGAGGAACTTATCACAAAAATGATAAAAATAGTTTTGAGTTTAGTGGTGAAGAAGTAACAAAGTAATACAAATTTAGCAAAATAGAGGGGTGGATTTAAGGTGGGGGCAGTAGGGCCGGGGCACTACCCCACTAAAAAGTTTAATAATCTTATAAATTAATTCAAAATTTTAAGGTATTTTGCATTTGCCCCCATTAAATTTTTTGCATTTGTCCCCACTGTATTGTTTGTATAAAAGATTATAGGATTACTTTGAAAAAATAAGAAAAATGAGAGAGCCCACATAACAAAAGTTGGGGTCGACTGAGTAGAAATAAGTTCTTAATTGTCCCCATTTAAACAAAAATCTAGATCCACCTCTGATTAAACGTGAGTGTGATGATGGGATAGGGTTGACTAGTGGTGCACGCGAGTGAGTTGATCAAATCCTCTTACAAATTTACTAAAAAAAATCACCAACCAAAGGGAAAGTGGGCTCTTTGATTATGACCATCTCTTCTTGCTTGAAGGATTTTGAGTGAGTAAAAGTGAAGTGAGATAGACAGAAGATGGTTTCTTTGTTTCTCTCTTGTATTTGAGTCAAGAAGGGATTAGGATGGTAAGTAATGGTTTGAAAATGGTGTGAGAACTTATTGTATGAATGTTTGAACTGTGAAGGTTGTCCCCTTTTTCCCCTTTTGGTGTTTACTTTGTCTTCCTCAAATAAGGCAATGAGGGCTTTCTTTGAAAAAGAGAGAAAATGTGGAAAACGTGAAGAAAGTGACATGTGGTGAACGCTAACTTTTTTTTAGTAGTGATCCTTATTGGTGACCTTAGTCTTTGGCTAAAAAAAAGCATATGTTATCTTACTGCTGGTGCATAAATATGAGATTTCAAAGAAGGTATTAAATGTTGATTGGACAAGAAAGACATATTCATAAGTTCACATGGTCACTTGTGACATGTCAAGCTCATGCGTGTGGCTCTATCATGAACTGCCGGAGATCCACTGGAACATACATTTTCCCACCAACCCACAAAACCCAAGCATAACCTTATGAAAACTCATGGGGTTGGACCATGAATCAAAGCTTGAAAGTATGTTCTATGGATTAAGAGATTTTTTGAGAAATTTGTTGTCTTGGAGTGCTTAGCCTTAATGTTTTTGTCTTATAACCGAAAGCTGTCTCTCCTTTGCCACAACCTTGTATTCTCTTTCAGAAAAATGAGAAGATGATGAGATGTCCAGCTCATTTTGAAGTGAATTTTCATGAGAAATCTAATGTTTCTTGGACCTTAGGCCATGGTGCTACATACCTAAGTCTTTGGTCTTTGTTTGTTAAGAGAAGAAGGTGACATGGATGTGGCAAAGCCGCAAAGGAGAGGAGTTAGTAATCCATGAGCTAGTAGATTTTTTTTTTATTGAGAAATAGAATGAATATTTGAATATTCCACATACCCAACTAGCAGTTTGTTATTTAGTGAGGTGGAATTTGATAGATTGAGTGATGGATCCAAATGTATTATTTTGCCTATTAAGGCTTGGTCTTTAAGGAATGTCAGTGGGCCTTGTAATTTGAAGTACAAATAATCCAATTGACTTGAAAATAGGCATTTCCTCACCAAACCACCCCGCACTTATTTATTTATTTATTTTATCTTTTATGTTTGTAAATATGGACTTTTTATTTCCATGAGGAGAGATGAGAGATTATGTGGAGAATGAGCCCATCCTGTGATGTAGAAAAGTATGGG
Source organism: Fagus sylvatica (assembly GCA_907173295.1). Lineage (NCBI taxonomy): Eukaryota > Viridiplantae > Streptophyta > Magnoliopsida > Fagales > Fagaceae > Fagus > Fagus sylvatica. The sequence goes on along the minus strand of OU015766.1, from coordinate 15,544,217 downwards.
TTATAAACCCAACCCATGAGGTAGAAAAATTGTGGACCATAATCCCAATTTGTGAAGTAGAAAGAAGCGTGAGCTGTAAGCCCAACCCGTGATGTTGAGAGAAATGTGAGCCATGAGTCCAATTCGTGCTGTCCTATAGTATAGTTATGAGGAATTTGGGCAAAAAGCCCATGTCATGTAGAATTGTAGGTAGAGCTCTTTGACTTAGGTTTAGGACATGTTTTAGTCCAATATTTCTTGCATTGTGGTGATGTGACCTCTAAATAGGAATTAGGAAACAAAAAAAGAAAAAAAGAAAGAAAGAAAAAAAAGACCTTAACAATAAAGTATTTTGCTATATACTACATCAATGTTAAAAGGTACAAGTCTAGTAGTGTAGTCATTGGACAATCAAGATGAAGACAATTACAATTAAAACCCCCCAAAAGGAGACATGAAAATTGAAATACAACAATATCTTTTGCTTGATCATGAGCAAGCCCAGTTCAAAGTTCAAACAATCGATTGGACCTAAAACAATGCTCATAATGGGAACCCCAAGATTTCCAAGTTCCCAATCATTTAAGAAATGGTGTCGTTTGATTTACCTAGTCATGTAACGGATATTCATTCCCCAAAAATGAAGTCCAACTCTTCTTTCCTTTCTCACATTTTCTCAGTTAACAAACACACCCAAATCTCAATTACACTTCTGAATTTCGTAAATCAACTCTCTTTCTCCAAACCCTTCATCCCAAAGAGGATCACAAAACCATTTAACCATTTTGGCAGGTGAGAATGATAAAGATTAAGCATTTCTTTTCCTTACTTAGGAACTAACTGTGGGTTGTGCTTGAATAATTTGATTGCCTCAGAGACATGAAAAATGTTACATTTGGATTTGGGGGTGAATTTAAAACAGTGTTTGATTCATTACTTGTTCTTGGTAGAGTTGCATTGCATTATTTTGACCACTTACTAAGTTCTTAGTTTCATACCACACTTCTTGCTTTTGTAGCTTAGTATGCCACAATTTGAGCTTTCTTATGCATGTGAAACATGTTTGTTAGAGATGGGTCAATGTAGGTTCTCTGTATTGAACATCTTATATCTGTTATGAGTGCAATCAGCCTTTGTTTCCTACTCTTGTTGTCACCACTTCTTTGGGATGGCAATGAACATTGAATTGAGTATTGTTAATTAAAATTTAGTTACTAACATAATATGTGATCTTTACCCATGATAATGAGATTTTGTTATGTAGGTCTAAGAAACTAGCAACTGTGCATGGCACTTAAGATTATGGCAACATTGGCAACTAATATTTGAGTAAAGCCCATGGAGTGATGCTTCCGTACAATCAACAATTTATTGTTATGGTTGGTGTTATGTATTGCTTATTGCTTCTAATATTTGAGTAAAGTTTAGTTTCTTATTCATCTTATCTTGTCTCAGGCATATATATATATATATATATAGAGAGAGAGAGAGAGAGGGTTAGGAATCGGGATCAAGTTACACGTGGCATAACTCTTTGTCAAATTTACACCTCTAAATAACTTTTTATTGAATTTATGTTTTAAAAATCCCACTGTTGGATTACAGGTTTACACGCATGACAAATCTTGTGTTAATCAGATCCTTAAACTCATGTTTTGTGTATAACTTTAAACTATAAAAACTTGAAGTTTAAATATTTTATAGATGGGAGGGATAGTTGTTGATCTTTCATCATTTGATATTTTGGCAATCCAATTGTGAATTTCTTAAGAAAACGTATCCAATGAAAAGTTATTAGGGGCTGTAACATTGATAAAAGTTACACTAGGCAAGGGCATTTGAAAATAACTACTGTGCTTTAGAACGTGGGTAAGTATCATATAGAATTGCTTTCTAATTGATACTTGTAGTTGAAAAATTTCTTGTCTTTGTACTTCTTTTTTAACATACTATGCTCTTAGTGCAAGTAAGCATATCCTAGCAGGTAAACTTTCTTTTGAGAAGACAAGCACTCTTGGCAGCACACTAGAACACCAACTGCAGCACCAAGTACTTTTGCTGGAAAACAATATATGTTAAAATTTCAGTTTAAAAGTCAACTGCTCAAAGTAAGACTTTTATAGTCCAAGTCTTACTTATCATAGACTTCTCATATAGTCAAAATTTTAATTATTATGTTTTTGATTAGTAATTTATACACAACATAACCCTCCACCTTACTCTTACAAGGGGAGGAGATGCCATTTGAGCTAGACCTCAAAATCTCACTTATTACGGGTTTAGGAAATAAATTATCCTCAAACTGCTTGCCAAGTTGGAGATAGTGTTAGAAGGTCCAAATCCCTCATATTCAACAAGATAATCTTTGCCTAGTATCTTGAAGCTGAAAGGAGCTAGTTAATCTGCTTGTATGATGCCCCTTAAACTTGAAACCTATGTACTGCCCTATCTATCAAATTTAAATTTCGGGAGTTGAAAATTGAAGTGCACTATCTGATCTGTACTCCTCCATTTGACATCAGAACACATCATGCACAGAAAAGGAAATAGAATACCCCTAATCCACTTTTAAGGTATTTTCTTTAGGAGCTTGATTATCTAGGAAAGTAATAATACAATGTAAATAATTGGATTTGAGTATTTGGCTACTTTGTGGATCAAATATTATTTCCATCCATTCTGTTCAGAGTAAATAACAACTGGTCCAGACAATATGTAGTTCACGACCGTGATTAAAATTGTGACTTTAATAGACAATGAGATTAATTTATGTACATTTAGTGATGTTAACTTATAATATGTAGTTTTGTTGTTGTTTGTCTCCTATGTATCCACGAACTAATAAGATGATCTATTTAAGGTTCATTATTCATTAAGAAATAAAAAAACTGTGTAGTCTTTCAAAGCGTATTCTCCTTCTTGTTTTGGTGCTTCCAGTTAAATTATAGGACACAATTTGGCTACAACTTAGTTTGTAGCTATCTTGCTACAACCCACTATATGGTCACTAATAAGATCATTCACATGATCTATTTAATTAGTCATGTGACTTGTTTAAATAATACATGTGGATGGTCTAATGAGTTGTCACGAAGTGGGTTGTAGTAAGATGGTTACAAACCAGTTTGTAGCCAAACTTTATTTTAAATTATACGATTGCTCCTCTTTCAGGCTAAGTAGTCAATAGGCCATGCAAGGTTAAGAATGCTGACACAGTTTATTTCATGCTTTGTTTCTGATAGGTTCATTAATGTGCCTTGTCTTCTTTCTGTCTTGAATTGTATATTCTGCTTTTCAAAATCCACTGTCATCAGAACGTCGGCTTGTGGCACAGTAAATAGAATAGTTGTGGAAGTCCAAGTTGTGGACCTGAGGTGCTCCTTCGAATTTGGGATGGTATACTTGCTAGTAAGTTCATTGATGTGTTTAAGATGCCGTAAATTCTAGTTTCATGCTTGTAGTTCTAGTTTCAAACTCGTTGTTTTGTATTCAAGTAAATCTTTTGCATCGTTTAAGCATCTGATTATCATGAAAGTTCCTTGAGTACTATTTTCGGTTTTTTTGTGGTTACATTATTTACATCATTGTCCAATCTGAGTTCTTATTTTTGCCCCCGCTTTCTGTTTTTTTCCCCTTCTATTTTAAATGATTGTCCTGTGGGGCAGTGTTTGTCTGGATAAGAATTGTAGGGTACTTGGTTATTTGAGTGTTTGGAACGTGCATTCCAGGTTCAAATAAAGACCATATACTTCTTGGAAATTGCGATATGCATGGCATATATTGAATCAGTACGGCATATGAACCTGAGTTAGTTGTGGAATGGTAGTTTTTACGCCTTTTTTTTTCACTGGTTTGAACTTTCAAAATATTAGGGTATGGACAGTTTTCAAACCAAACACCAACCACCTATAAAGATGATTGAGTCCATTATGGATGAATCCTTCTATTTAGTGTTAATTTGTTTAACAACGTGAACTTTTCGGGTTTGGCCTAACATTTAGCCTGAACAATATGTTGAATTGGAAATTTCGGTATATACTTCTAAGATATCTTCATTTTGACTGAATACAGTTTATCCATTGGAGATTTGAAATCTTAAAGATATCCAAATAATCAACACTCCAAATCACCTTTTTCCGGATGAATCAAGGAAAAGGGATTCAAGCTGAAGAATGACATATTGAATAAAAGTCCTCAGCATGTATCACTAGGATTTATAGAAAATTTTCTGCAGGCCCAAATTATAACTGGTTGATCTCCAATTTGATCTGATCATGAAGTTTAGTTGATGTTAGAGTCAATTGCAACAAGCAACAATTAGCTATATTTCAATATGGCTTATGTAATTAACTCCAACTTGTTCAATAATATGACTTAGAGAACCTTATGCCTTTTTTATTTGGTCTTCTTAACATATTATATCCCAGCTAACCTCCTGCATATGCACACATCACACATTGAGGGAGGGAGTAGAATCTAAAAATTTTAATTAGTTCAATTACTAAGAAGGGACAAATGGAGGTGGGAATCTATCCTCTATGAAATTTGCATGACCTCAATGTAAGCAATGGGCATTCATGAATGAGTGACATAAAAGAGTGCAGACACTCATAAATTCTTTTACAAAAAGCTGCCCCATAAAAATATCCTATCTTTTATATCATTTTTATTATAATGTATTCAATATTGCATGGCACTTTTCTGTATTAGCTTTTCACCCGACTTCCAAAACAACTAACTCATCTACTCTTCAACAGCTAACTGTCTCTTCAGGTTGGATAGCAAGTCTGTAGCCATTCAATAAAGAATGATCTTACAAGCTTCATGTAAATTATGCTAACACAGACTGTTGTGGCATCCTTATTTGACTCGATTCTCAATGCGCCAGTATACCAGGGTGGATGGTTTTTCTACGTGTCATGGGCCTGATGGCTCTCTGGCATGGGAGGATTGCGTGTCGTGTTGGAATTTATACGTTAACTTAGTGATTAGAAATTTCTAACTAATATCATATTATTTTTTTTAGCAGATGCAAATTACTATATTGGAAGATGTTCATTCACGTTTTGCTCAAGTACATTAGTTTTTGGGAGAGAGATGTAATAGCTTAACTGCTTTTGTTTTACTATTATGGTGGCTTATTGCAGCTTTTAAAGTTATTGACTGGGATTATCTTATCAAATTGAGTCTGGTGTACAATATATTATAAGTGATAAAACATTAAATGGGATGCATATCTGCCATCTCCCATCTATCTTATATCTGTAGGCAATATGAACCTAGGTATTATTTTTCTGCAATGGCTTGCATATAAGCAATGGAAGTAATATGTTTATCCTTTCATAGAAAAGAGATAATGCTATAAACAGAAATAATACAAGTCAATAAATTGTATGGAAAAAGAGTAATGCTAGAGACTTAAAACACAACTGATGACATGGCTTGTTGTGATTGGAATAACAATACTTTCACATGGATTCATCACTGACATTATTTTTATTATGCACCAATTACAACATGACATATCAACGGTCATGAAAATAGTTGTGTACTTTCGTTTGTAATGAGTTGGAATATAAAGAATAAACAATCAAAATTTGTAGAACAATGAACTGGGAAGAGAATAAAACAGAACCTTGGAGTAGTTGTCTATAACTACATAAAAGGCACCATAGTCATTGTAGTATGCTGTGAGTATTAACCTTTTCTATCTTATTTTTCACCTATTCTTTAATCTTTACCTTAGCTGGTGTGTTTTCTATTGAGTTGGATTTCATGGTCAATTTTCCAGCATAAGAATCATTTACTCTTCTTTTCACTTGGTCAGCTTTCTATGGACACCAGATCTGTGAAATGATCTCATAGTTTAAGTTATCAGCTACTTTTGTTTGTAAGCTGATAGCTTAACTTTCCATCTCTTTTTGCTTTCTTTGAATGCCATCTCTCTTTCTCTCTATTGCTTGTAAGCTTTTTCCTTTCTATTATTACCTTTCTCATCACTTCCATCATTCTTGATTTTTTCTTTACCACCTTAAATTTATCAAATTTGCCACACCTTCCCCTAACATTTCTCTAATATATCTGGCAACTTATTCCTTTCATGTTTCCCCAAAACTTATTTCATAAGAAACCCAAAAAGACTTGAGAACAAAGAAAGCAAGATACCTCTTCCTTGTGGATTTCTTGGTTTCTCTTTTCCCTTTTCTTAATGGTTTTTATTTTTTTATTTTTCACTAAAGGTGTAGGGAATGTAATATGAAAGAAAAGGAAAAGCTAAGTGGGGAGAGAGAGGAATCCTAAAGGAACCTCAAATTAATTAATACTGTTTTTATTAGGTTTGTCGAATCATGTGATTGCTTCATATTATCTACCATTCCTAACTACCAATGCAAACAAAAAAATGTAAATTGAAGAGAGCATATAGTATGGATATTTGGTTGATTTGAATTGTAGATAAACTTAATCATAACCCATATGGCACCAAAACTTTAATTATGGACGGTGATAGCTCATAATACAGACGCTGATTTTTTCCTTTAAAAATTGTCTGCAGCATTAACTGCAATCCAGGTATTATGACACACATAAGTGACCAGGTCAATGTTTAGTTGATGGAACAAAAGGATAAAGTTAAAAAAAAGTTCCAAACTCAAAATCAAGATTATTGTGATTGGCTGCAGTAGGGGATATAGTGCTTGGCAAAATTGATCAATTAGTGGCCACATTTGTAACATGCTTGCCACTCAGTAATTGTTTATATATCATATTTTTCTCTAAATTAAATTGGAAAAATCAGCCATATTGCTAGTCCCACCACCAAAGATTATGTATAATGGGAATGGTTAACAAGCGGCTCACTCATCACACAAGGTTAAATATGTATTTTTGTGGATATTAATATTGCTAAGGTTGCATTGCAATATCGAATAGAAAGCCTTTTTAACCTTTTGCAAGTAGTAAGGAAAAAAAAAAGAGATTGAAAAATGTTTAACACAACTTTTATTCTGAACCATTTTCCTTTTTGTTTTTCCCTATTCCTCTAAGAATCCTGGCTAAAAGCAATTTGTATGCACTAACTAAAATGCATCTAGTCCTGGTGCTGCTTTTATTGGGTAGCCAGATGTCACTTTCAAACTTTGGCTTTCTTGCAGAGCAGAATTCCTTTTTAGCAATATCAGCTATTGTATAATAATAACAAAAAAAATTTATTTATGTTGCCTTGTTGTGAATAAGTTGTTATTCATTAATAATATTTTATGATATTTGAAGAATAAAAATATTTAGTGATGCTGATACTATGGAATATGATATTGTATATTTCCTATATAGTCTAAGGTTGGGAGATTAAGAATTGACTTATCCAAATTGGAGTGAAATTTTAAAATTTCGAAAGCTTGGAGGCAAATCCATTAATTGCATTCACTTCTTTCAACTCTTTAAATGATATAAAGACACATAGAAATATAAAAATCATAATGATAAAGAACTGGACACCACAAGGCTCAACAACATTCACATATCACAATGCTTTGGCTGCAGGTCATGGCTGCAGAGTCTGACCTTAAGTGTTGGTAAGATGCTTCCAGCCAAATGGCTCAGCTTACACAAGCCGACTCCTATATATTAAAAAACAAAAAACCCGACCCAACCCTACTTATCCAAGAGAAACTAATAAGCAATAAAAAAACACAAATTGGTAGAGGAGTGGAAAAAAAAGCAAACTAAGTAGTGGTGGGACAGACTCATCCTTTTGAAGTGGATTTGGGACTAAATTGTAAGTTTTAGGCATTCATCTTCTTCATTTACTTACTTAAAAAAGAAAAGGAAAGAGAAAACTACTAGAATGTAATTGTAAGGGCGGAGTCAAGAATTTTTTTTAGGGTGGCTTGGAATTGGACTGGATTAGAACTGGGGTTTGTGATTGGAATTTAGACTGGACTAGGGTTAGAACTATTTAAAAAAAAAAAATTAAAAATTTAGCTATAAAATTTAAAAAAAAAAAAAAAAATAGCTATAAAAAAAATAAAAAATAAAAAGCTTGTGAATGCCTCCGCCTTATGTAATGCAAGATTAGAAACAACAAAAACAGAGAATGCAAAATTAAAAATTTAGAACTTTGTATAAAATTAAAAATGAGGTTGGTGAAAAGTGTTGATGTGATTTATCTGATTTGATGGTTTTTATCCGACGTCTAGATCTTGTTATCTTGTAAGGATAATTGTTCGTAGGGAAGATTGACACGCATCTTTGATATTTGATTATTATATTAAAAAATGTAAAGAAAATAAAATAAGCAGAATTTTCATGTTTCATAATTAAAAAAGTATGCACTGGTTTGTGATTATATTATAAAGGTAGGCAATAGCTGGATTGACATTGAACTCAGCTGTATGGCTCAATAGAAGATAAGGACCATTAGGTGCTGATTTTTGGTGTGTGGAATAGTGTTTTGAGTTCAAACAGTGGGCAAAAGCTTTCTTTGTCTTGATTAAAGAGGTACTACTTAGGAAATGTGATTCACACAGGCCCATTTGATATTTTATTAAATAAAGGGTAATTAAGTGGTGCACATGTAAAGCTAATTTCAGAGTAAAAAACTAGTCTAGTTGTTGTTGGATGAGTTCTAATGACTAGGATAAGCCAAGATCAGGAAGGAAAGTTGAGTAAGTGCATGAAAGACATAGAAATGTGTTTTCTTTCAATCTCCAAAGAGGCCTGTCTAAGCCTGTAGGCCTTACTTTCATGTGGATTTATCTTCAAGGAAAAGACTTCTTGTATGGAAATCTTGTCTAGCAATGAAATTTAAACATGGTTATAAGTAATTATCTCTATAAATTTTAAGATTATGAAAGTGCAGATCTATAAAAGAAAAACTCTTATAAAGTAGCCGACAAAACCAGCCCAAATAGAGAGAGTCATGGATGGCATCTGACTTAAAAGTAGCCAACAAAACCTGCCTAAGTTAATTTAGCTGAGCATAATTCAATCTTGAAGTAATCCTCCTTTCTTTACACCGCCATCCTTATATAGGTACGATTTGATCTTGAGTGTTTTGTGTGATATTATATATATATATATATATAGAGAGAGAGAGAGAGAGAGAGAGATTATGATTTTATAATGTTGCACTACTTAATAACTTTTTATTATATTAATGTTATGAAAATTTTACTGTTAGATTACACATTTTTTATGTTGTTAACACATACGCCAAATTTCATGTTTATTATGATTTTATTTACTATTTGATCCATTAACTTATGTTTTGTATATAACTTTAATATTTTAAAAAAAAAGTATATAACTTTAAAGTAAAAAAAAAAAAAAAATTGAAAATTAATTATTTTATAGATGAGATAGTTATTAACCGTGATCGTCTTGATGATTCACATGTATGTAGGGTATAAAGATACAATGTAATCTAATGACATATTTGTCAACAAAAAAAAATCTAATAGAAATGTTGGAATCTTCATGTGCCCCTTAGATTTTTAAAATTCCCCCACCCCCTATATTTATATAAAATTTAACTAATGTCCCCTCTAAATTTTAAAAAATTACACTACATATATATATATATATATAAACTAATACGTCATTTCCCCCCACTTATTACTCTTATTCCATAAAAAGCTCATTACAGTAAGGTCAAATTGCAAAAACAACCCTTGGGATTTGGGTAAATTAAAATTAAAATTTTGTGTTATTAATTCCTGAGCTATTTGTAATGACAAAATTGATATTTCTATCTTATTTTCTATCAATTGTAACTATAGAAACCGATCATGTGCACTGCGATGCCTTACTGTCAAAATGAATGTTTTATAATCAATTAAGAGCATGATTTATGAATAAGATTATAGTTTGTTTGGATTAGTTTTTAGTTTTAGCTTATTTTCTTGTATACAGTTTTTTTAAAGTCTTACCTATAATTGTACTTTTATATACTTTCAACAAATCAAGGCAGCTTAAAAAGAAAAATACAATGGACCTATATGTTACAAGGAGCATAAGGATTTAAAAAGTTGGGTATTTTTTTTTTCTTCATATAAACATAAGGGAAAATTTGGACCGTTGCTTTGTTATTGGACCACAGCCAAGGGTTTTATTGTTAGTTTGCAGAAGCATTAATGACAAATAAAAATTTTCTGTTTCATTCAAGAATCGTTACACCACATAATCATGGATTTTAAAATAATATGCATACCTTTTTCAGTAACCCAAGTAAACCTCTTCTAACAACCCAAGTGTAATCCTCTTCTAGCAACCCAAGTGTGTTGCCTTCCCAAGGTATTCACGTCTCTTCTGTGTGTGTTTCTTTTCGAGTTTTTCTAATGGCTGCAATATATCATAATAGTTCTGATGGGCAACTATTAATGTGATATTTCTTATTTATATGACCGTAGTAAAAATCCTAGAGAGAGATTTTAACGTGGGATCTTTAGGGATTTCTATCTTCAGTAGTAGGATAAGTCAATATCTTTTGAAGGTTATTGACTTACTTTGAAACTCTTTCAAAATAATTCTTTAATTATCTTAATCATATCAAGATAATATTTTGAACTTATACAAATTACAATGATGTCCATCAACACATTGCAATTGACTCCTGAAGATTAAAGAATAACAAGTGAGGTCCCTTTACTTACAACTTTATATCTATATGTCCTTCCACCATACTATATTCCACATAAGCCACTAAAACTGGATTAATATCACTGTTATGTCCCTAATTTATGTAATCCTTTACTTTCTTGAATTCATAATTCCGTTGGACTCCAAAATAATTTTCGAAAACTCTTTATAAATATATATAGATATTATATATATATATGAAAACACTTTGAAAAATGTCACCGGCTGGTTTTGTTTTGAGTCCAATACTATTATGAAAATCAACTGAATATACTATCTCATTTAGAGACTGGTGAATCTATTGTTAAGCATTAACATATTTTACTCATTATACATATAACCTAACATGTCCGTATATAGCCTTTAAATGAGCATCACTGGTTGACATTGTCAAAGTTATGTGCATAATAAATAAATATACTTAAACCTCTCATGTTTGAGGACTATAGGAAAATTGTGATAGAACAACCTTTTAACCAACAGTGATCAACCCAAAATGTGTTCTTAATCAGATCCAGTTCAGTGTTTGTACTTGTTACATTACACCTATTTGTCTACTTAAAGTCACTACCTCAATGATGGAGTAAATCATCCTATCATATAGAAGCACAAAAAGTGTAGGCTCTAGTATTGATATTCTATTAACATCGACAGCCTAAAACAATTTGAAGTTTATGAAAAATCATTACTCCCTGCATTTGGTTCCTTAACCATTAGCATAATTTTTTTACAAAGATGACATCACATGCCATATTTAAATAATAAATATACCTTTAATAATCATGTATGTGAAATAACACATTTATTATAAAATAAAATTCATAGAATTGGTTTTTGAGGGTATATAATTCTAAGAGTTACGCCTTCATTTTGCCACCACCATTGAAAAATAATAGAATTTTTTTCTTTCTAAATTGTTAACGACGGATTCCTCTCTGCACTTCTGCAACTAGGCTAGGCATTAAAAGATGATTGCCAAACACTACCTAGCTCCAACATCAAGTAATAAATAAAACAAAAGTAAAATGTTGAGCCGTTAGCTTGAGTCACTAAGCCCAAGCCATTAATGAAAATAAAAAATCATGAAAATACCGTTGAAACATAGATTCAACCGTTTAAAGTTAGTTGAGACTTGCCACTTTCCACTCAGAAAATCTAACAGTCAACCCCTACCAGCCCTTTCTCTCTTTCACACAAAACTTGTACGCTGTCACACATAAATCATCCATTAAAGAAAAAAACCTCTTTGAGTTTCATCATTTTGTTTTATATCCTTAAATCAAGCAGCCCCCACATCTCTTTCTCTCTCCCTCTCTCTCTTTCTCTCTCTCTACACCACCATGCTTGCTCCTTAAAACAACCCATTTGCCACCCCAAGAACTCCTTGTCTTGCCATGGGCGTGGACATGTCGAATAATCCACCCTCTTCTCGTACCAAAGACTTCTTTTCCTCTCCAGCTCTTTCTCTTAGCCTTGTAACTTCTACTTCTACTACTACTACTACTACTCCATTCATTTTCTTCTTCTTCTTCTTATTATAAAGTTATTTACTTTTTTTTTTTATGTGTTTATTTTGTTACTTATATATAGGCCGGGATTTTTCGCGATGCTGGGGCCGCGCCCACGGCTAGCATGGAGGTGGAGGAAGGGGATGAAGGAAGCGGAGGAGGTGGCCGGAAAGATGACATGGTGGAGATTAGTAGTGAAAACTCGGAGCCCTTAAGATCAAGGTCCGACGATGAATTTGACGGCGAAGGAGAGCCTGATGATGATGGTGGTGATGGAGACAAGAAGAAGAAGAAGAGAAAGAAGTATCATAGGCACACTGCTGAGCAAATTAGAGAAATGGAATCGTAAATTTCTTTCTTATCATTCTCATTTTTATTTTTGTTTTCTTTATGATGAGCTTTTACTCAATTTGAGTCATTGAAAAAAAAAATTCAGTTTTGGATTGAAGGTGGGGTATATTGTGTTTTTCTTTTTTAATTGGTCACTAATTAATCAGTGTCTTATTACCAAGCAAATGACTTGGTTAAAGCGGGTTAATTTGCATGTCAATCTAGTAGCTTTAATGTTGTGCTTTATGGTGTACGGTGTTCAGAAAGATTTAAAAAAAAAAAAAAGAAAGAAAGAAAGTTAGTGACATGCTTACAAAAGAAACAAGATTCAAAAGTTAAAGAAAGCTATCTTAAAATTTCCACTACTTCATCTTTTCTTTGTTTTATATGTGTTAATGGATACCGACAGAAAAACAAAATAGAAAAGCATAATTTCTTTCTCCACAGATTATCAATGTTTAATTTTTCATTTGTTTAACACTTTCTTGTGCATGTGATACAAATTTTGATACTTGGTCTCCAATATTATATGATTAATGCAAAGTTCAATTGCAGGCTGTTTAAAGAGTCACCCCATCCAGATGAGAAGCAAAGGCAACAACTAAGCAAGCAATTAGGCCTTGCTCCTAGGCAAGTCAAGTTCTGGTTTCAAAATCGTCGAACCCAAATCAAGGTACTCTATTTCTCTAATTCATCTTCAGTCATGCTTCATATCTGGTAATTTATGCAATCCAAAAAATATTGGGGGTAAGACTGCCTAGCAATCACCTCTTTTAATCTATTAGTACAATTTTTGTTTTTGATAGTATATTATATATCACATTGCACTTTTCTTCCCCCCTTCCTTTCTTTTTCTTTTTTTCCTATTTCATTTCTTGAAGTTGAGGAATGCAATGTATTGGGTGCAGGCTATACAAGAGCGCCATGAGAATTCGTTGTTGAAAACAGAAATGGAGAAACTCCGAGACGAAAACAAAGCCATGAGGGAGCAAATAAATAAAGCTGCTTGTCCCAATTGTGGCACTGCAACCACTAGCCGAGAAGCTGCTATGACTACAGAGGAACAACAGCTTAGAATTGAAAATGCCAGACTCAAAGCTGAGGTTTGAAAAAGCTAGCTAACTCACATACAACAAATTTACTGATCCATTTTGATTAAGGCCAATGTGTAACATATTTAGAAATTAAAATTTGATTCAAATTGCAGGTAGAGAAACTCAGAGCAGCTCTGGGGAAATACACTCCGGGGACTTCTTCTCCTTCATGTTCAGCTGGCAATGACCAAGAGAATAGAAGCTCTTTGGATTTTTACACTGGGATTTTCGGGATTGAGAAGACTAGGATAATGGAGATAGTTAATCAAGCGATGGAGGAGCTCACAAAGATGGCTACTGCTGGAGAACCATTATGGATTCGGAGTGTTGAGACTGGCCGTGAAATACTTAATTATGATGAGTATGTGAAAGAATTCTCTATCGAAAACTCAAGCAATGTGCGGCCAAAGAGATCAATTGAGGCCTCAAGAGAGACTGGTGTTGTTTTTGTGGATCTCCCACGGCTTGTTCAAAGTTTCATGGATGTGGTAAATATTATTAGTACCTTTCTTAAAAGCTAATAATCTATGCAAAACCTCCTTGTGGTTTTCCAAGAGTCAATTTGATATTAATTGCTCTTTCTGTGATTAATTTGTTTCTGCAGAATCAATGGAAGGAAATGTTTCCAGGCTTGATTTCAAAGGCAGCCACTGTTGATGTTATTTCCAATGGAGAAGGTCCTAATAGAAATGGTGCTGTACAACTTGTGAGTTGCTTGCTTGCTAAACCTTTTCATATTGTCTCTAACATCGGATCTTTGCACTACATCTCTACTACTTAAAATTTTGAAATCAAACCTTGACAAAATGACACAGGAATGTTGTTTCCTGTTTACTTCATTTTAAAGAATCTTGGAATTTATCTTTTGCACGAGTACTTTGTGACTTTCTTGTAGTCCAATAAACATGAGAGCAAAAGTTAGACTTTTGTGTTGGATCAAATTTTTCTATAGTTATTAACTCAGCTAAAGGTCAATTTTTTTTGACACTGTGGATGCATTTCTAGTTCTAGGGAAATTCCAGGACAAAGGTTTTCAGTGCTTTCCTATTAATCTTGTGTTTGAAGTAAAAGTGGATACCTTAATAAGGCCATTTACTACTGGCTCCTGGAAAGTGGAAAGACCAAAAGGAAATCCTTAAGCCTTTTAGGAGTAAAAACATCATTTTATTGTCCATACTCCAAACACAAGATACTTATTCTTTTTTGGGGAGAGAAATACTAATTTTCATTTTCCTTTTTGGCTAACTGGGTGTCTAAAGCTCTTTTGAGATCTGACTAATTTGCATATGAGCTCCCCATTCCACAAATATCAAGTAATTATCAGGATAAATTCATGGGGATGGCCTCAACAAGTTGGCTAGATGCTAGTGGGGAAAGTTGAACTCCCAGCCTCATGATATTGTTTTCCATTATTTTGTTATAAAGAAAAAAATGAAAGAAAGGAACATCTATTTTTGGCATATATTATTTATTACACACCTAATTTTCTCTCTAAATTTTACTTGGTTTGAAGAGAGAATTTTGGTGGGCCCAAAACAAAAATATCGATATATTTTTCTCATATTTTTCTTTTATTTGAGGCTAGAGAGGAGAGTTCAACCCAGATCTCATGATATTGTTTTCCATTATTTGGTTATAAAGTAAAAATAAAGAGATGGAGGGCCACCTACTTAAGGCAAATCCCTGTGCCTATCATAATATATTTGTTAGTAAGGTGTTGTGTGTCCCCCTAGGATTAGTAAACGTGCGCGTATCTACGGAATCCTGGCCCAAACACCCAGAGTTAAAAAAAAAAAAAAGAAAAAAAAAAGGGGAACATCTATTTTTAATTTTTGACATACTTTATTCCTTACACCTAACTTTCTCTCTAAATTTTAAGAGAAAATTTTAGTGGGCCCTAGAGAAAAATATCAATATATTTTCGTCATACTTTCTTTTCTCTCTCTACCTTAGACAAATCAAACACTAGAAATTAAAATTTTTCTCTACTTTTCTTTTCCACAAATCAAACAAAGGAATTTTAAAATCTTTTCTTTTCTACAAATCAAACGCTGGAATTTAAAAAATTTCTTATTTTCTTTTCTGCAGGGATGAACCAAATATAATGTAAAACACTTCCTTCATCTTTAAAAATTCTAACGGAAGATAATTCATAATTGTTCAATTGCAGATGTTTGCAGAATTGCAAATGCTCACACCAATGGTGCCCACTAGAGAAGTGTACTTCGTCAGATTTTGCAAGCAATTGAGTGCTGAACAATGGGCCATTGTGGATGTTTCTATCGAAAAGGTTGAGGACAATATCGATGCATCCCTTGTGAAATGCAGAAAACGCCCATCTGGTTGCATCATTGAGGATAAATCAAATGGCCATTGCAAGGTATATATACACAATATTAATCCCCTAGTTCATGGTGAAGATCAATGATAGGGCATTTAGGTGTTTGTTTTGTTGCATATATAGAGTGAGCTCATCTTGATTTACATGGAATTTTGCATTTGCTCTATGTCACACAGTTCCATGTATTTTTTTCCCTCATAAACACCAAACAGAGATACTTATTTGGAAATCATTTTGACGGTTAATCTTGGTCAGGGATTGGAAACAACTCAAAACTAAAAAAGAAAAGTGCAGAGGTGAAACTAATAAAGTGAAGCATAAACTTTTTTAAGTGATGCAGACAAACAAGTTTAGTGATGATCTTTTGGTGTGGTTTGTAGGTGATTTGGGTAGAGCACTTGGAATGCCAGAAAAGCACAGTTCATACCATGTACCGCACTATTGTTAACAGTGGTCTAGCCTTTGGTGCAAGACATTGGATGGCAACACTTCAACTCCAATGTGAAAGGCTAGTTTTCTTCATGGCAACCAATGTTCCCATGAAGGATTCAACTGGTAAGTCAAAAGTAAAATTTGGATGAATCATACAAAACTTCACTGAGAGTCTTACAAATTCACTTCTCTTGTCAAATATCAGGGGTTGCCACACTAGCTGGGAGGAAAAGCATTTTGAAGTTGGCACAAAGGATGACATGGAGTTTTTGCCGTGCAATTGGAGCATCAAGCTATCATACATGGACCAAGGTGTCAAGTAAGACAGGAGAAGATATCAGGGTCAGTTCTAGGAAGAACTTGAATGACCCTGGAGAACCTCTTGGGGTGATCTTGTGTGCAGTTTCTTCTGTATGGTTGCCTGTCTCTCCTCATATCATATTCGATTTCTTAAGAGATGAAGCTCGCCGGAGCGAGGTTTGGCTGCTTTGCATTATCTAAACTACCATGGTTAATAATCTAAGATATAGCATAAGAATTGCTCGGAAAGATTGTCTCACAATTTTTGTTTTGTAAATTATAGTGGGATATAATGTCAAATGGAGGTCCAGCACAATCCATTGCAAACTTAGCTAAAGGGCAAGATCGTGGCAATTCAGTAACCATTCAAGTGAGTTCTCTCAGTCAAAATTACAAACTTCACTAACTTTGGCTTCACCAAAATCAAACAAAATCCTAAGCTCAATCTAACATTGGATTTTCAAATTCTCAGACAATGAAATCAAAAGAGAACAGCATGTGGATACTTCAAGATGGCTGCACCAATGGATATGAGTCCATGGTAGTTTATGCTCCTGTGGACATTACCGGCATGCAGTCTGTGATGACGGGATGTGACTCTAGCAACATGGCTCTATTACCTTCGGGATTTTCGATTCTTCCCGACGGAATCGAGTCAAGGCCTTTAGTGATTACTTCTAGGCAAGAGGAGAAGAGCACAGAAGGAGGGTCTTTGCTTACAATAGCATTCCAGATCCTAACTAATACCTCTCCCACAGCTAAGCTTTCCGTGGAGTCTGTGGAGTCCGTTAACACTCTAATATCGTGTACCTTAAGAAACATTAAGACAAGCTTGCAGTGTGAGGATGGTTGATCACCACAACTTTATTAATTAGATAGGCACTAATTAATTGTAAAACTCAATAGTTTTTTTTTCTTCTTCTTTTTTCCCCAATATTTAGTTTAGCAAATCAGCCTAAGATGTGAGTTTGTTTTCATTTGTTCTTTGGTTAGAATGGATGGGCCTGGAACAAAGACAAATCTGTGTTTGGCATTCTTTAGAGAGAGAGAGAGAGAGAGTGAGGGAGAGGTGTGATTTAGAATCTTTAGAAATCTAAGAAAGGGAAATTTTCTTATGTACAGAATTGTTATTTTATCAATGTCATATTGTGATTGCCATATTTGCTGCTTATTAAATTGCTGACCATAACAAGGAAATTGATCCATTCGAAATATGCAGCAATGTGAAATATCCACTTATTGTCGCACACAATGGCGGCTCCAAAATTTTTTTTCAGGGTGGTCATTGAAATACTTAAATTTCCATTAAAAAAATTTAATTATACAATATCTAATAAAATGAGAACTTAAACATATTGATATCATAAAAAAAAAAAATACAAATACAAATACATGAAGTTTTACAATTTCTTTCTAATTATAAACAATAAAACAAAGTTTGAATTACTTGAACTACTTTATTTGAATCAAATGAAAACTAATGAGAAATAGACAGTGAAATGTTTTGATTCCAAATAGGGGTGGAGGTAGAAAAATTTTTTAGGGTGGGTTAATTGCAAAAAAAAAAAAAATCTTGACTAGCTAATTACTTAATTTAAGGTAATTTTTTTTTTTTTTTTTTTTTTTTTTTTTTTTTTTTTAAATATAGGTAAAAAAAAAAAAAAATAAAAAACCTTGACTGGGCTATAGCCTAGCCAAGGCTTAACATGGCTACGCCACTGGATTCCAAAGACAAGGAGAATAAAATAACAGTGAAGTGAAATATTGAATAGAACTATGTTTTTGGAATCTTAAGTAAAAAATATTTAATATTTTATTTAAAGGGTGGATACGATGGCAATATTGTCAATATCGTATCGAGAGCCATTTTGGTTTGATAAGGAATATAAAATATATCGGTATCAATTAATATCGAGATTCTTTAAATTATAAGCTCATATTTCATATCAATATTTAGTTTTGAATGTTAGTCCTAATAATAATAATTAACACTTGTATTATAGAATGAAAAAAAATAGAACCCTAAAATTCACTTTAATATTTGAGTAGATACTTCTCAGAACATCCAAAAAAAAAAGGTACTACTCAAAACAAAAACAAAAAAGGCACATCAAACAAAGAAAAAGAAATAGTAGGCACATTAAAAATAAATAAAAAAAGGTACTTCTCAAAACATTCAAGCTCCACATCCACACGTTTACTTTCAACTTTTTTCAAATATCAAGTTTTCACACGTGGAGGGACAAACAAAGAAAAAGAAATAGAAATAGATGAGTTTGGGCAATAAAAGAAAGAAGAAAGAAGGGATGGAGATGTGGAGAAGAAGAAGAAGAAAAAGAGGAGGCAGGGTGTTTAGGATCTCAACTTAAGGTGTTCAATATTATCTAAGGGTGTTCAATATATACATATAATTTTATTTTTTGTGCACTTTTTTAAGAACTCAAGCATGTTTTTTTTAAGAACTCGGAGCAACAAGTGGCACCGCCACTGGACGCACAAGTTATGACTCTAGGCTAATAACTTTGCCTTATTTTAAAAGAAGTCTATACCCTTAAGTTTAGTGTCATTTTTAAAGGTCAACTTTCAAAACGTACAATTTACATCCCAATTATTACAACAATGTAAATTTGTTTTTTCGTCCAAAATGACATCATTTTTGGGAGAGATTACGCCAAGAGGTAATAGCGGTGTAAATTGCAAGTTTTGAAAATCGTGGGACCGATTTAAAAGCGACCTCAAACTTAGGAAAATTATGTAAAGTGCATTTTAACCTTACGTGAATTATACAGTGAAAGTTAAACCTCAAACTTAGATTGGCATATTCTTCCAGCTATGCAGGCCTCATACATCATATGATGCAATAGAATAGAGAATGTAGCAGGGAAACATTAAGATCTTAATCATCAATTACTCTTAAATTGTCACCTGAATTGTCAGCAGACAAACCAACCACTTGCACACATCATACTGTTTTTGTGAAGATGCATGCTGTCAACACCAACAAGGAGAACAGAAACGGGAGAACTACATTCAACTTACAGGAGTTTTGCAATGGGATGTGTGTCCCACTGGGTTTTATCACAATGAAGTTTCTGCATATTCAATACTGTCACATGAAACTGACCACACTGTACCACACCCAAACAATAGTCACAAACTATTCGATGCCAACCAGTCCTATGCACTGTTGCTTTGAAAAGGATTAGAACTATGCATACTCTCTTTCTCCTTCTTAAATACAATACCTCCAAATTTAGTAATTCTTGACAATATAGATGATGAAGTTCATCTCTAGTTACAGTTCCCTTGACCAACAACTCGTACATATCCAGTTTGATCCCATGACCATATGGTTCCCTAACATGCCCATAAACTATCTTGCTCTGCTTGTTGGTTGATGCACTTAACCTCAAAACATAATTACAAAATGATGAATTTCTGGAGAACTGAGTTTGCAAGTCTAGACTCTAGAGTAACAGCTATGAAATTGAATAACTTTAAACATACCCCAGTAAAATTTTTTATGTCTTCAACTTTCATTATTTCATATACAGTAGTTAGGTTTTACCCATGCAATCACAACTGTAATAGAGTCTTGGGGGAAACTTTATTTGCACCAAGTAATTAGAGTTTCTCTCCATGCTATACCTCAGTCAATTGAGAATCTAATTCACATAACTAAACAAATAAATTATTTGCTATCAATAACCTCTCAGTGATATAATATCAAACATCTGGGTTGCAGTTCCTCTGGACACTACCCAGACAGATGAAATATCCTATCATAAGCAAAGTCACCAAAACCAGAAGGCTTACTCATAGCCAAAGGGTCAAACTTCCCAAATTATTCCCCAAATCTAAATCCGAATCCTGAATATTATCAATTCAAGAACACCAAAACTTACCCCGTCAAACGCAATGATTCCCAATTCAAACATAATCTCTCACTTTCACCCTTAAATTCCAAACGATGTGCAACATCCTCACATAAATCACCGAAAAATCTACACACAAAAATGATCACATATTCTTCATTCATTCATTCATGTCTATTCACAATTTCACTCTTGTATTCTCACAGAATTATTTTCCATACTCTCCTCAACTCTCAAATCCTAATAATTCCAAAGCCAGTTTTCAAGTACTCACTGCTACCTCATTCTATTTGGTGATTGACAAAATCCCAATTCAAAGACATACCAAATAAACATAAATTTGAACAAAAAATTCAAGCAGAGCCAAGTAAATAAGATATTAAACCCATTACCAAATACCATTAAATTACACAGATTCAAAGCAAAAACATCAATTCAAGCACTTACATACCCATAAAATTACATTAAATTTTCAAACTTGATGACATAAAGTTAAAAGCACAAAAGCATTGAACAACAATAGAAGAAGACCTCACACTAAGCCTGCTGCTGAGACTCCAATGGAATCCCAAGCTCCTTAGGTACTTCTTCTTCTCCTTCTTTTTCAGTGGGTTTCTTCCTCAAATTCCTGTTCAGCACTGGGACAGCAATAAAAGTCTTGGTCTTGCTAATGGGTCTACTTTTCTCCAACTGAACAATGTCCCCAACCTTGAATTTGTTATCTGGGTCATGAGCCTGGTACTTCTTCTTCTTCCTTACACGCCTCTTGTACTTAGGGTGAGGGGCTAAACGCACGACTTCCACAGCGACGGTCTTGTCGCTTGTGGCACAAACGACTTTGCCTTGCATTGATTTCATGGCTCTGATGGGAGGGAGGAAGGTGTGGGAGAGGGATTGGGATTGTGGGGTGAGAGAGGAAGTGGGTTTGGAGAGGAGGGAGAGAGGAGTGGAGCCATGGAGGAATGGAGTAGAGAGCTTGAGGGAATGAATGGGAGGGAGTTGGAGGAGTGAGTGTGTGAGACTGAGAGGCATTGAATTGAATTGCAAGTTTTTCGGTTTGGAAGGGGATAAGGGGGAGAGAGGTATTAACTTCTTTTCTCAACTGGATTGGGTTGGTGTTCCATACCAGATAGTTTCTCCAAAAAGCTTCAATTTATTCCTTTATTTTTTATTATTGTTTTTTCCAAAATGTGTCAGATCATTTTATTATAACCCTACCTACTACAGTTACTACAAATTTTCGTACAAGGTTTTTACAAAATCATTAAAACATAGTATTAAGTTTAACAATATTGTTAAAAATTTAAAATCATCTGAACAGTAAAAATCATTAATAGTTACCAAAAAAACATTAATATTCGGCTAATTTATTAATTTTACAACAGATAGTTGCCAAAAACACAGTCTCATAAATCATAATATTCCACTATCTTAATTAATTTTACAATGAAATAACTAATTAATGCAATCATTTGCTCTTTGTATCTCATCTAGCAACAATACCACTTCAAGAACTGCAAAACGACATGTCGTCCACCATCGCAAGCACGAACACAAACACCATGTCATCCCCATTCAAGTCCCAACTCCATCAAAACAATATCGTATACTCCTCCCTCTACTCTCTTTTCTATCTTAACACCACACATTCCCTGTACTCTGACTCGCTTTTCTCAGACTTGACCTCAACCATGGCCCCAAACTAGGGGTAGAGTTAGGAAATTATTTTGGGGTGGGCTGAAAGTATTAAGTAAATCTCGACAGTATACAAAAATCAAAGTTCAAATCAAAACTAATTTTATATAACATAAAATTACAAAATAAACAAAAAATACTAATCAAAGAATCATAAACATGAACCAATGCACTGCCTGTCTCCAGGCCCCAGGCCTCAGCCTTCACAATCACAAACTGAAAAATATAATCTTCCTCACACTCAGCATAACCAATAAATCAATAACACACACAAGAACACAACAGAACTCATCCACAAACCCATACATTGCATGTCCCCATGGTAAAACAACATAGACACAGTAAAAGTACAAGCAAACAACAACGAAAAATTTCAAATATCAATACATTTTGAGTTAATCACTTTCACTTATATATCACTAATATCATATTTCACATTCTGACATTCACATCTTATTATGCAAAACTTTTGAAATATTCACATCTGACATCTGATCTCAATAACTTTTTTTTTAGTAACAACGACAAGATTGTTAAAATCAAGAATCTTACGCGGGATTGATGGAGGGGTTTCCCAAATCTAATCGAGGATCTTTGTTTAAAAAAAATAAATTAGTAATGATTTTGTATGTTGAATAATCATTAGCATTATTAAATCAATGAACCAAGTATGGATGTTTAATTGAGCTTTGTATATTGTTGTTGACTCTCATTTCGTTGTGCCATTTTTAGGCTAATGTTGTCTTTTGGATTTTGGTCTATGCATTTGGTAGAAAGTTGGTCTTTTGCTATTGACTATATAGTACACAAATATGTTCTATGAGTGGTTTTAATATCAATAACTATATAAACACAAAAAGTTTCATATATATATATATATATAGAGAGAGAGAGAGAGAGAGAGAGAGAGAGTAATGGTGTGTATTAGTGTTGGTGTTATTGTGTAATGTTGTTGGTGTCATTGAGGTCAAGCACTCAAAAGCTTTACCTCAAAAACCATCTTCTTCATTCAGCAAAAGGAAAACAACCAAAATAACCGATACATAGAATGCACCAACCTCACTAGTCATCACTACAAAACTCCCTACAATGCCTCCAAGCCCAAATGGCCAAGGTGGTTACCTCGTTTATTAATTATTAAGTGAGAGGAGTTGAGATGCTGCAATGGCTGCAACGACTCAAAAGAGGGTTGCGAGTCTGCGATGACTGAGAGTTGAGATTTGAGAGAGACTTAGAGAGCAGATGAGCAAGACTAAAAGAGTATATGAGATTGAGATGATATAGATATGTTCTGTGTATGTGAAATCGAAGATGAGGCATTGTTTTCTCTGATGGAAACGGCAAAAGTCTAACATTTTTGGAATTTGATTGAACCGGTCAAACTGTCTGGATTCCCGATCTAGCTGATTAAACCGGCAGTTAAGGGTTTTTGCTTGATTTTTTAGAATTTCCAGTTTTTCAAATGTTGGAAAAATTGTTAGGAGTGAATGAGAAATTGCCTCCTAAAAGTAGGCCAAGTGGGTCCATGTGGGTTAGGCTCAGTCCATCTATTTTATGTATTTATTAATACATTGTTTTTCCCCAAATGTTGTGTCTTTTATGAATAGTTGTGACTATTCATTTCGCACCTTTTCCGAAGAGTTGTGGTTATATCTATAAATAGAGTGTCTCCTCATTCATTTTAAACTAACCTTTAAAATAGATTTTTGAATTTGCTTTGAGTTAGTTATTTCCTACAATTTTAAGAGTCTCATTTGCATAAAGAAAGAGAAAGAGACACTAGTTACGTTCGTTGTGCACGGAGATTGCTTGTGCTTCTTCTGTGTGCGAAGATCATTTTATCCTTGGAGACAGACGTCCGTGAGTCTCAAAGCACCACTAAGATTATAGGTGATTTCATTGTGTCTCCTCATTCATTTTAAACTTACCTAAAAAATAGACTTTTTGAAGCTGCTTTGACTTAGTTATTTCCTACGATTTTGAGTCTCATTTGCATAAATCAAGAGAGAGAAAGAGACACTTGTTACGTTCGTTGTGCACGGAAATTGCTTGTGCTTCTTCTGCATGCGAAGATCATTTTATTGTGGGAGACAGATGTCCATGAGTCTCAAAGCACCACTAAGATTATAGTGTGAGTGGCAAAATCTATTTTAAGGAGATAATGTCAAACACTAAACTTGATTTATTCATTTTGCATTCACTGTGAGTTTTTATTGTTTATTAACTGTGAGTTTTTATTGTTTATTAACTGTGACAGATTTCTTGTTACTGTTGTTTATTTTTACAGAATCACATGATATATACCTAACAATCTTAAAACAAATTTTCTTTAAATTTATTGTGATTTCTGTGACAATTTAATGTGAAATTTTAATTGACAAATTTAATTATATTTTCTAGAATGTTTCTTGATGAGAAAATGTTGAAAATAAATTATAATTTGTGAATTTGCATTATCTATGCTTGAATATGGGTCTCACATGGCAGATGCCTCATTTGGTTGAATTAGACCATGATATTTCAGTATGTTGTACATATATATGTCAGTAACTTGCCTTTAAAATTTCATAACTTATTTTTGTGGGCCAAAACTTTGTGCCTTGATTTTTGTGTAATAATTTGGTTGTTTCAGAAAACCAAAGGAATGGTTGGATTCTATATCTCATAAGTTTTCCATCCATATGTGGTTTGCTTAATTCGGATAAGAATTGAGAGAGATATGAGTAATCAAAGTTGGTTGTTTTTCTGAAAATTTTAGAAAATTATAGTTACTAGAGGTTGAAGATGACTTTACACAATGATGCCCACTCTCAATTGTGAGAGAGTGTGATCCACCCTTTGACCATTTGACTAAACGGTTGGTCAAATTTTTTTTTTTATTGGTTATTAATAGACTTTAATAACATGTTTCTATAAATTTGTAATAAATAATAGTTTCGAAATTAATTTATTTTGATTTATTTATTAAAAAATGGGAGAGTGAGAGAATGTGAAACATGAAAAAATTAATATCTTTGAATGGAAAATTCATATTCTGTATTGTAAATATTTTAAAGGGTTAATTACAGTAAACCCCCCAGTGGTTTGGCCCGTTTTAATGTTGCCTACCCGTGGTTTAAAACGTGTCACTTTACCTACTTGAAGTTTAAAATGTTAGGAGCCGTAACTCACCTAGCCCATTTCCGTTAATAAAAACAAGTAAAAACATAAAAAAATATATAAAATTTTGGATCAAACTTCACGTTAAAACAAAAAATTTCCAAATTGACGAACATTTCCTGAAAATTAACACCAACATCAACAAGAAATTGAAGAAATTTTACACCACTACCATTCCTCCAAATCCCACATCTTTTATCCCCAACAAGGTCAATATATATTCCAATTCCCATTTTCCCTAATCTCTCACTCTTAAATTCACCATTTTCCCTAAATTCTGGCTTTGACTCTGCTGTTTCACCACAACGCCTTCAAGCTCCGTTGTAGCAGCACCATAAACACACTGTCCCCGAATCTCCTCTCCACCTCAAGAAACTCACCAAGTGAGGAAGGCTTCGCCTCGGCGTCCCTGCAAAGCCTCCACCACTTCTGTCTCCTCTCCACCATCATCTGAGGCAAAACGTCAGGCGACCCGATCTCTCTCTTATCGCGACGAGGTGTGCCTCTCTCTCTCTCTGTCATCATGATTTAAAGGTTGTTGGGTTTTGTAAAGTAGTGGGTTGTGATTTGGTTGTTATGGGTTGCGGTTGGTTTTGGGTGGGTCGTGGTGCTTGGGTCTGGTGGGTTCACGGTGGTTTAGGTGAAGATTTAGGTTGTGGGTTGTTGCGATTTGGTTGTTTTAGTGAGATTTTGTTCGATTAACGATCGTTTTGGTGAAGATTTGGGTTTGGTTGTTATGGGTTGTTGTGATTAGGTCAACGGTGGGTTCGTCGATATTTGGGTTTTGGTCGTGATGCCTGTGTCTTGGTCACGGTGGGTTTACGGTGTTGATTGTTGTTGTTGCTCGTCGATGTCTATTTATTTTTAATTGCTCTAGTTGTGTTGAATTGGGGTTTGACTTTTCTGGTGTTGGGGTTGGGGTTTGAGTTTTCTGGAAAATTGCTTCAATTTCTTGTTGGGGTTAATTTTTTTTTTTTTGTTCTTTCGCTGTGTTGTTTGGGAATTGAGAATTTAATTACTCAAAAACTCCACTTAAACTTAAAAGGCAAGGAAAAGCAATTGTAGAAATTTGAGCTTTTTAGTTTTATTTGATTTGCCTTTTTTTAAGTTTTATTTGAAACCTATGTTGTTCATATGTTCTTCAATTTTCAGAGAAAAAGTTGTTTTGAATCCAAATTTTTTTATGTTTTGTGTTTTTACTTGTTTTTATTAATGGAAATGGGCTAAGTGGGTAACGGCCGCTAACGTTTTAAACCTCAGGTAGGTAAAGTGACACATTTTGAACCACGAGTAGGCAACATTAAAACGGGCCAAACCACATGCGGGTTTAATGTAATTAACCCTATTTTAAATGTGGGGGTGTCATAATGGGGCATCATATTGGTTTCGTTTTAATTTTTTAAAGTGTAAATTGATGGAAATTTAATTTTATGGTTTTGACCACTCTCAACGAGGGAGAGTGTAGTTCACCCCCTAAGCCAGAGTTTTTATTTTATAATGAAATTTTTAAGAGATGCATGTAATTATGTGTTTAACATGTTTCATATATTAAATAATATATTTGTGCTCGCATGATATTTATTTAAATTTTGTGGAGAGTGAATATGTTTATTTTATGTAAATATATGTATGATAATTGAGAAAATTCAAATTTGAGTAATTTGAATTGTTATTATTGAAAGTGAGAGACTGTTATAGTTTAACAAATGGTTTTGAAATTATTAGACATGATTTTAAATAAATAATTTGAATGTTTGGTAATTTCTTGAAGAATTATTTAGATTTAAATTATATGTAAATCCAATATTCATTTTATGGATAAATAATTCTTGAATTGATCTGTATGTGTGAGAATCACAACCCTTAACCAATAAAAGCCTAAACATGATTCTAAAAAATGGTGATTACACTGTTTTCCATCATAATCTTTTGGGGAATTTACAATGGAGTCGCCATCTAAACTTTTATAAAAAAGCTAAGAAAAAAGCACGTATTTTATTAATTGAATAAATAATACAATGGTTTGGAAAAGAAACAAATTACAATATTTTGCCCTAGATACAATCTAAGAAAACAAAATACAAGGCTTTGGTCCTAAATACAATCTAAAAAAGAAAGTAAATAAGATACATAAGCTAATCTAATCTTCCCCTAAGATTAGGATTCGGGGGCTAGGAGATTGGATGGGAAGGTATTAGACACCCATCCAACTTGACCTAGCTCAGTCTCTGAGGATCCATTAGTCTAAGTTCACAACCTTAAGCAAACCATACTCGCATTTGATTCATATCATCATAATAGTACATGCAATGAAAAATTAAACAGTGATTAATCATGAAGCAATTTAAATCATTTAAGCACACATCTCACATGAAAAATAAAATTTAAAGTTGTTGTAATTTTAGTACACATGTTAGAAAAATCAGATTTGCATTATTCACAAAACAGAAACAAAAAACAAAGCAATCTAATAATTGTACATTAAAAATTAATCAAGTAATTAAAATTAAAACCAAATCATGCATTTTACACAATTAAAGTTGTTGCATTAAATTAAAAAATAGAGGATTGTACCTTTTGGGATGCAACCTCTTGAATGAGTGTCCCAAATTGAATTTGATTGTGGTGGGATGCGGCCTCTTGATTGAGAATACAACTGGTCCTGAAAATTGTTTCTTGAGAAAAAAATGTTAAATTTGATTAAAAGAGATTAAAATGGAATTGAAAGATTGGAAATAGAAATCATAAAAAATGGCTTTTGTAATCTCTGGACTTGAATATAAGAACATACTTGTGTTCTTATTCCAAAGTCTAATTCTTTGCAAAAAATCTCTTGAATTTTGCTTAGGATTGCTCTGACTAATTTTTCCAACCTCCTTTGTTAAAATGAGAATATTTTCTATTTATATGGCAGCCCTAAAATGAACCTACCCACGTTTTGGATCTCATGGGAGTGCATTAGGGTTTTGGAAATTGGATATACTTCATGAAAATCTCGAAATTCTGACTGATTTTTAGGCCCTGATTGAAGGCTAGTTTTGACCCTCTAAACATTTGAATTTGGAGATGGTCATTAGAAGTATATTTGTAGCACATCATGTCAGATTTCAAGAAAAATTTGAATCAACTCAATTGGATAACTGAGTCAAAAGTTATGATTGAAATACCAATCAGTGCACGGGCTGGAACCCAAATCTGAATTGAGCTTTGGATAATTCCGGGTTTTTTCACCTTTGGTCAACTTCTAGTGGATTTAGAATTCCTTATTTGGCTGAATTCAAGATTTCTTAATTTTAATCAATTTATTAATAATTAATATGATAATTATTGGTCAAAATAATTATCTCATTAGTTAAAAATAAATCAATTTAAAAATAAATATCATTTCAACCAATCAAATTTATTTTCTTAATAAAATCTTGGTTTTTTATCCAATTTCCAATCCGAAAAATGCACTTTCATTCGTAATTCAATTTTGATCACTGAAATATGATTTTAAATTTATGGACCAACTTTGGATTTTCAAGCTAGTGAAATTACCATTTTATCCTTTTATGCACTAAAATGTAAAAAAGTAAAATTAATGGTTGCAAAATGGGATGTCAACAGTATGATACATGGGTGATTGTGTATGAGTTGTTAAATATACTTAAGCATGCATAGTCCTGTATGATCACATGTATGTATGTGTATATATATGTATATACACATACATACAAGTGATCTAATACTTAGAATGCACAAAGTACAGTTATGTATACTTGCTAAGGAACAAGGATGAGGCACTAAAGAGTTTCATTCATTATAAGAAAGAAGTTGGAATCAACTTAATAAAAAGATAAAGGTTCTTAGGAGTGATATAGGTGGAGAATATGAATCACCTATTGGTGAGTTCTGTTTTTAACATGGTTTCGTTCATCAAACCATTGCACCTTATTCACCTCAACAAAATAGAGTTGTTGAACGGACAAATAAAACCTTGAAGGAAATGATGAATGTGATGTTGATAAGTTTTGGTTTACCTCAGAACTTGTGGGGGGAAGCTGTACTTTCTGCCAATTATTTTCTCAATAAATTGCCTCAAAAGAAAACCAATAGGATACCCTATGAATCTTGGAAATGTCGTATGCCTTCCTAGGAATTCTAAAAAATGTGGGGGTATTTGGTTTAAGTGGCAGTTCTTATTCCTAAAAAGATAAAGATAAATGCCAAAAACAGTTGATTGTGTATTTAATCTTGAGGATATATTTCCATATATATCTACACAAGAATCAAATCCCTCACAAATTCTTTTAAAAGGAATTTGGAGTCTACGTCTAGTACCTCTAATTATCAAGAGTTGATGGAAGAGAGAAATGAGATTGAGCCTAGACGTAGTAAGAGGAAAAAAACGTAAAAAAACGTTTGGTCTAGATTTTCCTAAATTTTATGTTAGAAGATGAACTTGATAGTTTCAAGGAAATAATGTCCAAACCTAATGTGCCTTTCTCTAAAGAGATTTTCAATTAATCCATCTTACAAATCCATGCATGGTAACTGGTGGCCAACCGGTTGTGAATCTCTAAAATATAAAAGGATATTCAAGAGGAATTTGAAAAGATAGATCTATTGATAAGGATAAGGCAAAACTTGTTGTAGAAGACTACAAACAAAAGGGAGGTATGGATGACCTTGAGACATATTCACTAGAATGTGACAAGTTCTTAAGCAATGACATGAGTAGATATACAAGTAACCCAGTAGATAACCACTGAAGGCAATGGTTAGGGTAATGAGGTATTTGAAATATACCCTAAACTATGGGTTGCACTACACGAGATATCCATTTGTACTAAGAGAGTATAATGATGTGAACTGGATATTTGTTACAAAAGACACAAAATCCATGAGTGGATATGTCTTTACACTTGGTGGTGCAATTGTATCTTGGAAATCTTCTAAACAAACATGCATTGTAAGGTCCACAATGGAATCGTAATTTATCGCTTTGGATAAAGCAGGATAAGAAGCAGAGTGGTTTCGTCATTTCCTGGAGGATATGCTTATGTGGACGAAACTTGTGCCATTTATTTGTATACTTGTGATAGCCAATCAACGATTGGTAGGGCACAGAGTTATATGTATAACGGTAAGTCTCGACATATTCGTCGAAGACACAATACCGTAAGACAGTTGCTCTCAAATGACATTATCTTCATTGACTATATAAAGTCGAAAGATAATATAGCGAATCCGTTAACCAAAAGTTTAAGTGGAGAGCATGTAA
This sequence comes from Fagus sylvatica, assembly GCA_907173295.1. Classification (NCBI taxonomy): domain Eukaryota; kingdom Viridiplantae; phylum Streptophyta; class Magnoliopsida; order Fagales; family Fagaceae; genus Fagus; species Fagus sylvatica. The sequence continues at coordinate 15,513,603 of OU015766.1, read as the reverse complement.
ACTGCTCATCGAGGGGAATGAGTTTAAAGCCTATAATTTAAGTCCCATAATGGCAACCCTACTTAGCTAACTGGAGATCCTAAGATCTAGGTTCAAAGGGACAACCGAATTGTGTTAAACTTGGTACTATCACTATGGAGATAACTTCTCCTATCCATTTCTATGATGAAATAATGATGTCTGTAAAAGTTTAGGATAAGCTATGCTTTTAATGATTCTTATACCTTGGAAATCCAAGTTGGGTAGCAGCATGATAATCTTAATAAGAAATCACCTATGTGAGTGTGAAATGTGACCACTTCAATGAGAATTTTAAGGCTGAATTTTCTAAAGCTCTCATGAAACCAAGAAGGTGTTAAGGGCCAAAATGAGTACAATAATGAGAACTAACTGTGTTCGAAAAGGAGTTGTGTGAATTCTATTGTCTTGGTATACACAAATGGCTAAACGGTTCAAGATTTCATGTTCACCTGTTAGCCAATATATCCGATAGTCTTTCACAAAGAAAGGTTCAAAGCCAAAAGCTACATCTCCCGATACAGTAACTTTTCTTCTACTCTCTCTGTGTCTGCATTGTTATTTGTATTGTGTTTGTCAATTTCTATTCATGTGGGGGATTGTTGAAAAAATGGTTAGGAGTGAATGAGAAATTGCCTCCTAAAAGTGGGCCAAGTGGGTCCATGTGGGTTAGGCCCAGTCCATCTATTTTATGTATTTATTAATACATTATTTTTCCCCAAATGTTGTGTCTTTTATGAATAGTTATGACTATTCATCTCGCACATTTTTTGAAGAGGTGTGACTATATCTATAAATAGAGTGTCTCTTCATTCATTTTAAACTAACCTTTAAAATAGATGTTTGAAATTTTTTTGAGTTAATTATTTCCTACAATTTTGAGAGTCTCATTTGTATAAAGAGAGAGAAAGAGACATTAGTTACGTTCATTGTGCATGGAGATTGCTTATGCATCTTCTGCGTGCGAAGATCATTTTATCCTGGGAGACAGACTTTCGTGAGTCTCAAAGCACCACTAAGATTATAGTGTAAGGGGCGAAATCTGTTTTAAGGAGATAGCGTCAAACACTAGACTTGATTTATTCATTCTGCATTCACTGTGAGTTTTTATTGTTTATTAATTATGACAGATTTCTTCTTGTTGTTGTTTATTTTTACAGAATCACATGATATAACATTAAATAACTGAACCAGTATAGGTCTTGGTTCACAATTGAATCGATTGAACCAACTGATCTGGTCCAGTTTTTAACCATGCTCACAACTCAACTAATACATAAGTTTTGGATACTATTATTGCCAATTTTACATCAATTACAAAATGAGACAATATACAGTTTGTGTTTGGTTGATATAGACACAAGTCATGTCAATCTGTTTAATAAATATGTTGTATTGAATTGACATGGATACAACTGATTTCAATCCATTTAAAAAAGTACGTATACGCAACATTATTAGTATATTTTTATAATTTGTAAGCTTATAATTATAATAATTATGAACTTACAAATTAAAATATCAATAGAATACAATTTCAAAGTTTTATTTTAACCCAATGAAATTACACCTTAGCATAGAAATATACAATTTAAGAAAAGATAAAATTAAATGATAGTTTTTTTCTTTTTAGGTAAAAGAGACGGGGACTTTAGAGTTTTGCAAAGAATTTATGAATATAATCATTAACAAAATTTAATTAATCAATTCTATATTTAAAATAAAAATTTATGTTTTATAAAAATGACATCTATTTATATGGGTTAAACAGGTTAGTGCCAAAACATGTTAATTTGCATTGACATGAATCTAACACGAACCCATTTACACTAAAATTTAACATGCAAAAAACAATGAATCATCTCTATAACGATTATCGTGTCTCAATCACCTTTATTTGTGTGGTCCTTTCTAGTGATAACATTCTCCCACTTATATTTTCACTTTCAATTATAGGTCCACTAAGATGAATTTCTACGCCAAAGGAGGATGGATCATGGATATAATAAAATGTGTTCCGGCATTCTTAATGATCATCACGAGCTCCCAGATGAAGAGGAACAAGCTACCTATACTACCAACTCAATTCTGATGGCTCTGAAGAATGTAATATGGGAGATGTGACTAGAAAGAGCCTGGAATGCTATGGAAGAGACAGAGAGCTTTCTCCCAACCACTAACCCATCCTTTATGTCGAGACACCAGATAGGAGTGAATGTGCTTACTTGGAATTGCCGAGGAGTTCTTAATCGTTGTTTTCGTCGAGCATTGTATGGCTTGCTTCAGATTAATAACCCAAGCATTCTGATTCTTACAGAGACTCAGCTTGGTGGTGCTAGAGCTGCGGATTTGGCTAAGTCCTTCCCTTTTGATGGGTTTCTGTACTATCAAACTATTGGATTTGCGGGTGGCATTTGGATCCTTTGGAAAACTGATATGGTGGAGATCAAGCATCTGTGCTCTACGGAACAAGAAACCCACATTTTGGTTAAGGTATTTGGTTCTAATTCTACTTGGTTACTTTCAGCAATCTATGTGAGTCCTCGTAGGTTTGAACGTAGGATGCTTTGGCAAAACCTTTCTACTGTTGCTGGGTTGCATTCTTTGCCTTGGGTAATGGTTGGAGATTTTAATGACATTACATCTAGTGAGGAAAAATGGGGTGGGAATAGACCAAATGCTAGTAGAATTGCTGAATATTGTGAGTGCATGAATTCATGTAATATGATTGACATGGGGTTTTTTGGGCCTAAATTTACTTGGACTAATGGGCAACCTGTGACTTCCCTGATTATGCAACGCCTTGATAGGGCTTGGGCCAATTCTGAGTGGAGAACTTTGTTCCCCGAGGCTGTCGTCTCTCACTTAACCCGCACACACTCAGATCACTGGCCTATCTTGCTTTCATTGTATCCTATTAATGCTTGCAATCTCCCTCGACCTTTTCGATTTGAGTCTATGTGGCTTTCACATCCTGAGTTTTTCACTGTTGTTGCAAATGCTTGGTCTGACCCTACTATAAATCTTCCTGTTCATGTGAATACTTTTACTGATTTGATTTTGCCTTGGAATAAGCACACGTTTGGTAACATTTTTCAAAGGAAAAAGCGTATCCTTGCTAGGATTGCTGGAGCTCAACGAGCTTTGACCCGCCATCCTTCTAGCTCCCTAGTTAGCCTAGAAAAGACTCTTAGAGAGGAATTTAGTTCTATTTTAAAACTCGAAGAAGATTTTTGGGCACTTAAATCCAAAGTTAGTTGGGTGGTAGAGGGTGATCGTAACACTAAGTTTTTCCATACATCCACCATTGTTCATAGGAGATTCAATAGGATTTCTAGACTTCAGAATAGTATGGGTGAGTGGATTGAGGATCGTGACCAACTTATGGATCTTGTCCAAGAGGGTTTTTCTGGTTTATTCTCTACATCTCACCTATCTTCCTGCAGATTGAGTGCTCCCCCTTGTGTCCCGAGTCTCTCTGATTTGGAGGCTTCAAAACCTAGATGTTCCCTTGTCTATTGAGGAAATTAAGTCTAGCCTCTGGTCCCTTAAGCCTTTTAAGGCCCCTAGCCCTGATGGGCTTCACCCGGGGTTTTTTCAACAATGTTGGCACATTGTGAGTGATTCGGTTGTGAAAGAAGTGTCTCATATTTTCAACTGTGGCAAAATGCCCCATTATCTTAACAGGACTCTTATCTCTTTGATCCCCAAGTGCCTTGGTCCTGAATCCCTTAGTCAATTTAGGCCCATTAGCCTTTGCAACACGGTCTATAAGATTGTTACTAAATCCATTGTGGCCCGCATTAGACCTCTCTTTAGCAACCTGATTTCTCCTTTTCAAGCTACTTTTGTTCCAGGCAGGCGTGGCATTGATAATGTTATCATTGCCCAAGAGCTTATCCATTCTTTGTATAAAAAGAAAGGATTATCAGGGAGCTTAGTGGTTAAAATTGACCTTGAGAAAGCCTATGACCGTCTTGAGTGGAGTTTTATCCGTGAGGTTCTTCTCTTTTTCAATTTTCCTCAGCATTTGGTTAGATTGATCATGGATTGTGTCTCCTCTTCCACTATTTCAATTCTTTTTAATGGTGGTCGTATGGATGAGTTTAGCCCATCTAGGGGTATCAGGCAAGGGGATCCCTTATCCCCATACTTGTTTATCTTGTGTATGGAGTACCTTAGTCTTAGAATCTTTGAAGCCTGCCAGAATAAGAATTGGAAACCTATTAAGGCTTCTAGGAGTGGCCCTTCCTTTTCCCACCTCTTCTTTGCTGATGATCTATTACTTTTTGCAGATGCTTCCGTGAAGAGTTGTAGGACCATCCTTGCTGTCCTTGAGGACTTTTGCTCTTGCTCTGGGTAGAAAGTTAACCTTTCCAAGTCTAAGGTTCTTTTCTCTCCTAATGTTGCTCCTGATGTAGCTTCTAGGGTTTGTGGGATCTTGGGGGTTTCTAGTACTCAGGATATTGGTAGATACCTTGGCTTTCCTCTGCAATCTAATGGTAGGAATTCTAGGGACTTTAACTTCATTGTTGAAAAGGTCCAAGCTAAGCTTACTAGTTGGAAGTTAAAGCTCCTTTCACCTGCGGGTCGAGTTATTCTTATTCAGTTCGTCACTTCTTCATTACCTGCTTATTATATGCAAAATACTGCTCTTCCTAGTAGCATCTGTAATGAACTTGATAGGCTTAATAGGAATTTTCTATGGGGTTCGTCTAATGAGAGAAAGAAAATGCACTTAGTGGGTTGGGAGAAAGTGTGTAGGCCAAGAGAGAAGGAGGCCTTGGTCTTTATGCTACTAAGCCTAGGAACAAAGCCTTGTTAGCAAAGCTAAATTGGAGGCTTCATGATGAAAAAGAGTCTTGGTGGGCTAGGACTCTTACTGGCAAGTATTGTCCAAATGGTATCATATCATCTCCCCTTCCGATTCATAGAGGTGGTTCCTCTAATTGGAGAGGTCTTAAGTTAGGGTATGAGGTGTTTAGAAACGGTCTTCGTTGGGTTGTTCATAATGGTCAACATGTGTCCTTTTGGAATGATAAGTGGGTGGGGAATCAACCCCTTCGGGATGTGATTCAAGGTCCTTTGGCTCTTGAAGAATCTAGCTTTAGAGTTTGTGATCTTATTAAGGGTACTAGTTTTTGGGATCTCAGTAAATTGTCTGTTGGTCTCCCTTCATCTATTTGTGCTCAAATTAAAAGCATATGCCTGTGTACTTTGAGTCATTTAGAGGATTGTATTGTTTGTGATACGGTGGATGGTTCCTTCAGCTTGAGGAAGGCCTATCAGCTGGCTTGTAAGCCTTCTCATAGTTTGGCTTGTCTCAGTAGCCCCAATTGGATTTGGCATAACTTGACTAGTCCTAGGATACAATTTTTCCTTTGGCAATGTTACCATGATAGTGTGCCTGTTAGAGTTACTCTTGCTCATCGTGGTATTAATATCACCCCATCATGTCCTCGATGCTCTAACTCTATGGAGTCCTTGTCTCATGTTCTTAAGGATTGTCCTGACTCTATTTCATTTTGGAATGATATTGTACCTCCTCAGTATAGTCTCAACTCTTTTAATCTTTCCTTTTTTGATTGGTTGAGTTTTAATTGTACTTCTTCAGCTATACATCCTTCTAGCCATATTCAATGGCAAACTGTGTTTACTTTTGGTTTATGGAATTTGTGGCTCCGCCGTAACCAAGTAATTTTCAAACCCGGGACTTCCTTGCCTAATTTGTCTGCATCTACAATATCATTTGCATCTGAGTTCTTTTGTTTATGGGGTATTGGAAAGAATCCAAAGGTCTCTCAAACTATTTCTGTCAAATGGCTCCTCCCTCCCTTGGGTTGGGCTAAGCTTAATACAGATGGTGCATCTTCAGGGAATCCTGGTCCTGCAGGTGGGGGGGGTGTGATCCGGGATTGTAGGGGGGATTGGGTTAGGGGGTTTTCTAGATCTATTGGCCTTGCTTCTTCTGTTCAGGATGAGTTGAGAGCTCTCCTAGATGGCTTGTTAATGACTGTTGAATTAAACATACATTTTCTTGAGATTGAGATGGATTCCTTAGTAGTTGTTGATCTTATCCTTGCTAATCATCCACCTAATGTTTTTTTGAGATCCATGGTTTCTGATTGCCAGTACTTATTGGAGAAATTTGAAGGCGTCTTCATTAAGCATATCTATAAGGAAGCTAATATGTGTGCTGACTTATTAGCAAAAGCTGGCTGCGACCAGCTTGTGGATTTTGTTTTGTTTTGCACACCACCAACGCATGTGTTGGAGGTGTTGCGTTTTGACTCATCTGTTGATACTCGTTCTCGTGTTATTCGTCGTTAATTAAGAATTCCTTTTTACCAAAAAATATATATATATATATGAGTAATTAATTCATAATACAATATGTAAAGGTGAACATGACGTACCATTGCCTACGTCATGAAGTAAGAAAAACGTTACTCTTATTATTTGTTTTTTTTGCTAAATGTGTTGGCCATGTTTCATTAACAATTGGAGTGATAACATTAACATATAATACAAATTCTCATTTTTATTTACCAATGCCATGCACAAATAGCACAATGTTCCGAGCTCCTACAAACATGCGACGAGTTGATGTACAAGCCTATGACCCTGTGCTTGTCTCTATTGGCCCTTTTCATTACAAGAAGCCGCAGCTACAAGAGATGGAAGAGCATAAAATCCGGTTTCTTTTTGGTTTGATGCGTTATCAAAGAAAGGAAGAAAGAGAAGTCAGGCTCCAACGTCTTGCTGAGGCTATGAAGAGGTTGGAAGGGAGACCAAGATGGTGCTACTCGGATACCTTGCTTTGATAACATTCATACAGAAGATTTTGTCCGCATGATGCTCATTGATGGTTGCTTCATACTTGAGCTCTTCCGCCATTATCTAAGGAGTGAAAAGGTAACAACTTATTATAATACTAATCCATTCCATTTATTTCATTTGCCTCATCAATACAGATATGCCTATTAAAATGATTTTGATGACCCTTAACTGTATAATTTAATAAAAATGTATCTGAATTTTTTTTACTCACCAAAAATACTTAGATTTTCTTTTAAGTTAGAACAAAATGAAGAATTTTATAATACTCGGGCAACATCTACTTTAAACTCATCTCTCTCTTATTTATTCAAAAACAAATTGGTAAATTACACATTAATTTCTACCTTAAATTTTCACTCTATTTACACTTAATTTCCATTTCATTTGAGGCTCAATTTAGATGATAGGGGACTATTTGATACAATTCTTTCAAATTGAGGTGTCAATTAATTGAGAAAATTGATAGTTTGACGGATATTGTTATAAGGTGGAAAATTGTATTCTCTTAAAGAAAATAAAAACAAAAACAAAAACTCAAAATGAATAAAAAGAAGGATATATGAAGAAAAAAAAAAAAAAAACTTAACATTTTTTTAAGAGGGGTTTTAGGGGGTTGTTTCCACAATTAGTTTTGAGACACAATATTTTTCATTTCTTTTTTTAGAACAGTTGAAATGACATATTGTGATTGATGTGTAATAAAAGTGATATCAATTAATGGTGGTTCTAAGTAAAAGTAATATTATTTTAATCACAACATATATCAATAATTGTGAAAAATATTATACCACTAGTTTTTCTCATATTTGGAATCATATAAAGCCTTTTTTTTTTTTTTTTTTTTCCCTTTGATTATGAGATAAAATATACCGGTTGAGTTGGCAATGATATATAAAGACTAGCATATTCTTCCAAAAATTGTAAAATGATCAAGAGGCTAGTAAAAAAGGAAGTCAAGTAAACAGGAACCCCACTTACAAAAGGGACAATAAAAAATAAAAATAAAATATTCATGGAACTTCAATCCAAGAAACCAAAACATTTCTCTTTCTAACCAAATCACACTCTTGGAAGAAGAAAAAAAAAAAGAGAAATTTTTTTGAAAATAATGTTTTAGATATAACATTTTTCATAATTTGATGAAGTGATAAATTATATATTATTAATATTCACATAGATTCATTAGTGATATCATTTTATTGTCTATTAATATCAACTTATCACGTTAGTAATTGTGAAATGTGTAATGTTGTGAAAAATATTGTTTATTTAAACTTAAGGGAGTCTTTATAATCCCACTTGCATATCTTCCAACAGGAAAATGTAGATGATCCCATCTTCAGAACACGTTGGAAGCTACTGTAATTAGGTTGGACATGCTAAAGCTGGAAAACCAACTACCATTTTTTGTCCTACAACAATTATATCTACTGACTAGCTTAGGCCATGAGCCTCCTCTCATACATCTTGCACTAAAGTTCTTTGGTCCTTTAGTCATCACTTCAGCACAAAAAACACCAATACAAGACCTCTTTCTTGAACACACACCTGACCATTTACTTGCACTATTTCGCTCAACTTTCAACCCCGAATATCATCCTCTTCAAAGCGTTTCTGGGTCCCTAATGCAAAAGAAGTGCTTAGTACCTAGTGTTAGGGAGCTCCAGCAAGTTGGGATCTTCTTAAGAAGTGGAGAGGGTGACTTATTGGCTAAGAAGCACGGGTACGTTTTAGGATACGGTACGGTACGGCAGTACGACAATTCTTAGAAAAGTAAGGTGCGGGTACGGTGGGGATATATGTTTTATTAAATTTTTTTATATATTATTATGCATATATTTTTCATATATTAATAAACATATGTGAATTTAATAGCAATTATGGATAATAAAGTTATTCATTGCAATTAAATGATCTTTAAATTACAAATCAAGATCCAAAAGAGTAAATAAAAGAAGTGTACATTCATATAGTTATACTTAAAGTTTATGTTTCCACTACTTTTACTATTTTTATCTATTTTTGTAACATATCTAAAAGAAAAAATGAAAGAAAATGATTTTTTTTTTTGAAAAATTTGGGTACACCTGAGATACGCATGCAGAAGTATCCCAAAAGTACAAGTACCCAAAAAATATCTGGTACAGGTACGGCTCTATTTTTAGAGTACCCGTGCTTCATAGCTTATTAGACATCAAATACCATGATTACCACGTGACTGGTAGGGCTTCACTAGAGATTCCTCCTCTTTTCATTGACTATAAAACTGGACCTATCTTGAGAAATCTTGTTGCCTATGAACAATGTAATAAAAGTGTTAAACCTTATTTCACATCTTACATTATGTTCTTTGATGGGCTTGTGAATACACCCGAAGATGTTCAAATTCTTCGTAACAAGAGGATCTTTTATCATGTTCTGGGAAGCAACCAGGAAGTCTCTGAGCTTCTGAATGACCGCACCAAGGACGTTGCTTATGATTGGCATGATTGCTACCTTTCTCCACTGATACACAAAATTCATCTTCGGCGCAATAAGACATACCTCAAGAGATCCAGGCAGCGATCAGACACGAATATTTTTCCTCACCAGTCAGTAGTATATCATATCTTATCACATTCCACATTTCTATTATTGTATCTTACTGTTATTCAGACTTTGTTTACTGTTATTTCTTACATTCGACCACATTAAGATCATTAATTATCTCTCTATAGCATTGAATTGTATGAAAATTAATTATTGTTACCTGTAACATTAAGAGTATGTAACAAGATTGTGGCCAAGAAGTGTTTGTTTGATGTCTGCTTCGTTCTAGATTTAATTTGTAATTTGTAGTCACAGGTAGGTACACATGAGTGTGCATGTGCATCCATTAAGAAAAAAAAAAAAAAGTGTGTGCATGTGCAATCAAGATCCAATACTCTCATTTCAAAATGAAATGTGTCCATTTTAAGGTTAAGGCTATGATTTATGAATTAAATCTAAGATCTAAAATGTACCACCTCATTTAAAAGCTAATAACTCATTCAATTATCAAATTTAATCCTAGCTAATGTTAACTGTAGTTACAAAAATCGATAAAACTAAGGACACAACATTTTCACAATATTTTTACAACATTGCTTAAGTGGCAAGAAGTTAAAATTATTTGGGCCATTGGGATATTCAGATACGCAAATAAAAAAGTGAATCCAACACTTTTTCCCCTTTTGAAGAGTTAACGATGATATTATATATATATATATATATTTAAAAAAATAGTTAACTTTAGTTAGGATTAACCATAGTTAAATTTGATATTAGGTTGAGTTATTTAGTTTTTAAATGAGGTGACACGTTCCGGACACCTTAAAGTTAATTTAAATAAATCTTGATCTTAAAATTGACATTCTCCATTTCAAAGTAAAATGGAGAGGATCTCAATTCAGGGCACACCAATTGTGAGAGGAAGGGATGATTCCATTCCGTGGACTTGAAAAAAAAAAAAAAAAAAAATCACATAGGATCACAGGCTGAATAGCTTGCAAGCCCGAAACAAACCCTTAAATCTACACGAATCGGGCCTTTGTCCAAGAAGAGCTTCATTTGTTTCAAGATGTTTTGCCCGAAATTCACCACCAAATGGAATGGGCTCGACAACCTTAATACCATCACGACACCATTTGAGCGTATAGAGATAGATACTTCTATCACATTAATTGGACTTAGAGACTTGAAAAAAATGTGAAACTCCACAATATGGGTCCAAAAAGCCCAAAATTTTCCATCTCACCATTTTTTAAAAGTATTTTGCAAAAGGCACCATTTTAAAATTATTGAGCAATTTAGGGCTTATTTGGTACATGTTTTAATTTTCATTTTCATTTCCTGACTTTTTTCAACTTTTCAAATTAAAATTTGAAACTTGTTTGAATTTTTTTTTTTTTTTTTTTTTGGCACCCTATTTTCTCACATGTTTTCAGTCTTGTTTTTTTTTTTTTTATTATGGGTAAAACTTAGGTACAATTTCCTTAGGTTAGGTACATTAGGTTCCCCAATTGAATTCAAACACATGGTTGCATTAACCAATGAAACACAAACACATGTTATCTTTTTCAAGAATATTTAAATTCAATGCAGTTATGTATTATCCTTTTATTATTATCCTACAACAGAGAAGAGAAAAAAAAAAAAAAAAGAAAAAAAAAAAAAAAAAAAAAAAAAAAGAGTCATGGATATTTATGTGTAAAATATTAAAAAAAATATTATTATATTTATTTTATGTGTAAAAGTAAAATGAGATAAAAAAAACAAATAATAAAAACAACTGATGGCTGTTTTGAAAAAGGACATGGGACCCACGAAAAAAAAAAAATTGTTTTCTAAAACAAAATTGAAACCGGTGTACCAAACAAAAAATTTTTTGGTGGGGCTTGGGAATTCTATTTTACAAACATGAAAACAGTGTTACAAAAGTATGTACCAAATAAACTCTTATCCTTTTTTGAAACTCGTTTTTTGAAGAGATGATTTTCAATTGAAAACTCTGGAACTCGTCTCTTGAAGAGGAGTTCACAAAAAAGACTAATATCTCAATAGTTTTCATTTTTTATTTTTTCGAGAAAAAACGTTAAAATTAATATTATTAAGAAAAAAATTCATTTCTTTTTCCCAATCTGTCTCCTGCTGCTAACTCACAACTCACAAGGAAGGACAAGAAAACTCCTTTCTTTTCACTTTCCATCACATTGGGAAAGCAAAAATAAAAAATAGAAAAGAACTCCATTCTCCTTGGAGTTTTGACTAAAGATTGGGGAAGCCATGCCTGAAATTTTAAGAGCATTCGCATTGGTCTCAACATCATATTAGTCAAATTATTACTATTAGACATATTTTTTCAATTTTAGCTATATTAATATTCATGTATGATTACATTAGACTCTCTATTTAGCTTCTTTATTTATATTTCAATATTTTTTATTCTTTTAAGATCAATATATATTTCTTTCTAAATTATTTTTCTACGCATACCCAAGTTCCTACCCATTCTATTTTCACTTTACCTTGACCCAGACCCCCTTTGTTCTCCCCAACCCCCTCTCCCTATTTGTTTATTCCTCAATGCTGACCACCCATGACCTCCCCAACCCCATTGGCTTTCTTACCCAACCCTATTGGCTCTGCCGCTACTGGCCGAATCGGAGGCCAAAGTTAATTGAAGCAAAAGTTGAAGTGGATTCGTGGTCGCGGGACTCAATCTCGATCTTCGTGGGCGGTGGGTTGTTGTGTGAGGAAGCCATCGGTATTGGATTTGTGTCATTTAAGATTTTTTGCTATGGGTTATTGTGCGATTTGAGATTTGTTTTAGGGTTTTTGCTTGAATTTGTTTGTGATTTCTTGATTTTTTGGTTCAAGGTTGTGAGTAGAGGTGGGTTATGGTGTTTCCATGGTAGGGTTATGGTGTTTTTACGGTGTGATTTGTGGGCGTTGGTTTGTCGGCTGTTTTCTGGGAATAGAGATGGCGCGAGATAGAGAGGGAGAAAGGCCAAACAATGAAGAAAGATAAATGAATTAAAAATGGCTATGTTGATAAACCATGCATCCAGGTATTAGGCGAGCAAAATGGATTTATTGTAGCAATGTTAAATTTCATTTTAGCATTGGATAGGCTGATGCGTGTTGTTTATGTGTGTTGATAGCAATATTTTAGCAAAATGTTTGGTTTAGCTACACTAATGCCTAGGGGTATAAGCTTTACCTAAGAAAACCTGAGAAAACCGCAAGAATTGCACCGCACCAAACCGCAACCGATCTTAATAGGTGCAGGTGCAAGTGTAGGTGCGTGTAATAGGAAAACCGCACTATAAGGTGTAGGTGCAGGTGCGTGTAATAGGAAAACCGCACTCCGGAGAAAATCGCACCGCACCTCTCCGATTACACCCCTAGTATGTTATACTTGTATGCTAATATTATATGCAGGTGATGTTACATTATATTTGTATGCTAATGCTATATGTAGGTGATGTTACATTATATTTGTATGCTAATGGTATGTGAAGGTTGAGATTGAGTTATATTTGTATAAGGATGATATATATGTGCAGGTTGAGATTTAAAATTATGATTCATTCTATGAGATATGTATGTTATAATTTTTTTTTTTCTTAAATATTCAGGTTGAGATTGGAAACTATGATTTATATTTGTATGCTATAGTTAACCAAATTTTTGAGTTATTGTAAAGGTGAATTTTTTATATTCAAATTGACATTTGGACTGGCCCAATCCGACCCAAATGAGTCCAACCCAAACCGCAAGACCGCACCTATATCGCACCACACCAAACCGCACCGCACCGCGCCAAAACCGATCTTAATAGGTGCAAGTGCAGGTGCATGTAATAGAAAAACCGCACTATAAGGTGTAGGTGCATAAATCCGAAAAAAACCGCACCGCACTTCACCGATTACACCCCTACTAATGCCAATGATCCAAGGAATGGTTTTCTTCTTATTTGAACAAGACTTCACAAAAGGGCCCTTTTTTTTTTTTTTTTTTTGGTTGGGGGGGCTTTGGGCTAGTTCAATTTTGTAAGTATTGAAATGCACCAGTAGCCACTGGTCATGCGTTGGGCCATTGTTGAGTTTTGGGCTAGACTCCCAAACACAAAATGATACCCCTTCTCCTTGGGTATGACATGTTTCATTATTCTGGGAAAAAAAGTCAATTTCAATTGTTTCAATCCATATTCCACTACAGATTGCTTAAAAAAAATGTTACATAAATGAGATTGAGTGATGTGAAAGGTTAATAAATATGATTTTTTTAAATTAATCTCTTAAATGTAATTCTTATAAAGTTATACCAAGTATAACTTAAAATATATATATATATATATTAATTACAGCCATAATTATATTATTGGAATAATTATTGGGTACATATGGATTAATAGTCACATATATCTAAGAATTAGTCGAATATTTAAATTTTAAACATTTCCCTCAACAAAATCTTAATTTTTTTTTTTAAAGATATAAACCTAAAATTCATCCACTTCATCCACCTTTTACAATTAAATTGTATGAGTACTTAAGAAGTGGTTATCGTTGAAGCTTGTGTTTGATTTTCATGACTTTTTTTATTTTTATTTTTTGCAAACTATGGTCCATAATTCATGAAGATCATAAACGGATAGGCTTATCTAGCTCCCATCCATGTGGCATCACCTAAATGAAGATTCATATCTCCTAAAGAAAGCCCAGTTCCCCACGTGGCATGCCAAGATCCATGCAAAAGATCAAAAACCCAAACATCCATCCATTCCCTCCTCCTCATTAAAACAGAAAGAAAAAAGTTAGTTGCTGTAGAACCAAGGCCATGGCTTCTCTAGCAACCTTAGCTGCTGTGCAACCAGCAAGCATGAAGGGACTTGGTGGAAGCTCCCTAGGTGGAACAAAGCTCTCTGTCAAGCCCACTCGCCAGAGCCTAAGGCCCAAAAGCTTCAGGTACCAATATTCAGCTGCCAGAAAATGAGTCTTGTTAGTAATTATTAAATTTGGCTAGGCTTTTAAATTGTGGATGTTATTGTTATTGGATAGGAGTGGTGCTGTGGTGGCTAAGTATGGTGACAAGAGTGTGTACTTTGATTTGGAGGACTTGGGGAACACTACTGGACAGTGGGACTTGTATGGTTCAGATGCCCCTTCACCATACAACCCTCTTCAGGTTTGTGACTCATTTCTACTTTTATAAACTTGTATGTCCATCGGATTCATCTTTAGCTGCTGATGTCCTTAAATTCAACTATCCATGTAAATTATCAACAACTAAATTTTGTTTTTCCCTTAAACAAATAGGGATATAGAATTATTGACTGAGCACAAAACTTGGAATCTAGTAAAATATATAATATGCTTTCATTGAGAGTTGAACTCAAGACCTCCCGCTTACTAAACGGGTGCTCTAACCAACTGAGCTATGAAAGCTTTGCCTGCAAATTATTTGGACATATTGTTCATTTAACGAGTTAGATGAATACTGACAGGGTGAAATTGTACAATTTCACAATTTGTTGCTTATTTAATCATAGAATTAAATAAGAATTGATAGAATGAAGACATGCGACAAATATTTTGTTGATCTTTAAAAAATGCTCTATTACAATGTGTGTGCTCCCTTTTATGCTACATCAACCTAACAAATTGTACCTTATCTCCCTTTTTCTTTTTCTTTTTTTTCTTTGAAATTTTAAAAATAAAAAAATTAATCAAACACATGCCATACTACAATTGATGGAGCATAAAATGAAGCACTCTTAGTGGGAAAAGATTTTTGTTCGAAAAAATCAACATTATGTAAATAAAAAAAAAAAAAAAAAAAAAAATAAAAAAAAAAAAAATGGTTCTTAGAAAAGTGCAATGTACAACATGATTGGTAGGGTAACATCACTTTAGGAAAATGTAATTAATAAGGGAAAATTACAATAACCTCTCTTGAGTCTTGAGGTTTGGTGAAAAGTAAAAAGAAACCCCCCCGTCCACCTTACTTTTATAAAGGACACTCCACCTCTTGAGATTTTGATTATATAACAAATAACCCCTTATGACCTTTTATGTCCATTACAAATTAAGTCAAAATACATATTTTTCAAATTAAATTTTCATTTTGAATAAACTCAAAATAATACTTACCAACCAAATTGGTTATATGATAAGATTTAAAATAAATAAATAATAAAAAATTAATAATCACAAGGGTAAGTGTCATTTTAATAATAAGAGGATTATTCTGACATTTCCCCAAACCTAAAGGGAAGTCAGTGTAATTTACCTAATAAATTAAATAGTGTGACGTGATTATCATTTCTCATGTGGGAATAACCCAAAGGTGTTGGACCAATATTAACATATGGAGCCAAGACCAGGCCTGAAATGGAGCTTCTTTAATTGATGAACATAACATCTATGTGAAAGCACTCCACTGCTCTGGCTGGATAGTGGATACAGCTAGGTTTATTTGCACTCCAATTAGTTAGCTCATTGGATTGAGAAATCTGAATTAATCTTGTGAATTCAGCTAATGGCTATGAAGTGTTAGCATCTACTTAAATGCATTAACTTCAATTAATTTGTAATATTTCTTAACCTTTGGTTGAACATTGTTGAGTTATATAGCTTATTGATGTGTATGGAATTGCAGAGCAAGTTCTTTGAGACATTTGCAGCTCCATTCACCAAGAGGGGATTATTGCTCAAGTTCTTGATATTGGGAGGTGGTTCCACCCTTGCTTACCTCAGTGCCACTACTTCAGGTGACGTCTTACCAATTGTGAAGGGCCCACAACTTCCACCAAAGCTCGGCCCACGTGGCAAGATCTAATTTACTTTCAGATCCTTTTCTTTGTATGTGACTATGTGACTTATTTTGATTTTGGATCTTGTAAGTATGTCTAAAGCCTGTCAAGACCCTTTATGACTATTCAAATGAATTTACTTTATGTGCGATTTGGCACATTGCCTGTTAATCTTAATTTATAATTGTTTGATGTTGATAGTTTGGTTATTTGTTTTGCTGTTAGTCTTTCTAATCTGGAATGAAAGGCATGTCTGGAAGTTAATTAAGGATGTATGCCTTAATTAACTTTGCACAATGTGAAATGTTAGTGTGCTTGAGCCTGATATAAATTGTTGGTTCATTTCTCAGAAGCTTAAAAGCTTTTGGGACAACTTGGGTTAACTAGTGTTCAGAATACTAAACTCAAACCACCCTTTTAACTCCCTTCATGTGCAAATGGCACTAGCTTCTTTTTTTAACCGAATTCTGCTATAGTTTATCAGCCAACCAGCCAAATTTCTAGAGTCCCTGTTGCCCATAAAATGATTCATGTTAAGCATTTTGCTATTAAGTCCACAGATAAATTAGGGATTTATGGTTTTTGATCACTCCACTGGCTGTTGTTAGTAGTTGAACCATCAGTTAGTTTTTTCTTGAAGCTGAGCTCATGATGTTATGATGACAATTGTGAAGACAACATTAGCAACTGCTTTCTTCTATTGTGAAATACTATATTGTGAATGCTCTAACCTCTAAGATTAGTTTTGCATAAAAAAAGAAAAAAGAATGGCATAGAAATAAATTAAAGTGCTTCAAAGCCAATTAGTGAGGGGAAGTGTTATTACAAATGGATGAGAAACACTAATGCTATCTGAAATAGTCATCAAAATCATTTATATGTAGCTATCAAACTACAATGCCCACTTCCTTTACAGAAAAATTATATGAAAAAAATGTTTCAAGCCCAATTAGTTTTGATCATTCTTCCCTATATACAAAAGTAAGGAATAGAATGAAAACAGTTAATGACAACTCAAAGATTGTACCACTTGGGTCTGAAAATTTACATCTAGAGGCCAGGCTTTCTTGCTCGTGTATTCCTTTCCCTGTTATGTTCTCTCTCCCTCTCCAATTTGTGTTTATTTTACTTTTTTTTTCGTCATCCTCTCCCCCTATA
This sequence comes from Fagus sylvatica, assembly GCA_907173295.1. Lineage (NCBI taxonomy): Eukaryota > Viridiplantae > Streptophyta > Magnoliopsida > Fagales > Fagaceae > Fagus > Fagus sylvatica. The sequence continues at coordinate 15,496,250 of OU015766.1, read as the reverse complement.
GTTGTCAATGGCGTGCTGTTGGACTTCTCATAGCACCCAAGTTCTCAAGATAGGAAATCTTCTTGTTGGTCACTAAGTTGGCAAGCTTGTGCATATGATTATGCTTCACCTCACCATCTTTGGATACTTCATCTGAATACCCTGTTGAGTCCTTCTTTGCCTCAGCATCGCCTTGATCCAGACCCCAACCCATGAAATCCGACAGTGTCATTGAACCAGGTGTCTCGGGGTAGTTCTCTTCCTTAGGACTTGGAAAACTTTCTGGACTTGCATTTTGTGAGAATTCACTTAAAGCGTATCTTTTACATGCTGCATCTGATGGATTTTGAGTAACATAATCAGCATATAGTACATCCTCGATACGGGACAGAACTGTGAAGGCCAAGCTTTCTAGTATTCTTGAATAACTCTCCAGAACAGCCTGCCCAACATCCTGAAAATCCAAAACAAATTTCTTACAGAATTTCATAGGATATGAAAAAAGTAGTCTAAATGTGTGATAGGTATAATTATTTTTCTTATAGTAGCATTTGGTGATGAAGAAAACACTAGAATTATGTGTTTCTTTGTGTTCATAAATCATAACTATGTTTGCTAGTGAGATGATAACTGAACTGTCACTGCAAAAAAGTGCCCAACATATAGACTTCTCTAGGATCATGCATAATATGTTAATACAAGGAGATCCTAACAAAAATTACCCTCCATTGTGTGGAAAGAAGCAAAATAATGTAGGAACCTAGATATGAAACTTATTTCAAAGAAGGGGCAAATATAATATGGAGAAAATAGCGGAATATGTTTGTACCCGGTTGTATTGGATTTTGCTAATGTCTAGTGAAGATTGAGGAATCCCAGGAAACCGTTGCTTGAGGATGAGTAAAATGGTCTCAGCCCTCTCTTCAAAGAGCTCTCTTTTCTCCAAGCTCACAGCTGAACCCCAAGCAGATTTTCCATCTTTTTGGTGCATCTTCCTCTTCCATATCACTATGGAAGCCTCAATTCTGTTCTTCAGGTCTAGGATTTTGTGCTCCGATGATAAGTCCATGGTGGAGAGAAGCTGGTCAGGATCAAAAAATTCCACTGTAATACTCCTATAGATCGAATCCCCTAGGCTTGCCCTCCCATTCTGCCAGAGCACAAACATAAAGACCAAAAAAGGTGATGAAGGAATTGATTAAGGTACTTTAATTGTATGCAACATTTGTATGAGACTTGTTCATTATTCCTTGCCTTTGGGAGGGATTCAATATAGTTGTCAGGGATCTCCATTTCAGATAGAACTTGAGCATTTATGGCCATGGCTGCTTTAAGCACTTGGTTCACACAATCTTTCTGATACTGCAAAAATTTCCTTGACATTTCAGATAGACCATTTGGGGGAACTTTAGGAGTAGGTAGCCACCACTTATCATCAATCCTCTTCGTGTTCCCTTTCTCCGATTCATCAGCATCTTTTGAGATATAACAGAATTCATTTTGGTCCTTGAAGTTATCTAGACAATCCTGCTTATAGTTAGCTGTTGTTAGATAAAATCATCCATTGTAATATACTTAAAATATTATTTAATGCATGAAAAGGATATGTTCCTATAATTGTTTGTTAAAGTATGAAAAGTTAATGTTCTTACAATAAGCATTGCATCAAGCTTGCGCAGGGCAGGAATGTTCATGTGTAGATCAGTTCGTTGCTTTGTCACCATTATCTGTTATAGTATGAAACATTAGCTCTTATCAATGTGTCCTATGTGAGAGAGAGAGAGAGAGAGAGAGAGAGAGAGAGAGATATTTACCTCCATATTAGCACCATCCTTGGACTTCTGTTGAGAAGGAACAAATTCAACAATGTAATCGGAGACACATAGGAGCCAATCGATTTCTTTTCTCCACCTTGCTTTTCTTTCTAATGACATAGGCTCTAGACGCGATTGTTCACCAAAAACAGAAGCTGCATTCCAATAGAAAAGTGAAAATGAAATTCAAATTCAAATTCATTCAGTCTTTTTCTCTTAACCCTTTTCTTTTTTCCTTCATTTTTCTTGCTTTCCAAAAAAGGAAGCAAGAGAAGAATAACCTATCATCCTAAAACTCCAATCTTACCATGAGTCTAGGAGTGTGTACCAAAAGCAAATGGTGTTTTTTCTTCCTTGAGCAAAAATCATTCTCAAATAATTAATCAACACTATTACATGTTATTTTGTAGATGGAAAAGAGGGTGAATCTCAGCATACCTGCAAGGTTTGTAATGGCATTTGACAATGCCAAGGCTGATGAAACACCCTTTCCTCCACCAGACATATCCTCACCCAAAAGCAATTTAGCAAACCTTTCTTTCATTAGCTCCATTTCTGAATCAAACAGAAACAAGAAAATGGATTCGAATTAGAATCAAGATACATTTGTTGGAAATAATCCATACAATAATCCAAAGCAATGAACAAAGCTCTTATATCAACATTCTTGTTAATGATGAATGAATGATCGAAATGACTTACTGCATTTTCATTTCCAAATGGAAAATGGAAAGTCTCTAAATGTAGCATGTAATTCAATGACATAAAAACTAAATGCATGTGACTTGCCTGAGGGTTGCTTGTCTTTGGCTTCTTTGGCTGCAACTTCATCTTTTTTCGTTCGTAATTTAGGACCTTTATCATTTCTATTAAATGTAGAATCAATTTGTTGTCTCTCCGATGGATGATCAATTAAAGGTCCTGATCTTTGACTCTTTATTGCTATCCTATCCTCATCGGTAGGTTCAAATGCGACATTATCCGCGCTCATGCTCTTTGTGTGCTGTCCTGCATTCTCATACATCCCTTTAAAATGAAACAATTTAGACTTGTAATTTTCTTCTTCTTCTTCAAGTGCTCTAACCATTTTTAATTTTCTCAGGAAAACTTTTATAGAATGAACAAGGTAGAACACATGGGAGTTGTTCGACCTGTTGGGAGGGACGGGAGAGGGAGCTATTTTGTCTATTGTTTATGCTTGCAAGAGAGAGATAGAAAAAGGGTTAGAGGAAGCCTAGAATGATTATGAAAGATGCTTTTTTTTTTTAGAATTTTTATTTTATTTATTTATTTTTATGTGTTTGTCGAAAATGTGAGGTGATTGTTTGATGGGTTTGTGTTAATTTTTTTGCTTATTTTCTTTTGTCTGAGTTTGGGTTGCTACAACGTGAGGTGCATGTTTTGAGAAATGGCGGTGAGTTAAGAGTGATAAAGAAAACAAAAGCTGGATTGGTTTTGTGTTGTGGGATTTGTTTTTGTTTTTTTTGAGGATGTGTGAATTGGATGGTTGAGGTTTTAACTTGAAGGTCAAAGGAAACTAGAATCCAGGGCAAGACAGACATGCATATATGCTAGCCACATCTCTCTCTCTCTCTCTCTCTCTCTCTCTCTCCCCGAAAAGGACGGTTCAGATGGGTCAATAGGCGGCTCAAGATATGCAAAATCAGATACAAAGAGGAGAAAAAAGAAAACGGACTTGTTAAATTTGTGTCTTTAAGTTCCAACAACTTTTTTATTTTATTTTTTCTGTTAATATGCCACCTGCACATGTCAATTACTTCTTTTAGTTTGTTACGTTTCAATGGAGGGTGTCAACTAGTTTTGATTTTGGTTATAATTTGGGGTTTATTTATATATATAGAAAGAAAAAAAATAACATCTACGCAGTCTTTTTGTGTCTCTCATGACTTGTATTTGTGTCTCTCATGACTTGTATTTGTGACTTGCTGATGTTCAGCGTTCTGGAACAAATTTTACACCAGCAACTATGAAATATCTATAATTAATAGCCACATTTATATTGTTAAGAATATGAGTTTCACAGTTCACATTATAGAAAAGGAACTTTGTCATGCTGTATCGGACAGCTACTTTAGCACCTTATCCTTATGTCACATGGGGGAAAAGGTTGTCATAACCAATATTTTTCCTAGGTACCTTATCCAACCAACCCTTCCTCTTTCCTCCGTCTTCCAGTTTATTGATTGGTCTCAAGTCTCAACCTAGGACAGAGACAAACCAAGCTTCAGCTAGGATGTGGGACATGCCTGGATTGGAGTCTTGCATGAGTCAGGATTTAACTTTGAGGCCACAAAATTTATATCTGAATCTGACATACATTTAACATATGTATATATTATTTTAGACCAATCTGAAAAATTTAAAATTATATTAATACTAAACAATATTTTAATGTAATAAAACTCACAAAAGATAATGTATATCTGTTAAAGGTTTGTTTTACGCATAAATATAAGCCGCTTTCTTTTTTTTTTTTTTTTTTTTTTAGTAAAAAATTCACTTAAAAATTAAATGATTTTTAATAGTTCGATAGATCTCAAGGAAGACTCATGTAATTTTATTTAATATAGAATCATAAAATGTTCAAATTGTAATAATTCTAAAACCATACTATGAACATTTATGTACTTAAAACTTTAGAGTTTAATATCAAAACAATAGCAGACCTTGAAATATATTGTTTATACACAAATTTTCATGAAAGGTTACCTTTATGAAGAATTTGAGATAGTATTACCAATTTTTTTTTATCTCTTTTGAAATGTGTTAATTCTTTCTTTCATTTTTATTTCACATGGCCCAAGCCCATGCTCTTATGTGGGTAATTTTAAAAGAAAGTGGTTTGGAAAGCAAGAGTGTGACTATTTTGAGCTTATTCATGGGCCCAAAAAGATGTATTTTGTAAAGTGGGTTTTTGCGAAATTCATGAGCCCCTGAGTAGGCTGATATGCAAGTCACAAGACCAGAAAATAACACCCCACTAATATGTTGTATATCCCCCCAAAATTCGAACTGGCCACCTAAAATCATGCAAAAGTAACCTAACCTTATTTAATGCCTCGACATGATAGAATCCCTCAAATTTAGCAGGTTCTCTGGGGGTTGACTTTCTCTAAAAAGCATGGCAAAGCTTGTTTGGCTAACTAGTTTTTCCTAATTTGGCATCAAACCCAACAATTGCAATGTTCAAAAAGGGTCCACTGCTCAAGACTGCCACACCTCCGAAAAACCAGCAATCAAAAGCCTTAACTACTATCTAAAGATAGATTTTGGACTTCCCTTTGATCCTCTATAAATTCCTAAGTCAAGCCATACATTAAACAACAATCCATCCAACCCTACCAACCATATGTCCATATCTATGTCTCTATCCTAAACCAAGACCAACTTTGAAACAGAAGATTAAAACGGGTGTTTCTGTGTGTGTGATAGCATAGGTAGAGTCCACTCTCTCTCCTTCACCATCTCTTTCCCTTTTCTCAAATCACTTGTATTTTGTTTGTAGTTTGTTGTTAGTATGGAGTGTTGTTCTAAGTTAAGGTTATTTTTAGCAATTTTGAGTCTTTGAGTCGACCCTCACAATCAGGGCCGGTTCCGAGATTTGGGTTGCCCAAGCCCCGTCCCGAATTTGGTTGCCCACCTATTTATTAAATATTAAAAAAATATATATAAAGTCCAAATTTTTTTTTAATGCAAAATCAAGGTTACATTATGCTTTTTAGCATAGCTTAAATTACATTTAAAAAAAAAAAAATGTAACCTCAGTTATGGTGCTTTATAATTAGCACGATCCGACTCGAAGAAAATTACTTCTCCTTGCATTTTTATATCCTAAAAATCTAAAACTAATACCTATTTAACATTATTATATGCGTCTAGTAGTTTTTTAATTAAAAAATTTATTAGTGTTAATAAATTATAACACATTAACACTATTATACTATTACACTCTCATTAAAAAAATAAAAATAAAACAAAGCATAACGTTACACTATAATTACACTACTCAAATAATTATAAAATAGCTATTTAGCCATTTACTTAACTCAAGTTGAGTAGTCAATAACTCAGAACAGTATCCTATAGAAAGAAAAGAGTTAAGACTAAACTCACAAAAAAAAATCATCATATCCGGTCAAAAGGCAGGCACTAAAGTCTAAAAGAAGCTAATTTTGATAAGGCAAAAGGACAAAAGTAAAGCACTAAAGCCACAGTAAAGCACAAAAGTAAAGCACTAAAGCCACACTAAAGCACAAAAGTATAGCACAGCAAGTCAGCAACAGTCAATTCCCAAATTCAAAATTCATAAATTCATCAAATGAGAGAGAGAGAGAGAGAGAGAGAGAGAGAGAGAGAGAGAGAGAGAGAGAGAGAGAGAGAGAGAGAGAGAGAGAGAGAGAGAGAGAGAGAGAGAGAGAGAGAGAAATACCAGTTGCTGCGTTGCTCCAGTCCAGTGCTCCGTGCTTCGGCCTCGGGCCTCCGGCCTCCGTGGCTCAGTCCTCACTCCTCACTCCTCAGTGGCTTAGTGGCTCAGTGGCTGTCAACCTGGCACTGCGTGCCTCGGTGCCTGCGTACCGTGGTCCGTCACTCCGTCGACGGTGTGTCACGGCGTGGGTCCTGGACTCCTGGTTTGCCCGTTTACCTTCTCTAGCGGCGGATCCGGCAGAGAGAAGTTTTTGCTTTTGGATTGGGAAGGTAGGATTAGGGATTAGGGATTTTTTTTTTTTTCTTTTTTTTGGGGCAGTAAGCAGTAGCCCGTATTGTGTTTTGATTTTTTGAGAAGCTTGTGTTTTGTTTGTGAGAATTAGGGATTTATTTGTAATTTTTTGTTAGGTTTAATTCTTTGATCCATTGCCTTTTGCTGCCTTTGATCTGCCCATGATCCGTTGGATGTTGGGTTGCCTCTCAATTTATTTTTATTTTTTATTATGTATGTATACTAGTTAAAAATATATATATATATATATATATATAATATATATATATATATATATATATGTACACTAATTTTTTTTTCATGCCTTTGATTTTGTTGCTGTGTTGCCCTTACTAGTTAAAAAAAAAAATTAAAAAAATGTACACAATTTTGTTGCTTTGTCAAATACTATTTTTTTTTTTTTTTATATATATATATTAATTTTTTTTTTTTTTGGTTGCCCTTGGGAGGGGTTGCCCAAGCCCCTGGGCTTGCTGGGCTTACCCCGGAACCGGCCCTGCTCACAATGCACCACTAGCTTTTGGGGTGCAAGCCTTAAAGTGAGGCCCTGCTAGAACTTGGGTCATCAGGAAAAATGGAAATGCAACTTTAGCAGTGGTGGCCCGTGACTCCTCTAGAAGTGTTATTAAAGCATGGGCAAATCAATTGGTTGCAAAAGACCCTGCTAGAGCCGAAGCTTCTGCCATCATGTGGGCCTTAACTCAAGCTAAACAAGAACCATTCCTTAAGGTGATTATGAAAAGTGATGCAAAGGTTTGTATTGAATACTCTTCTTGGAGATCCTGATGAGGCTAACTGGAACATTTCTACTTTATGCACTGATATTCATCACTGAGTTTTAGATTTTGTTAATTGTGTCTTTGTTTGGACCAAGAGAGAAGCATCTATAATCTATAATATGAATTAAAACTCGAAGTTGAGAGAAAAAAAATTTTCTCCTCCAAATACCGCAACATCATAATCTCTTCACCCACTGATGTCTATGTCATCTTACCCTCTTTTTCACTCTCCCATTCTCTCTCTCCCACCTTTTCATCTCCCCCTTACCTCTTCATCTCCAACTCTCTCTCCCCCCCCCCCCCCGGCGCCTCTCCATCTCCCTCAACTCTTCATCTCCCATGGGTTTTTCCATCATTTGCCTTTTCATCTCTCTCACCTCTTTATCTCTTATGGAGTTTTCCCTCACCTCTTCACCTCCTTAATTGATTGTACCCTCAATCTCCTATTTAAACTTTCTACTACCCATTGCCCCAACAATTAGTGATGCTGCGCTCAAATTTTTTTTTTACCCTCTGTACTTCGATGGTGGTTTGTGTATGAAAGATGCAATTTTTTTCCCCTTTTGCTCTTTGATTCGATTTGTGGATTTTGTGGTATGTGTTATTACTAAGATTGTAGTTTTTATTTTTATTTTTCTATTGGATTTATGGGTTTTAAACCTTTATTTGTAGTTTTGTGATGATTGGTATTTTTTTTTCCCTTGGTTTTGTGATTAACGTTGTGTGTTTTGTGTTATGGTCAAATTGGATTTGTTTTGTTTTGTATGTATATTATCATCAAATTTATGCAATGAAATATATATATATATATATCTTCCAAATACCGCCACGTCATAATCTCTTTACCCACAGACGTCTATGTCATCTTACCCTCTTTTTCACTCTCCCATTCTCTCTCTCCTACCTTTTCATCTCCCCCTCACCTCTTCATCTCCCACTCTCCCCCCCTCCCCCCCCCCCCCCCTCAACTCTTCATCTCCCATGGGTTTTTCCACCCTTTGCCTCTTTATCTCTCTCATCTCTTTATCTCCTATGGGGTTTTCCCTCACCTCTTCACCTCCCCAATTGATTGCACCATCAATCTCCTATTTAAACTCTCCACTACCCACTGCCCCAACAATTGGTGATGCTGCGCTCGAAATTTTTTTTTACCCCCTATGCTTCTATGGTGGTTTGTGTATAAAAGATGCAATTTTTTTTTTCCTCTTTTGCTTTTTGATTCGATTTGTGGATTTTGTGGTATGTGTTATTACTAGGATTGTAGTTTTTATTTTTATTTTTTTATTGGATTTATGGGCTCTGAACCTTTATTTGTAGTTTTGTGATGGTTGGTATTTTTTTTCCCTTGGTTTTGTGATTGACGTTGTGTGTTTTGTGTTATGCTCAAATTGGATTTGTTTTATTTTGTATGTATATTATCATCAAATTTATGCAATGAAATATATATATATATATATATCCTCCAAATACCGCCACATCATAATCTCTTCACCCATTGACGTCCATGTCATCTTACCCTCTTTTTCACTCTCTCTCTCTCTCTCTCTCACCTTTTCATCTCCCCCTCACCTCTTCATCTCCCACTCTCTCCCCCCCTCGCCTCTCCATCTCCCTCAACTCTTCATCTCCATGGGTTTTTCCACCCTTTGCCTCTTCATCTCCCTCACCTCTTTATCTCCTATGGGGTTTTCCCTCACCTCTTCACCTCCCCAATTGATTGCACCCTCAATCTCCTATTTAAACTCTCCACTACCCACTGCCCCTACAATTGGTGATGCTGCGCTCAAATTTTTTTTTTTACCCCCTATGCTTCTATAGTGGTTTGTGTATGAAAGATGTAATTTTTTTTTTCTCTTTTGCTCTTTGATTCGATTTGTAGATTTTGTGGTATGTGTTATTACTAGGATTGTAGTTTTTATTTTTATTTTTTTATTGGATTTATGGGTTCTGAACCTTTATTTGTAGTTTTTTGGTGGTTGGTATTTTTTTTCCCTTGGTTTTGTGATTGACGTTGTGTGTTTTGTATTATGGTCAAATTGGATTTGTTTTGTTTTGTTTATATATTATCATCAAATCTATGTATATATATATATATATATTTCATTGTATAAATTTGATGATAATTGAAACTATTCAAGAAGTTGATGCTACAGTTGTTCACAGGCCTACATTATAAATAAATTTCTTATATTTTACACACAAAATTAAGACGTTTTTACGCATCGTGCGGATTTGTGACTAGTATAAATTAAAAGTCGAAGCAAAGATAAATTTTTTTTTTCTCCTCCAAACACCGTCATGTCATGATCCTCCACCCACAGACATCCATGTCATCCTACCTTCTTTTTCACTCTCTCTCTCTCTCTCTCTCTCTCATCTTTCATCTCTTCATCTCCCACTCTCTCTCCCCCTCACCTCTTCATCTCCCACACTTTGTCTCCCTTGCCTCTTCATCTCCCACTCTCTTCCCCTCGCCTCTTCATCTCCCACTCCCCCCCCCCCTTCGTCTCTTCATCTCCTTCATCTCTTCATCTCCCTAGGTTTTTCCCTCACCTCTTCATCTCCCCAATTGATTGCATCCTCAATCTGTTATTTAAACTCTCCACTACCCACTGCCCCAACAATTGGTGATGTTGCGCTCAAATTTTTTTTTTTTTGCCCCTGTGCTTTTGTAGTGGTTTCTATATGAAACATGCACTATTTCTCCCCTTTTGCTTTTTGATTGGATTTGTGAATTTTGTGGTATGTGTTAGTATTAGGTTTATGGTTTTATTTTTATTATTTTATTGGAATTGTGGGTTCTGAACCTTGGGTTGTAGTTTTGTGGTGGTTAGTATTTTTTTCCCCCTTGGTTTTTTGATTGGAGTTGTGTGTTTTGTGTTAGGGTCAAATTGGCTTTGTTTTGTTTTGTGGTATGGGTTCTTCGTAACCTTTTAGATATTTTGTCAATTTGTGGTTTAGTCTAGCTCCACTATTTTGCTTGCAAGAAACTAAGGTGAGTTTTTCCAGTGATTTTGTTTGTTTTTTTATGGTCAAATTTATGAGTTTTGCTCGGTTACTTTACAAATTGCGGATCACTTTGTAGGTTTTGAGTTTTTATTTATTTATTATGTTTTTTAATATAAAATTGCAAAGTTATATAAATTATTTGTATCATTTCTCAGATTTTTGATATGTAAGGTTGGGATGTATCAAACTTTCTTTTAAGGAATGTAAAAACTGTACATATTTCTATACCAACTCCAATGGTATTATTTGTCAATTTTTTCTAATAGTATTTGTGTACTATTACAGCTTGAATACTATTTTTAGGATTCAACTTCTTAGCATTCCTATTGATTCTGATTATTATGAACATCATTTATGTGCTTCATAAATTAATATGTGTGCGGATGAAATGTCTCATCTATAAAATTACTAAATCGGTTTTCTATTTATTTTTAGAGGTAAGTAATTTGGTTGCTTTCACTTGATGAACATAATATGATGAAGTGTCTCATCTATAAAATTACCAAATCGTTTGTCTATTTTTTATTTTATTTTATTTTATTTTTTTAAATAAAGGTAAGTAAATTACTTACCTACGAAAAAAGAAAATAAAATAAAGGTGCACTACTAGGATATAACTTAAAATAAAAAAAAATTTCATTATTTTTATAAACTTAAATATAAATTGTTAAAATTAATCCTACAAGCAGCTAGAAAAAATTTTGCGCATCTCTCGGATTTGCGACTAGTTCATTTAAACTTCCTAGCCATGGAGAGTGAGTGAGCAGATGGTCCAAGTTCAACCAAAGTTCGTAATTAGTTTGATCAGCTTTAGCTATTTTGGACTCATATTTGAGCACTTGGTAGCTTCTTTATATATACTGGTGATGTTTAATTTTAGCTTTTGTGATGAAGACTTTCGTAGAAAAGAGTTCTACAAATCTGATTGCATGTTAAAAAACGTCTCAATCCTAACATGTCTACATGTAGCGGAAGCCTTTATTTTTGGTGCTTGGTAATATGTCCATAAATTCCCCTCAATCCTAATGAACAGTGTTTTCTAAAAATTATTTTTGGTGCTTGGCAACATGTCTACAAATTCCCCTCTCTCAATCTTTCAGAAATAATTTACCTTCAACTCGGTTTTGAGGAATCCTCCTCCAACCCATTATGTGGTAAGTAAATAGACCATCCACGTGTATTTTTAGTTCACATCTTTTTAAAATACACATGTGGATGGTCAATTTGCTTGCCACGTAGTGGGTTGAAGGATTATTCCTCCAAATCGGGTTGGAAGTAAACTCTGTCCCAATCTTAATGAACAGTGTTCTAAAAAAATAGAGAAACACCGTAACCAAATGATAAAATGGTTATTGTGTGCCTAATCGGGGTGTGTTTTAGGGCTTATTAGGCATATTTGATGGTGATGGCGACTTGAGTACGGTTGCCGAGGTATAAAATAATACAGGTAGAATGGAAAAATAACAAAAGATAACCTAAGCACATAGGGGTTTGCTTGGAATCACCACAAAAAAAAAAAAATGCCATTTGCAGCATGGGTTTTGCGGCAACTCAATTGTTGACGCATAAACCTTTTTAATAAGGAGCTAAACTGGGCCTCAATAAAAGGAGGGAGCTAAACCGGCCCATTTTATTTATTTTTTAAAAATCTTGTTAAATATGGTAGTTCATGAGCTTGTCAAATTTGTATTTAATCACGGTGTCCCTTTCAGTTGTAATCAAAGCTCTCTTCCTACCTCTGTCATGGAGGCTTGGCAAAGAGATGTAATTAGTTTGTCTTTATTGGTCTAATGAATTTTCTCTTATTTAGCAAAAAAAAAAAAAAGATTCATAAGACATATTGGCAAAGGTTAAAAAACAATCCCAACAAAATGTAACAATAATGTTCTTCTCTCTCTCTCTCTCTCTCTCCCTCCTCCAGTAAAAGTCTTGCTTCTTTATTTTCCATTTATTTTTAGCATTGTTTTCCTTTTTTATAGGTTTTCAAATTTGAATTGATAAAACATGAAAAAAAAAAAAAAAAAAAAAAAGTCTTCCTATTTTTTAATGAAATTTGACAAATAAAACAAATAATAGTCTATTAATTATAATAATAAAAAAGAAGAAGTATATTAACAAGAAATTCAGCAAGGCAATAGAAAACAAAACTAAAATCAAATTATAATAAGCTGTAATTCAAGTATTAGCTTTGGATTTTTTGCCCTTGGTCAAGACTAGGGCAGGACTCGGGCAACAAGTGATCTATATCACATCTGCGGATCTGCCTTCACAAGTTAAAGATTTCGAGGGACAAATTAGTGATCATAGGTAAATGATCCTCAAATGAAGAGTTGAGGGAGATGGAGAGGTGACGGGGGGGGAGAGTGGGAGATGAAGAGGTGAGGGGGAGATGAAAAGGTGAAAGATGAGAAAGAGAGAGAAAGAGAGAGTGAAAAAGAGGGTAAGATGACATAGACGTCTATGGGTGAAGAGATTATGACGTGGCGGTATTTGGAGAAGAAAATTTTTTTTCTCTTAGCTTCGAGTTATAATTTATATTATAGATATGGCATGTTTTACCGGCCCTCATCATGCAAAGTCACAACACCCTCTTCCCCAAAAAATGTCAAATGTAAAATTTAGGATAATGCAGTCATGGTATTATATATATACTAGTTGCAAACTCGTTTGATGCACGGGAAACCTATTGAAAATGAAATTCTAAGGATTTATTTTTTTTATTTTTTTATTCAATCACTTAACACATTTAGTACATTCCACAAAAAGAGCAGTGGCCATGGGTGGCAGAGGTAATCGAAGACAAATATGTCAGAAATGGCGAGACGAAAGGGGTTAAGGGCGGCTGCCTACTTGGAGAAGGCTCATGCGACAGGGTTCAGGTGAATTGAAGCTGTGCTCTTGTTGCTTAAGTCCATGGTGATCGTGATTTTGCAGTGTGGGTGGAGAAGGGTTTGTGAAGTGTGAAGAGTGAATACTGAGAGGAATTATTGAGAAAGTTTTATTTATTTATTTATTTATTAGAAATTTAAAGAAAGAAAAGTGAGAGAAGGAATAATCATGTAATGTGTCAGGTAGGAAAATAGATTTAACTCTAAGTTATAAAATAATGAAGAAAAAAAAAATGATAATGTGTAAAATTGTGAGGGATGAAAAGTTGATGCTCGCAAATCCACGCGCTGCTAAAAATATAGTCCATTCAATTTTTTTGGTAAATATATATAAGAAACAAACCCAAAATAAAGAATGAAGAAAAAAATCACAATCGCAATTGAGTCAGATATTTTGTCAAACACATGGTGTGCATGTTCTCTGAGAATACCTAACCTCAGTCTTCACACCTTGATCACTCGCTAAAACGCCAACTCCAAACTCGGTTTTATCCGGTGTGTCCATACCTTATTCCATAGTTGGGTTGATGTTTTCAACAGTGGTGGCCATTCAATATAAACTCTAAAATTTGTTTATAGAAGGTTGAGTTAGAGAGTCATTTTTTCAAAATGATAAAACTTTATTGGATGTTTTATTTATTTATTTTTGAATAAATTGGATGATTATAAATATACAAAGTGTAAAGGTGGTCCTTTTAGATAGCACCCTTGCCTTGTTCGCATGGAAAATCATGATAATAGGCAAAAAAGCGTTGTACATATATAATGATTGTTCAATAACTAAAGTAAACGGGTTCAAAGTTACTTATGGTTATGGGTAATCAGGTGGAGTGATTTGTCTACGACCAGTGGTAGTCTTCAAGTAGGCGTGTGTGCCATACGGTGGTAGCCCAGAGTTCATTCCTCATTCGGCAGGTTGTTGAGTATTCGCGCCGTTACTTTATAACGTCCAAGTATTCATGTGTGACAGTAATCTAGATGTCAATGACAAAATCTAGTCTTTAGAACTGGTCAGGTACAACGTTTTTAGTGGACTAGGTGAGAGAGAAAGGGGCCAGTGGAGAAGATGAAGACATGAAAAACTATCGGGGGAAGGAGTATGAAAATTAATGTAAAAAATTTATGGTTAAACTATTGTTTTCGTCCCTAAACTTTGCATGAAGTTCGGTTTTCGTTTTTCAAAGTTTAGAAATGAAAAACGAACTTCATGTAAAGTTTAGGATCGAAAAACAAAAGTTTACCCAAAATTTTTGTTTTGGGTTCTGAGTTGCCACCCAAGTTGACGACTTTATTAGCAAGATCAACAAAATCAATATGGTGGGAGTTCTGTAGTGGGTAGAGCCAAGCTTCGTTGTCCCATACTGATTGTACTTGCTTGCAGGACCAAAGGGCATGTAGCTCATCTTCAATGGAATCCTTGCATGTCTCGCATTCTGGTTCAAGAGGGATTTGGCGTTTCCGAAGATTCAGTTTGGTAGGGAGGGCCTCACGAGTAGCTCGCCAAGCAAATATTTGACACTTTTTTGGAATATGGAGGGACCAAATAGTATTCCAAACTTGTTGCAAGGCATCTAGGTGGGAGCTGCCAGGAAGGCTGTTGTTCTCTTCGTGCACTAAAAACCTGTATCCACTCATAACAGAATATTGACCATTAGTCTTCCCCGGCCAAATTAATTTATCAGTTGGAGCTAGGTTGCTAAGAGGAATACTCTTTATGGCATCTGCATCATACGGTATAAAGAGTCGGTCTAAGAGTTGATGATCCCACTCCATTCTTGGTTGTATAATCAGTTGATCTACCGTGCAATTCAAAAGAAGATAGGGTCTGTGAGTTATGATTTTCTTGTGAGTCTTCAAGCAGCCATTTGTGCCCCCAAATCTGAATGTTCTTGCCATTGCCAACTCGCCAAACCGCTCCCTTCATAATAACATCTCTAGCCTTAAGGATATTTTGCCAAGCATATGAACCTCTTGTTTTTGTGTTCGCTTCCATAATAGTACCATGGGGAAAGAACTTTGCCTTGAAGACTCAATAAAACAAAGAGGTGGTATCATGAAGCAATCTCCAAACCTATTTTGCAAGTAGGGTGTGAGGGTAGCCAGCGATTATCGCCACTGTGAGGGCCCCTCGGATCCCTTTTATTTCTCGAGGACCTCCCCAAGGGGTCTCTCGGTTTTCTCTCCCTTTTAAATGGGAGGTAAATTAACCACTTGTGAGGTGGTGGATCAAGTTTGCCCGGTGTGAGTCTAACCTAACACGTGGGCTCGGGAGTACGCCTACTAGCCTTAAGGACTAGGGCAGATAACAGGGAGGTGCCACCCAGTTTTTAGGTCCGGGAACCCATTATTGACATCCATGCACAAAGGTACTAGCCGCGGACTAGGACCGGATGCTTAAGTACGTTCTTGGGAAGGTGTTAGGCACCCAAGATTGCCCAGACTTACGACTGGCCTTCGTTTGCATTACTGTTGGGTTTTAGCTGGCAATGACATTTATTTTGTAAACCCTTTATCATGCAAAACAGTGTATATCAAAGCATTAAGCACACAAGCAAGAGATAGAATAAGGAGATAAGCACATGAAGCAATATACCAATAATGGAGAGGTATAAACATATGAGATAGATCAAGCATATAACATGGAGAGCATATCATGGGGAACATATCATAGGGTAATCATGCGATATTAGCATGTAATTCAATACATAAAATAAGTGACACAAAAATGAATATTAACAATGGATGGGACGATCATCGTCCTAGAACCTTTCTCATTGGTTTCCCCCCATTGGGGGTTTAGAGACTTGACGTCTTTATGAGAAATGAGGTTCATTATCGGATTTAAAGAATAAAAAGAATAGACTATTGACATGGTCCTAAAGTCTATTATATCCCTTTGCACAAAACCCAAGGGTTTTGGATAGGTGTTTGAATGAAGACTTATTATTGGACCTAAATGAAAGAGACGAATGCATTAGCAATTTTTATGCAATCCTAAAGTCCTTTCTATCACCTTCACACAAAATCTGAAGATCATGGATAGTTGTTTAGATGGGGGACTCATCATTGGATCTTTTGAATATGTGATGAATAGTAAAGCAATTAAATAGGGGTACCTCAAGTTAATCCTTGAGTTTACCTCATCAACTCTAGATGGAACCCTAGGGTTTCTTGAGTTTGAGGGTGCGACTCTATAAGTCTCATTGTAAGTATGATAAAGTGAATTGAAAACAAGAAAATAAAGGAAACAACTTTCTGAACAAACAAGCATACGCTTATATGAAGGTGGCGTACGCCCACTAGGAGGTGGCATACGCTACCTTGTCCAGTAACTTATATTCAAGTGCGAGAAATGGAATTTTGAATCAACGGAAATGGAAATGAATAATTAATTGATTATTTGACTAAATAACGACATAAATAAAAGTGGAAGATTAAGGTGGAGAAAATGGACTATGAAGAAGATCCATTTCTCATCTTATGCCTACCTTGACGTAGGAAGCTTTTCTTTAACCGGTCTCTCGGTTGTTTGTCTATCACAACTTCGGTTGTTTGTCTATCAAGAAGATTTTAGAATTTTGAGAAATGAGAAATGGTATGTGTGACCTCTTGAGAGAAGAGAGAGTCATTTTTTTTGGTTCTAGAACTCAAGAAAATTGCCAAGCCCTCAAGAAGCTTTATGTAACCAATGGGTTCTAGAGCAATTTGACTATAGTTTCGGCTAGGATTTTTGTGAGAATTTTTGGTCCTTTGAAAGGGTGATATGGGGGTGTATATATAGGAAAATGGAGGGTGAGGGTTGGTGTGGACGGAATTCAAAAACCGTAGTTGACCTTTGTTAACTCCCTATATGGCTGGTTGAGACTCGTATGGAAATCAAGCGATTTGTGGGATATGCCTCAACCTTGCATACGCCACTTTGGAGGTGGCGTACGTCTCTTTGAAGTGGCGTACGCCACCTTGAGGTGCTCAAGCTTAAGTGAAGCGTGCTAGGTGGCGTATGCATCCATGAAGGATGTGTACGCCTCTTGAAAGAAGCATATGCTTGCTTGGTCAGGTTTGGGCTTTTGGTTCGAGCTTTTGGGCCTTTTCCAAACCTTCTTCTTGGGCTCATTATTCGAAGTTGTTTCTAATAGACAAAATAGTATTGTCATTGGGACCTGGGATTCCAAATTTTGGTAAGTACAAATTTAGGGGTGTCTACACAGAGGGCATCGTTGAATTTCAGAAGTCACGGAAGCCCATTCCACCCATCTTCTTTGGTTGACATAGCTTCTTCCAATTAACCCAATGGATCTTACGATAGCTCGAGTTGTGACTCCACCAGAATCTACATACCATGGCCTCAAGATCTTGACAAAGCTTGATAGGTAATTTGAAACAACTCATTGAGTATGTAGGGATAGCTTGAGCTACTGCTTTGATAAGGACTTCTCTACCCGCTTGGGATAATAATTTTTCCTTCCACCCCTTGAGTTTGTGGCAAACACGTTCTTTGATTTGAGAGAAGCTTTTAGATCGATTCCTGCCTATTAGTGAGGGCATCCCTAGATATTTCTCGTATTGTCTGCTAATTGGTACCCTAAGAAACTCTTTGATTGCATTCTGAGAGATCAATTGAGTGGCTTTACTGAAGTAGATGGTGGGTTTCCCTATGTTGACTTGTTGATCAGATGCTCTTTCATATTATCTATGATCTCTTGATTTTTGGTGCACGCTATGGTAGTGGCTCTGGAGAAAGGACACTATCATACACAAAGAATAACTAGGTAATCTTAGGGCCCGGATGGCAAATAGGGATTCTTTGGAAATCACCTTCCATTTCTGCTTTTTTGACCAGGGAATGGAGCCCTTCTGCACAGATTAAAAAAGAATATAAGGTGATAATAGGGGATCCTTATGGCGTAACCCTCGTGATTGATTGTGGGATGTGGCCTCTTAATTGAGAATATACCAGATCCAATCTTGAAAAAGTGTACTTGAAAGCGATTGTTAGATTTGGTTTAAAGAAAAGTAATTGTAATTGAAAATATTGGAAGTGAGATTACAATAATGGCTTCTTGTAATCTCTAGACTCTAATATAATAACATACTTGTGTTCTTATTGGTAAGTCTAATCCCTCACAAAAGTTCTCTTGAATTTTGTTTGGGATTGTGAGCAATTAAAATTCCAACTTCTTTTTTTTTTTTTTTGGCAATAGGAGGCTAAAAATCCCCTCTCACGAGTTCTGGACTCCTAGGAGTTGTATTGGAACTCAAAACCTGAAATTCTCTCATGAAAATCCCGAAATTGTGCAACTAATTTTTAGGCTCGGATTGAGGGCCTGATTTGACCCTCTAAAAGTTTGAATTTGGACATTATCGTGAAATACATATTTGTATCCCATTCAGTTATCTTTCCAGAACAATTTTAATCAACTCAATTTGAGAACTTAGTCAAAAGTTATGATTATCAAATGGAGCAGTGCATAGGCTGGAATCCAAATCTAAATTTCGCTTAGATAAATCCAATTCTTTTTATTATTTTCGACTTCTAATTGATCTAGAACTCTTCTAATCAGTTGTAATTGAGATTCTATCAATTTAATTAATTAAATAATAAATAATTGTATATATTTATTAATTAAAACAGTTATCCTTATATAAATCAATTAATCTTGCATTATCTTCTTGGAATTCATCTCATGCATTAATACTTACCATATTGGAGTATTGGAGTGTTCCAACCAATAGGAATTAATTATCAATTAATTTTAATTTAATCTTTTAAAGGACCAATCAAATTAATTTACAGATAATCTTATGCATGTAGGCTCATAGTAAGCATCATTTTCAACCAATCCCAAATTATTTTCTTTATAAAATCTTGGTTTTTGATCTAATTTTCAATTCAAAAAATGCACTCTCACTCTCAATTCAATTTTGATCACTTAAAAAATATGATTTTTAAATTTGTGGACCAACTTTGAATTTTCAAGCTTGTGAAATTATAATTTTACCCTTTATGCACTAAAGTGTAAAAAAGTAAAATTAATGCTTGCAAAATGAGTGTCAACAGAAAGCAACCCAACCCTCAACCCCTCTAGCTAATCCAATCTTCCGGCCCCGTATTAGAGGTTTGGTTATATCAAGATTAACCCTAACTCTCAAGCACCTCCTATTCCCCGTATCCTCCTGTATCTCCAAGGTAGTTGCCCAATGCCCCAACCACCTTCTTCTTCATACTTAGAATCGGGAGATCATGGATTTGGACCCAAAAAGCTACTTGGTTGAAGGGAAGTTCTTCCACTGCAACGTTGTCCATTACACGGTGAAAGGCAACTAAATATTTATCATATGACCACAATTCTCCAAGTAAGACCCTTTCTAGATCCGCTACTTCCTCAAACTCGATAAGCACTACATTGTCCCCCACATCCTACATGGAAAAGGTCTTACTTGTTTGCCAAAGCGGTTTAAAGGTTCGAGCAACCGCCTCTACGTTGATAATCCTTCTGGTATAGAACTTGGTAGCAAGCGTTGGTTTGTCCTGGTGTAGCACTGACGATAGATCAAACTTGTTATCTTCCTTATCATTAAGCGAGAATCATTTCCAGAGACCATCTAGATATTCCATATCGGCCCCACAAGAACACAAAAAACCAAAAAACAAAAAATAGTGACAGACATCCAGATAAGAAGAAAATACTAGACGCCCTACCCGTAGTATAACCATCGCAGGGAACTCAAGGTTTGTACAAGTCAAGGACTATGTTCTACTAGCGGCTAGGGTTTTGACGAAGTCAGAACTCTAGCGCAGAGAAACTTGATCTTTTGACTACTTATTTCAAGTTTATATGCAAAAGACTTAAAAGTCCATAAATTAAAGTTGCAAAATTAAAGGAAAGTATGGTTATTTGATCAAAATAACTAAACATTAAAAAACCGGATGATCCGAATAACAATTTGACCATTTTCTAAAATTGCCAGGTTTTCACAGTTTAATCAATTTTTTTGAAAGCTCTATATTATTTTCATACTAGCCCGAGATTTTAACTATTCAACCGTTGCTTCAATACCATTACGATAACTATGACCCCATATTTCAAGTAAATTTGATAGCATGCTTTTAGCTAAAGAAAGGAAAAGCATTCAGTGCTTCTCCTTTCTTGCCATGGCTGCTACAAAATGAAGCAATATCCATTTCAAAATTTTCCCCTAAAATTAGAATCATTTGAACATGCACGTGATAAATCCAAACACAAACTCATTTCAATTTTTCAAGATGCCCGTGAGGCTGTGACTAAATAAGTCAATATCTCTAAATTTAAAATCTCCCCACCTAATCCTCCCATGCAAGGGCGAAGCCAGGAATTTATTTTAGAGTGGGCTGGAATATCAAGTAAATCTCAACGGTACCAGAAAATTTTATTTAAATTTGAAAGAAAAAAACACCTAGTCAAGGGGGACATAATAAACCTTATCCCTCAATGCATATTTTATACATAAGCAAAAAAATGCAATGCAATGCAAATACAAAAAAAAAAAAATGCAATGCAATGCATATTCTAAAATATAAAAATAACTAATAGTCTAAAATAAATCAAAGTGACTGATGACATAGTGTAATAGTAATTAGTGTAAAACAGTGAAATAAGTGAAAGCATAAAAGAAGACATTTATTTTTTTTTTTTATCAATAAAAAAGACAAATTGCTATCACTGGGCTATAGCAATTTAAAAAAACAAAAAGTGAACCTACGAAATTGCTATCAGTGAAATAAGTGAACTTACGAAATTTAAAAAAACAAAAAGCTTGATTGAGCTATAGCCCAGTCAAGCTTGTACACAGCTCCGCCACTGCTCCCATGTGCAATGATACTTCAGAAATTGATCTTATGTCTTTGACTCAAGAATAGGGGTCACACTTTTCCGTTTCTTTCACTGTAAAATATTTTCCATTGTAAAATGTTTTAAGATGAAAATGATTTCAGGGAAAATGATTTTTTTTTTTCCGTGTTTGGTTGCATTCCAGAAAATGCTTCGGAAAATATTTTACAGTATTGTGTGAAAGATAGCAAAAGGGGTGGGGGGGGTGAGGCATGCATTTTTGGAAAATGGTTTACGAAAAAAATTTCGTAAACCATTTTCCAAATTTTAATAAAGAATTTTCTGTTTGACCACTATTTTACAGCGAAACAAACGGAGCCTTAGGTTCGGTTACGGGACCGATGTTGATTTTGGTAAAATATGTGTTTAGTAGTGAATGTCGTGTCCGTAGTGGTATATGTGTGTCTATTGTTGTAAAAATAAAATGTGTAAATTTCAGTAATATGAGTGATATTTGTGATAAACTTAAATTTACTACAAATTACACACAATTATCACAACTGACACATATTTTATCAAAACACACATATAATAATTTTTGACACTTGCGACAGGACGGTCCTGTAGCATTTCCGCAAGAATAGACTAATCTGACAATGAAGATTCCCAATTCCCATCCAATTAATCATTTCCCCATACGCTGTTAGAATATTATTCAAAAAGAAACAAATTTGAATACGGTGCTCGTGATTTTTTAGATTGTCAGTGAGGTTTGAACAATATTAGTCAATGCTGAGGTAGCTAGAGTTAAAAAAGTGGAATTGTGGTGTCCATTTTGTTTGTTTGTTTGTCTTATCTTTTTTACTCGAACAATTTGACTCTATGTGTAAGATAATTAACCTGGCCTGTGGCTGTAGCACAATTTGGATGCTTTGGATCGAAGTTGCTGTGACGAGATTATTGATCTCAAAAGGAACCAAAAATAAATATAGTTCTATAAAGAAATAATAAAAAAGGGTCAATGCAATTTTATTTTATTTATTTAGTACATGGTATTGTTATTACACAATAACTTCGTGAGCATGGCCTGTTTTCAAGATTTTCTATTTTTTTTTAAGTAAAGAAAAATTATTGGTACAAATATTAGTAATATTTATAAGAGTTCATAAAAAAAAAAAAAATTATATTATATTATCCTCCCTCGATGTATTGTAGAATGATAATAAATCCCAAATTTGAGCTGAAATGATAGTCTCACTCTTTAGGTTTGATCTAAAACTGTCATGAGTCTTTTCTGTTACTAATATTAACGAAATATTCCATTTTTTTAAAGATTCTTTTTACCAAACCTCTAACGAGGGGAGAGAGGAAGTCTTTAAAAAAAAACGAAATATTTTAAAAAAGAATGAAATATTCTGTTAAAATTAGTAACTAAAAGTCCCATAACAGTTTTATGTCAAATCTAAAATGTGTGACTGTCATTTCGATTCAAGTTTGGAGTTTATTGTCGTTCCGCAATACCTCGAGAGAGGGTAGTGTAATTTAACTTTTCCTTTTTTTCTTTTTTTAACAAACTCTTATAAATATTACTAATATTTGTACCAATTATTTTTCTTTACTTAAAAAAATAAAAATAAAAATAATTGGAAAATCTTGAAAATAGGCCATGCTCACGAAATTATTGTGTAATAACAATACCATGTACTAAATAAATAAAATAAAACTGCATTGACCCTTTTTTATTATTTCTTTATAGAACTATATTTAATTTTGGTTCCATTTGAGATCAATAATCTCATCAAAGTCACAACAACTTCGATCCCAAGATGTCTCTGTGTTGCGTAATTTTTGTAATAAATAAGATTGAGAGTTTCACCAGTAGAAATCTTCTATATTCGCAATCAATTACTGTTCAGATCCTTCCTGCAAAACAAACAAATAAAGACTCTTTAGAGGTGGTGGCGATTTACGCCTGATCACCCTCCGAAGATTAAGTTAGTTCTCTTTTTTAGTGAATGTGTATAAGCTCTCTGATAGTTTTCAGCACGTACCTTTTTCCTTATTTGTTGCTCTATTTATAGTCTGGTTTTTGACCCACTTGAGCTCCACCAACTGGGAGGCTCTCACTTTGAGGGTGACATGACATGTGACAGTCCTTTTTGGGACGATTTGACGTTGGTACATAACGTATAAAACACTATTGCCAAACTCATTCAATGAATTCGGCTAATCAGTCACGTGACGACCGTCTCGGGATATGTACTGAGCAGAGACTGCCAAAATCCCACTGTCTTCATTTAATGCACCTGGGAGGTCGGTGCTATTTATCCCGGTCAACTTGTCCGGTATCCGTTCAAAGTAAACTACATGGAGTTGGGATCCTTCCTTTTTCTCCGATGAAGCTTTGATGAATTGGCTCCCTGGGCGGATCTTCCAATGCCACAAAGGGAATCGAGTTGAATGCCCGGCATCCGGTATAGTTATGCCCGGTTAACCGCTCATCATATGTGTCAATGCGAATTGAACTTTCAATATTATACGGGCCTCAACCCAATTACCTGCTTGTCTTAACTTCCTTGAATGGGCCTTAGCTTCTATTGTGGGCTTAACCCATCCCATATTCTTTATGGGCCAATTGTATATATGAAAAATATTTCCTCACACAATAGCCCCTCAGAACGGATTATTCCCGTTCAGAAATCCGTCTATCAATTAGGGTTTCTTGACGCGAATGATTCGTTTCTGACACGTGTTGAGATGCCGATTCATTCCTCTGAGGATCTCTTCAGATCATTTTTGTCGTTTTGGTTCTCGCATTTGTCTTGAGCAACGGGTCGCGTACCGTATTTATGTATCATCATTGCATATCTCCTCCGTCTCTTCGCACGCTGGGATTTGATTGGTGGATGTGACCTTTCGGCAGGCAGCTCATAAATGCTGGCTTACGGTTTCGAGACCACCCTCCCTATATAAGTTGGCTTCCGGTTCCTTGCTCTGGTTTCTACTTCTTTCTGACTCTCTTGTCTTCTTCTCTGCTCCCTGTGCTCTTGCTGCCTTTGCCTGAACATCGCTCACGAACCTGTTCCTCAGTCCCCTCTGCAACCTTGACCTGTAAGTTCCCTCACTTTTCTCTTTATTTCTTCCTCAAAGAAAACCCTTAGAATGGCCAAAACAAAGAAATCCCAAGGCAAACTAGCCCGATACGTAAATACCCCTGAGGCCATGGAAAAATTCCGCCGTCATTACGGGGTTCCCGATGACGTGTATCTTGAGTATAGGTTCTGGGAAGATGCCATAACTGGTGAACCCGGGGATCTTATTATCCCAGTAGTAGCCATTATCGAAGGCGGAGTCCGATTTCCAATGGACCCCCTTCTAGCTGATTTTCTAGACTACTTCCGAATCAGTCCCAGTCAAATAAGCCCCAACATTTTTAGGATAGTGAATGGGGTAGCAGAACTCAACCGCCGGTTAGGTTTTAACCTAACCGTGCATGATATTATAGCCACATACTTCCTCCGTACCACCCAACACGAAGCCTTTTCTCTAAGGCCCAGGGATATAAGTAATACCCTGGTAAATAGCCTTCCTGACACGAATAAGGAGATGACGGATGATTTCCTCCTTGTCAGAGGGAACTGGTATTTCCCCGGATCACCGGTGTCCCACCAGAGACGGGAAACCAGGTTAGGTTATGTTGGACGGTGGAATTTCACATAGTATTTCTTGTTTCTTTTTGAAAACATTCTTTTCTGACGTGTGATTCTTACGTTTTTCTTTTTCTTTCTCATTTTTTGTAGAGGAGCAAAAGAAACACGTCCAGGCCCATCTCACTGATCCTGTTGCCCTCCAAGCCGTCTACGACAGTGAAGTTTGCGTAGACGAATACGCAAATCCCCGTTCAGCCTACAAGCTCCTCCGGTACATTCCGTCTGCCCGGACTTTCTTGCAGTGTAGGCAAGTCAGAAACCTAGCAGAAGCCCTTGCAAATCCTGCTAACAAATCCCCGCCCGCCCACGACATCCGTGCAATGGCCGGCATTAACTTGAAGAAGCTCCTACCCCCCCGTCCTCAGGCCGAGACATCCGAGCCTATCCTTCCGCTCAAGAGGAAACGAAAGGGTGTTCCCAAGGGGGAGGCTTCCCAGGCGGCAACTCCGATTGAGCCGGACACTACTTCAGCTGCCTCGAAGGTGCCTGAGGCTAGGCCGGTGCTGCCCGGCGTCGATACGTTACCATCCACTGAGGATGCGGACGTGGAGATGGTGGGGCCCTTCATACCTGAACGGGACCCAATCAATGCGGCAGTGCTGGCCCCATTTTGGGCACCTACCCTGGAAGCCCAGGGAATGAGGGTGAGGACGGACGGCACCGTTCTCCGGACAGGAGGCACCGGGTCTAGTACCGCCTCTGCTCTCTGTGAGGTGGCTCGCCTGCCTGTGGATATGGACGTGTGGGGTAAATCCACTGACCAGGAGGTCATCAACAACCTACGCCGGGGTCTCATGATGGTAAGTCACACGTTTCAGATTTCTTCTTTCATTCTCGTGTTCATCCAACTAATAAAATAAAAATTGACTGTAGGCGGTTCAGGGCTCCCTTGAGATAGGTGACCGGTTTCGGCGTCAAGCTGCTGATCTGGAGAACTCTTTAAGGGTAGCCACTCGTTCCGTTCACCTCAAGACCGAGGCTGAAAGGATGAGGAGGGAGGTGGAGGCCTACAAGGAGCAGGTCAGGATTGCCACCCTAAAAAAGGATGAAGCTGACCTGAAGCTGGAAGACTCGCAGGATCTTCTTAAAAAGGCATTGGAGGAGAACTCTAAGGCCGGTGATAAGATCTTGGCTTTGGAGCCGGAGATCACAGCTAGGGAGAGGGCAGCTTTTGACCGGGGGTCCGTGAAGGCCCAAACGACAATGACTAAACAGCTCCCGGGGATTTATAATGAGGCCTTTCAAGTAGGTTGGAAGGCCTTGTACTCCTGGGAGTCTGACGATATGCCCCCACTGCCACCCCAAGACGTCCTCCCCTATCCGAATGCCCCCATAGGTGTCCCTGAAGAAGAACTCCCTGAGGCTCAACCAGCAGATGATGATGTGGCCGGGCCGTCCAATTCCTGAACGTTTCTTGCTTACTTTACCCCTTTTTTTTTGTTGCCAGATCCTGAGTGATCTTTATATTCTTCTCCTTTTTGGAATCCGGACAAATTTGATAATCGTTTTTTTTTGTATATTTATGATGGGTTTCCATTTTATGGCCATCATTCTTGAATTTCGCTACATTTATTCATCTTATTTATCTAGTTTGAGATTGATATGTCTGTTCATTTATGAATATTTTGACAATACGCTATCTTTGCTTAAACGGAGCAAATATTCAGATGCAATCATACAATGTATAACAACTCAAAAAGACTTGGAAAATTCAACTTGAGAAAAATTAAGGGACGATCTTACCCGGTTATACGGTGAAAGATCTTTTGTCTATACCCCATGAATTATAATTGTTGGGCGAAGACTTGATACGCTTGTTTTGAGCGGGTATGGAATCTTAACCGCTCCTGAAATTTCATTGAGTATTCCTGCCCGGATGGGCAGTATGATCCTTCTTATTCATACCTTAACGATCTTGAGGTCATCGAACCTTTACCGTGCCTGGTCAAGTCAGGGTCGTTCCCCTTCAAAGAGGATTTCAGCATGGGCACTCTTACCCGGGTGACCTAGGCAGACATTCTTATCTGCCGTCTAGTCGCGGCTTTAAACTGTTTAAAGTTTTATGCACCGCACCTGTTCTTGTCAGGTTTTTTGCCCCTCAAGGAGGACTTTAGCATGGGCATTCTTACCCGGGTGACCTAGGCAGACGTTCTTATCTGCCGTCTAGTCGCGGCTTTAAACTGTTTAAAGTTTTATGCACCGCACCTGTTCTTGTCAGGTTTTTTGCCCCTCAAGGAGGACTTTAGCATGGGCATTCTTACCCGGGTGACCTAGGCAGACGTTCTTATCTGCCGTCTAGTCGCGGCTTTAAACTGTTTAAAGTTTTATGCACCGCACCTGTTCTTGTCAGGTTTTTTTTGTATGCCTTATATAAAGGACTTTCATAACACATAGAGAAGTTGCGAACTGAGACTTCATTGATAATACTTCTTTAGATTACAGATATTCCACGGTCGTTTTACAGGGGTATCATCAGGCCCTAATAACATAAAAGCCCCTGTGCCGGCCACAGATGCGATCTTGTACGGTCCTTCCCAGTTTGGCCCAAGTTTCCCGTGCGTTGGATCTAGTTTAGCCCCCATAACTTTCCTGAGTACTAAATCACCAACTGCAAGCTCTCGAGGGTTAATCCGCTTTTCGTATATTCTTCGCAGCCCATTCTGATAAGCGGCTAAATGAATAAGAGCTGAGTCCCTCCTTTCTTCAGCTAAATCCAAGTCCGTGGCTAGACTTGCCTCGTTGGTGACCGGATCATAATACTCCGTGCGGATCGTAGGCAAGCCAACTTCAAGAGGAATAACTGCTTCAACTCCATATGTAAGTGAAAAAGGGGTTTCTCCCGTTGAACACCTGGGGGTTGTCCGGTAAGTCCACAAGATGCTTGGCAATTCTTCAACCCACCTCCCTTTGGCATTCTCCAGACGTTTTTTGATTCCGTCCAGCAGTGTCTTGTTGGAGGACTCCGCCTGTCCGTTCGCCTGGGGGTAAGCGGGAGTAGAGAAATGATTCCTGATGCCATATTGCTCACAGAATTCTCTGAACGGCCCACTAGTAAACTGAGATCCGTTATCAGACACCAGCACTCGTGGAATTCCAAAAGCGGGTGATGATATTCTTCCAAACGAATCTTTTGGAATCAGCATCTGTAATATGCACCAGCGGCTCCGCTTCTACCCACTTGGTAAAATAGTCCGTTGCCACAATAAGCCATTGGCGGTTTCCCGGAGCCCGGGGGAGGGGTCCAACTATATCCAGTCCCCACTGGGAAAACGGCCATGGACTGGCAATAGGGTTTAAGCTGGCAGCCGGCTGATGTATGGACGGAGCAAACCGTTGACACTTATCACACTGTTTGACATACTGGGCGGCATCTTTCTGCATGTACGGCCACCAATAGCCTTGCCCTATGGCACGATGTGCCAAGGACCGTCCACCAGTGTGTCCTCCACATACGCCTTCATGGATCTCCCATAATAGATTCTGAACGGTGTCTGGGTGAACGCACCGTAGATAAGGACCGGTGAAGGATCTTCTGTAAAGATTTCCTTCTTTGGAAACCCAATACCGGGGAGCTATCCTTCTTATACGGTCAGCTTCCTTACGGTCAGTCGGCAATATATCATCTTTTAAATAAGCGAGTATAGGACTCATCCAGCTAGAAGATTGAACAACTGAGCATACTTCATTAGTTGTGTTGCTTCCAATACTCGGAAGACTTTGCACACCAACAGAAATTATCCGCCGTAATTCCGGGGCCACAGCTGATGCTAAACCGGCGAGGGCATCTGCATGCCCGTTCAACTCCCTGCCAATATGCTCGATTTGAACATGTTTGAACTTTGCCAGCAACTTCTTCGCTTCCACAAGATATATCCTCATTTTCTCATCCTTAGCTGCATAATCCCCTGAAATCTGATTCACTACAAGCTGGGAATCGCAGTACACGGTCAATGGATCTGCTTGGAGAGCAATTGCGCACCGCAGGCCGTGTAGCAATGCTTCATATTCAGCCACATTATTAGAAGCGGGGAAGCCTAAACGGATTGCCAACTCCATCATCTGACCTTGGGGAGCGGTGAGCACCACACCTAGACCTGAGCCTCTTGAATTGGAGGCTCCGTCAATGTATAGCTTCCACCCCTCCATACGTTGTACTGAAGATATGTGGTTCACCCACATAGGTCCCATCTCTGCGGGGGTGAACTCAGCGATGAAGTCTGCCAAAACTTGCCCCTTGATTGAAGTTCTTGGGCGGTAGTTGATATCATAAGCCCCTAGTTGGGCTCCCCACTTGGATATCCGCCCTGAGAAGTCTGCACTTCTTAAAACAGCCTTCAGCGGCTGCTCGGTCAAGACAATCATGGTATGAGCCTGAAAATAGTGCGGAAGCTTCTTGGATGAGCATACTAAGGCGAAAGCCAGTTTCTCCAGTGGCAAATACCTTGATTCTGCCCCGTCCAGAGTCTTGCTTGTGTAATAAACCGGCTTCTGAACGTTGCAATCCTCTCGCACTATGGCTGCGCTGACGGCATGCTCAGAGACAGCCAAATATACATATAGAGATTCCCCATTCACCGGAGTGGATAAAAGGGGAGCAGCTGAAAGATACTCTTTTAACCGCTCAAAGGCCTGATCAGATTGTTCTCCCCAATGAAAGTTCTTCCCTTTCTTTATTAGATCAAAGAAAGGGCGGCACTTTTCGGCTGCCCGGGAAATAAAGCGGTTCAAAGCTGCCGCCATACCGGTCAGCCTCTGTACTTCTCTTACAGTTCTCGGGGGCCTTAACTCAAGGATAGCAGAAATTTGATCCGGGTTGGCCTCGATACCTCGTTGGGTAACCATAAACCCCAAGAATTTCCCGGAGCCTACACCAAAAGCACATTTGGATGCATTCAACTTGAGGCGGTGTCTTCTCAACGTGTTGAACACGGCCCTTAAGTCTTCCAGATGATCTTCTGCACGGACACTTTTGACTACCATGTCGTCGATGTATACTTCGACTGTTTTGCCCAGCTGAGATGAGAACATTTTAGTAATCATTCTCTGATAGGTAGCCCCAGCGTTCTTCAATCCAAAGGGCATGACCTTGTAACAAAAGATCCCCCTTGGGGTAATAAATGCTGTCTTTTCTTCATCAGCGGGATTCATGGCAATCTGATGGTATCCTTGGAAAGCATCCAGAAAGCTCATTCTTTGGTGGCCGGATGTAGCGTCCACAAGTTGGTCTATCTTGGGCAATGGAAATGGGTCTTTTGGACAAGCTTCTATTCAAATCCGTAAAATCTATACATACCCTCCATTTTCCATTCTTCTTTTTAACCACGACCGTGTTAGAAAGCCAGGTGGGATAAAGAATCTCCCTTATTGCCTTTGCTTCAACTAACCGGTTAACTTCTTCACACACTGCTTCCTGGTGAAGTGGGGAAATCCGCCGTCCCTTCTGTACAACTGGACGGATAAGCGGATCCACATTGAGACTATGGCATGCGAAGGCTGGATCCACCCCGGGGGCTTCGTATGGACTCCATGCAAACACATCAGAGTATTCCATTAATAATACAGTGAGGCCATCCCTCAGCTCCTGTGAAAGGGATGCGCCTAATGAAAAATATCTTTCTTGATCGGAGGCCGACATATAGTGCCTTTCCAACTCCTCCGCACATTTCTTTTGCGGGGCAAGACCTTCATTCTCTATCCGCTCCTGTAACTGCTATTTGGCCGGTCTTGCTTCGGGCTCAGGCCCATAAGATACAGCCCCTTTCTGATGGGCGGCCGCTATGAGACATTGTTTGGCCGTCACTTGATCACCTCTAACCTCCATTATTCCTTCAGGGGTTGGGAATCTAAGTCTCTGGTGCAATGTTGACGGGACAGCCTTCATCTTGTGCAGCCAAGGTCTTCCCAAAATTGCATTGTAAGGAGAATATGAATTCAGCACCCAGAAATCCGTTGGAGAAGAAACGGTCCCTGCATGGACTTTCACAGTAACGCGACCAACCGGCATCACTGACTCCCCTGAGAATCCGTATAAAGGATCGACTTTCCGGTCAAGATCCTTATGCTCAAGGCCCAAGCCTTTGAAAAGAGAATCATACATGATCTCAGCGGAGCTTCCGGGATCGATCAATATTCTTTTTACTTCGTAATCGCCTATCTGCATGGTGACCACCAAGGCGTCAGAATGTGGGAGTTGCACCCCCTCCAGATCCCGATCAGTAAAGATAATTTCTTCAGTCATCTCCTTCCTCAGCCTTTTCGGAGCCGGAGTCACCCCCTCGGAGACTTGAAATACTTCCCTGAGATGGGCGGCCTCCCGGGTCTCCGTTCTCAGACTATCAGCCCGTGCATGGCTGTGTATTACGTCAATGGTCCCAATAGGTGCCTTGGGCTTTGGGTTGTGCACCCGCTGTTGTTGAAGCTTGGTATTGTCCACAAATTGGTGAAGGTGCCCATCCCGGACCAACTCCTCCAAGCAAAGCTTTGTAATTCCTGCAAGTTTCAGTCAAGTGCCCCCTCTCTCTATGGTAGGCACAGTATGGCATTGACTCTCTGGAGGCTGGGTCCCCATTCAATCTAGCCGGCCAGGCAAAATAAGGCTTATTTTTGATCTGGGGCAATATTTTGAAGATCGGCTCCTTGAAGGTGGTGTTGATAGCCTGGAATGATTCCCTTGTGACCGGACCCGATTGTTTGGGATTACGCTGAGCTCTGCTTGTTTCCGGTTGGGCCGATTTCTTCTGAACGACCACATTGTCACCGGATTGCTTCTGGGGTTGCAAGACCGTCCTCTTCAACACGGACATGCTGCTCTATCCGGGACATGAGATTCGACATATCAGGAGGTGGCTTCTTGGCTAAAGACTGCCTCAATTTACTCCCAACAGGGAGACCAAACCTGAATTGAGAAATAGCAACGTCTTCTCCGCACCGGTCAATCTCATTATAAGTCTCCTAGTATCTAGCCGAATAAGATTTCAAACTTTCTCCGGACCTCATAGCTAAGGCCATCAAAGAATCCACCTCCTTTGGTTTTCTTGTGTTGGTGATAAAGCGGGTGGTAAAGGCCTCAGAGAGCTCCGTCCAAGAATGGATGGATCCGTGGTCAAGCCTATCAAACCACCTGAGGGCCACATCCCCCAGACTGGAGGGGAAGATTCGGCACATGAGGATATCATCTCCATTATGAAGGGCCATCGAGCGCCGGTAATGACTCAAATGTGATACGGGGTCTGTCTTCCCATTGTAAGTGACCA
>OU015766.1:15434254-15464172 GCA_907173295.1 Fagus sylvatica | reverse complement strand
GAGAGATCTGTCATTTTCGAGTTCATTTCCTTTTTTTTCCTCTACTTCAGATTTATGCTGCGGAGATTCAGGTTTTCCAGATGATTTCTCAACTACAGGTGGATGCTCAGAAGATTCTATCATTTGTGATGATTCTCCAGTACTTTCTTCACTTTTATGCCCCATAAGGGCCATGACAGGATCAAATAGTGCTGTTCTGTCAGTGCCAGAAGGCCATAAACCTGATGCTGGCAAGCATAGAGAGACGACATCATAGCTATAATCAATCCAAAGGACATGCTTTTAAATCTTGAGAACTTTTTACTGAAAGAGTCAGAATACTGACAGGCATAAAATCGCATAACTTCAATACGTTCTAGATAAACTGCCAATAAAGCACATCTATTTTCCAATGATTTCTGTATTTGATGTGTTTGTCCTAAACATTGTGCAAGTCCGAAACAAATACCATTTCAACTTAATTACAGACCATATCAACAAGATATCAACAAGGTGCACGTAACAGCACATCAAAAACAATTCCACTTAAAGAGTAATACTAAAATTACCAATGCCACAAAAAGAGAAACTGATTGAACCACCATCTCAAACCACTGATGTTACAATTATTGAGTTCTGTGGTACCAGCATCCTGAAATGTTGGAATTAAATTTTTAAAGCCATTTTAGTCAGACGCTAGGCTTACTTATTTTAAACTTTGAGGGTGTTCTTTATTCACATTCTATGAGGCTGTGATTGCCTAGTGTTTATTTTTCTCTCTTCTCATTCTATTCACTAACAACAAACCGCCATCAAAACATATTCAAAATCCAATCTTTTTATTACCTAAACCCTTAAACATCAACCCTTATTCAAGATCTCATCAAAATTGCAATCAAAGCTCACTAAGTATTCAAATTGCGCATTATTTCTCGCACAATGACTGTATCATAACAAAACCAAAATGTGATTTAAGCATTCAAATACAATGAAATGTATAAAGAATACCTTCAGTGCTGGATTCGGACTTGTCGGACTTCTCTTCAAAGCCGAGAGCATTATCGAAGTTCTTCTCGATGTTCTTGACGCTCTCCTGGAGCTTATTGACGGCACCGGCGAGATCCGGGAAGTTTCCCAACGAAACTCTCCCACTAAACCAAGCCATCTCCTTCTTCTGATTCCGAATCGAGAGCGACGAGAGAAGTCAATCCGAAACCTCTCAAATCGGACTATCCGAACACATGAAGAAGCCCTGCATTCATTTCCAAATTTAAACAAAAGCATAATTAGTTAGTTAGTTGCAAAATGATCGGAATTAAGAGAATTTGATTTGATTACCAGGCAAGCTTCACATGGTGGAGATCAGATTTGGTGATGAGAGGGTGAATCTGAGAAGGAGATCAACGGAGAGGAATGAATTGAATTGAAATGAACCTTTAGGGGATTGGTGAATTAAATTAAGGGTGTTTTGAGATGGTGGAAATGATTACTGTTCGAAAGGGTGTGAGTGGGGTTTGATGTAGAAGAAAAGGTGGTTCGGTTCGGTTCGGTTCGGTTCGGTTCGGAGGATAGGGACAGAGGGCGGGGGTCCATCTGATGCCTCTCTGTCAACTTAAAATATGTGGTCTACTCCCAGTCTCAGATGCTAATACCATATTTTTTATGTTCAAACGTCGTCGTTTCATTTCAATTTTTATAACTTTCTAAAAATAAATAATAAAGGATTTTAACTTTTCATAAATAAAAAATAGATCATCCATAAAGGATTTTAAACTGCTATGTCCGTACAATAAGAATTTATGTAAATTGCAAATTATAATATTAAGTTTGCATGATGAATTCACATTGTATGAGTCTAATTTTTTTTTTTTTGCCACAAAACCAAAAATTATAATATATTATAAAATCGTTAACATAAATAATGAAACTCATTTTAAATATTGAGTTTTAAATATAGTTTTATTTTAATAATTTTGATATACTTATAATTAGTTATATGACAAAATTATGTCATGCAACTTATAATACTTATATTGAGTCACGTAGTGTAAACATGACGTGTATGACCCTATATTTATTATTAAAAAACTAATTATGGTGATTATCAAAATAATATCAAATAAATAATGAAACTTTTTTAAAAATTTTAGAAACTCTTAGTAATAGAATCTTAATCGAAGTATCCATTTTTAAATTTTTTTGAAACTTTAGCGATAGATTTCTCTTAGAGCAATTATCTTAATATTTTAATGTACTTATAGTACATCACATTACATAGATAGAAAAAAGAGATAGAAATAGAAAGGGCATCCACTTGGCTTTATCATCTCGTATAACACACAACTTTTTTGTTATATATTATACGATCTGAACATGGATTTATATAATATATACAGTTTTTAACGTGAAGTTTTAGTGACATTAACTGAATAACTGGTGATTATATAATGTCAAAATTTTCATATAGTATTCCAGAAGTCTTATAGTTTCATATGATATGAGTTTTATATGGATGTGTGTGTGTTTGACTCCAAATTTATATGGATTTGATAAATTTAATTATTTTAATAACAAATTTTTAATATTTTTGGTGTAAGAAAAATGTTTACACTTGAAATGAAACATGTTTACACTTTTCACTATATTAAATGTAACCAAGTCGTTATCCTTAATTAAAATACTACACTATATTAATGGTTGGCCATTAAGCGTCTGGCTTATATTGATTATATATTTACACTATATTTGAGAGTTTATATAAAAAAGAGAATGAAATGAAATGGGTAGATAAAAAAAATAAAATAGAATGGAAATGAATATGGTGTATTTTTTTAGTGTGTTTATAAAAGAATGAATAAAAGGGAAATGGAGGGGCATAAAATTGAGTCATGAGGTCTTTGCGAAAGGGATTAGATGGGTTGTCAATAATGGTCTAAGTATCTCCTTTTGGAAAAATAAATGGGTTGGTGAGAAACCCATTAGAGAAATCATTCAAGGCCCTTTGACCTTGGAGGAAGAAAACTTTATGGTTGGTCATGTTATTGAAGGTGCTACTCATTGGGATCTAACTAAATTGTCTCTTGTTCTTCCTTCCTCTATTGTTGAATGTATTAGAGCTACTCATCTTTGCACTTTGAACTCTATGGGAGATCAACTTGTCTGGGACTCTTCTGATGGTGAATTTAATTTAAGGAAAGCTTATCAGCTTGCTTGCAAGCCTGATTTGCTGCCTACTCAGGATGCACAGGTTAAATGGTTATGGCAACCTTTCTCTAGTCCTAGAGTCTTGTTCTTTCTCTGGCAATGTTACCATGATAGTGTTCCTGTGAAATGTACTCTTGCTCATCGAGGGATAAACATTTCCACTCAATGTCCTAGATGTTCTTGTCCAAATGAATCCTTGATCCATGCTCTTCGTGATTGTCCTGACTCCACATATTTTTGGAACAAATTATCCCCTCCTTTGGTTTGTCATCCTTCCTTTTCATCCTTCTTTTTCTAATTGGCTTGCTTTTAACTATAAGCATACTTCACTTCACCATTCCAGCCATATCAAGTGGCAGACTGTGTTCGCTTTTGGTTTGTGGTCTTTGTGGTTGCGTAGAAACCAATTTTTCTCCCTTTGGGGTGGTGGTGGTAAGAGTAAAGTTTCTACTCCTCTTCAGGTTAAATGGTTGCTGCCTCCATCGGGTTGGGCCAAGCTAAATACAGATGGTTCCTCATTTGGTAATCCGGGACCTGCTGGTGGGGGTGGGGTTATTCGGGATTCTCTTGGGACTTGAATTCGGGGTTTCTCTAGATCTATTGAGTGCTACTAGTGTTCAGGCTGAACTTAGGGCTCTCTTAGATGGTTTGTTAATGGCTGTCGAATTAGATATCTAATACCTTGAGATTGAAATGGATTCACTTGTTGCTATTGATCTTATCCTTGATAATAAGAGCACTAATGTCTTTTTTAAGCTCTATGGTTCATGATTGCAGGTCACTGATGGACAAGTTTGTGAGATTCTCTCTTAGGCATGTCTACCGTGAGGCTAATGGGTGTGCTGGTCTGCTGGCTAAATCTGGCTGCGACCAGATAGCAGAGTTTCTTTCTTTCAGCACCCCTCTTGCGTATGTGCTTGAGGCTGTGCAATTTGATTTATCAGTTTATACTCGTACCAGACTCATATTTTGCTAAGTTAATTTCAGTTTCCTTTCTACCAAAAAAAAAAAAAGATATATAAGCTTACTTTTTATACCATTAAGCTTCTATTTATCTTTTTTCTCATTATGGGAGAAAAATCATATCTTAGGCGTATTTCATTAAAAGAATTAATGTTTTTCTTTTTTTCTTTTTTGAATACTGCTAAAGATACAATTGACTAAATAGGAACGAGCATTCCTTCTTAATTGTTACATTCATTCGCATTAAACTCCCAAAAATCAAGCCTTAATCTAAAAAAGTTTAGGGTCAATTATGGATACTCAATAAACTAATTAAGATTGGCTATGTGTATTATTTTTTGTCATCCTATCTAAAGTCATACATTTCGTCACCTACTTAATTGACATGTCATTTTTTACTATTCCCATTAATGTTATATTAGGTTCCCCTTTATTTTTGTTTTCATTCACTTGACTTCAATTAATAAACTATTCCTCCCGACCGCATTAATTGTTCTCATCAATATATGACCAAACAATCTCAATGGACTCTCTCTCATACTTTCATCAATAAAGGCCACACTTACCTTAAAGCAGATTTGAACATTTCAATTTTTTGTTGTTGTTGTATTTCATTTACCCCTGGTAACATTATGATTGAGCTACAATCATTTTATAAACATGTTTGCAGTCAAAATTTCAAATACATACAACCATAAAATGGTCAGGTGTTTCGAAGAGTTCTATACACCCTCATCGGCAAAAAGAAACAAAATGGAAAACAAAACAAAAAAAAAAAAAACTTCTCAGTCCCCATCCTTTCCAAAAAGAGGGTGAGGGGGGAACACAATTTTCAATATTTGTCTTGCCTTAAAAGGTTCATAATACAAAATATTCAAACACCACTAGAAAAGCCCCCAAATGTGGAAACGTTAATGATAAGTTTTTCCTCAAACGGCTATGGTCATATTTCAAACAAGTAATTGGAAAAGGAAATGTCTCTGTGTCTCCTTTTTAAGAAAAAAAAAAAAAAGAAAAAAAGAAAGAAAGAGGTGCTTCTGAAATCATTTTCGCTGCGCTGTCCCCAATTGTGGGCATCCAACGGACACGAACCCACATGATAATTATTTTGAATTAAAACCATCGGATGAACTCAATATAACCCCCGCCGTCCAATAAAACCTATCACGCACATCTCATATCGTCCAATATACACTGCATCGTTATTTCAAACAGCTATAAATATTAAATACCTTCTTCCTCACTTTCACTCTTCCACATTTCAAAATTTCTTTCCCCAAAACCCGATCTTTTGCTCTCTCTCTCTCTCTACTTACAGTCGGAACTTGCCATCCGGCGACCTGAAATCTTTCTGGCGTGACACTTGCCGGATTCTGGTTACATTCTCTGCCTTCACTGAGTATTTCTTTTTAACTTGAAAATCGTTGACATTATGTTTGGTTGCTGAGAAAGCTAAAAGGAAAATGGAAGGACATGTAAAGTATAAAACTCCTGAAACTTAACGTTTTACAACGTAGTGCTTGCTTTCGATTTCAAACCGTGGAAAAACTCAGCTCAGAAAGCTTTATTTTACTTTTCCTTTTATTTTCTCAGCTGCCAAACTAAAATTAGAAAGCTCTTCCTTATTCGTTCTAAACATCAACAGCCTCTCTTTTGTAGGTTCTGATAATGGAGAAAATTGAGAACATAGATTTCCCGCCAAATTCAGTTGGAGCCACGCGGGAGACGGTTACAGAGGCATCTGCTTTCCCGCCAAAAAATCGGATTAGGCAGCTTGATTTCACAGAGTTTCCGGTGAAGCCGATCTCGGTGGTGCCGCATTTAACTCCACGGACTCCTTTTTCCATAATGTGAGTTTTTCTGTGATTCGTGCTTTTATTTTTTATTTTTTAAGCATTACTTTCTGTTTGGCTGCTGAGAAAACCGAGTTAGGATGGCAGTTTTGTGATTAAGTCCCACTCATCTTGTTTTCTGTATAAGCTCTCTCGCAAATATATAATTGTTCTGTGGCCTATTTGGTTCAATTAGAGACTTTGAGCTTTTAACTTCCTTTTAAAATTGCAACAAAATTGAGGAAAATTAGAAGAAATGAACGTAAAAAATTTGATCTTAATTTAAAATTTTATATGTTGTTAATGGTTATTGAAAGAGTTGATGAGATCATCTAGAGCACAATCTATTTCAAAATTTTGATTTGTATAAACTTTGAAGAATTTACTAATCGTAGGGTTTAAATAATGGAATCTGTATGATTTATTTCAATTTCTGGTTTTTAATTTTTTCCTCGGGATTCAAAGAATTATTCAATGAAATCACGAATGTAGTAGTTGCTGTACCCCCTGCTTGAAGGCTCCTTTTGCTTAAAAGCATGCTGTTTAGAGAGAGAATTGCAAAACACAGACTTACATTTGAGTTTAAACAATTTTATGATGTTCTGCTTTGTCATTTTGATGTATTACTATTTTCCTTGTCTATATTTTATGCAGAAACTCTGAGTCCCCAAGATCACGGCCACAGGTCATCATCAAAGCAAGTAATGGCACTCCAAAGCATAAAAAACATTGCAGTTGCAAGCAATCAAAGTGCTTAAAGTTGTGAGTGCTACATACTTGTATTGTATGCATTGTAGTGTCAACAATGTAATTAGCAACGGAAAGAATTCCCTTTTGATTGGGTAATTAGTTTGCTAATTTTTTGGTCAGAACTTGAATATAATTAATTGCTTCATTCCTTGTCCCAAAGTCTTGGTATATTGCATAACAATAAGCAGGTGACCTGCTAGGATTTTTGCTACATTATTGTATGATTGTTACAGATAATAATCATGCCTTTTTCTTTTCCCTATAAAATTTTAAGGTAGTGGAAGAAAAGAAATTGGGCGTTTAGTAAGTTAGAAATGACCTGTAATTTATTGGTGGTTCCTTAATGGAACGTAGTAATTCATAATCAACAGCTGTGATTGGCACAATATTGGTTTGCTATTAATTTCTACATGGGAGTGTATGTGTAGTTGCTCTCTTTCTCTCTCCTTATTTAACAATGATTCATCTCTCCCTTAAGGAGTATCTCATGGATGCATACTTGAATGGTGCAGAAAAATAAGTGGACAGCAGTTTTTGTCAATAAAAATGTATCTTTAGAAGGGTTTTAAAAAACAAAGCCCACTCCCTCGAATGTTCCCCATATGTTGCAGACTAATATGCTTTTGCCATCCAAACAGCCTCCAGATGATTTGCTTAATTAAATGGGGGATGATGAATCTGTATTTTATATATGGTCCAACCTTCAAAATGAAAAACATATAATTTCAGGTTAAAGATCTTTATCTGAATACAATGCAGTGCTTGTGCAGCACTAGATCTAGTTACTTACAAAATTCTTATCCACAAATTGTCAGGTACTGTGAATGCTTGGCTGCTGGAATATACTGTGATGGATGCAAGTGTGCTTACTGTTATAACAATGTTGAGAATGAGGCTGCAAGGAAAGCAGCTATTGAAGGTATTTTGGAGCGCAACCCGAATGCATTCAAACCAAAGATTGCCAGCAGCCCACTTAAAACTCAGGATAATGGGGTATGTAAATGAGATTTTTTGAGTTCAAGAGAACTATTGTTTGGTTACCGGATTAGTTCTTTATGTTTGGGCCATTGCTGGGTTTTTTCATTGAATTAGGTGGATACCTAATTGACATGGTTATAGTTTCCCTTATATCTAAGTTTTGATATTATTATGATAGGGAAATTACCACAATGCTTTCATTAAATTCTTGTGTTGAAAATCGGAAAACATAAAAACAAGACTTCTTTCTTTGCATACCTTTTTCTTGATTGAACTCACAAATAAACAGGATCTTTAGAAGTGTTCCACACTATCTTGTACTGCCTCTCATGAACAAAATATTGGTACAGCCCACACAGTGGTCTTTGTTAGAAGAACAAAATACACAATTCCACAACCTAAATGCACTAATAGGAATTGACGAGAGAGAGATGAGAAGAAGGATTTTTTGGTGTGTGTTGTTCTCTACAACCGCTACCAAAATTCTGTCTCCAAAAAAGAGCTTTTGCTGCTCTTTTATAGACTTTTTGCATGGGTAGTTATTTGTAGGAAGATTTTTGTTTTTCAAGTGTAACTAACTTTATAAGATTGCATTTTGACAAATTATATGATGACTGATGAGCTTTTCCTAGATCAGAAAAGTAGTTCGTCTTTCATAAAGGAATTATGGTAGGATCTTTGCATTGTAAACATGATAGCTACTGATTTTGTAGTCTATTTATTTGGAAACAATTTTGTTTATATGGTCACTAAGTTCATGCCCGGATCCTGATCATACATGTATCTACTATGGCTAAGGCTCTCTTTCTGGTCACATACTAGTCTTAAGGAGGGCAAACATTAGGTATTGTTTGCTTATTCTTGTGCTCAAGCTATTCTCAGCATTCATGTGTAATTCATTTGAGCTTTTGTCATTTTATGCTTCTTAAGGAGATAGTATTTTCCTTGCATCTAAACCTATGTTCTTGAGACAATTAGAAAAATAAAAGTTGGCTGCAGTTTTGTGTGGAAAAGATCATTGCCAAGCACCGTCTCACTGCAGTTGTTCGATTAGAAAATAATGAGTAGGATTTATAGTTGTGCTTGCTTGTACTGATGTTTCAGGAAGTTCATAGGAAATGTATATCCAGTTGCTCATTCGAACTTCTATTGTTAAGATTGGTCTCAAGAGAAACCTCTTCATGTTTAAAGTTATGTGCTTAAAAGTAAATTACTCTTTCTCAGTGTAGTAACTTAGTAAAATCAGGGAATTCTTAGCAACAACAACAAAAACAACCCAAAAAAAGGTGAGAGAGACAGTAAAAGTGGGGAACTGAAAATGAAAGAAGTGCATGCCTTTACTCAACATCTACCTTTTTGCTGCTTTCCACTAATACAATTCTGATTTTCTAAAACCAGCAAAGCACTGAGATGAAGAGAATTCATGTGAAAGAAGCACATTTTTTCACAGATTCTGCAGATAAATCATTAATGTTGAAGATGCATTTTTCTTTAAATTAGTCATTTAATCATTCCTATTAAGTTATTTGTTAAATTACAAGGGCGTGGCTCTCTCTCTCTCTGTCACACACACACACACAGTGAGAGAGAAAATGTCACTGCTCAATGCAATATGGATGTCAGTCATCCTTCTCTTTTGAAACCTCAAAAATTACAAAAGAAATAAGGAAGTGATGTTTTCATGATACCTACCTTTAGAATATCTCTTGATATTCATTTCTTTCTTTTTCTTTTTTGGTTGAGACATATGTCATTTTCATATCAGTTATCTTTTCAAGTTTTATTCATCAGCTGATAACTGTTAACCACACTGGACTGATATGGAGCAAGTTCAGGATGAAGAAAATGTCAGTCCAATGGTTGGGAAACACAACAAGGGATGTCACTGCAAGAAAACATGGTGCCTTAAAAAGTATTGTGAATGCTTCCAAGCTAACATACTCTGCTCTGAGAACTGCCAATGTGTGGACTGCAAGAATTTGGAAGGATCTGAGGAGAGATTGGCTGTTTTACATGGGAATCATTCTTATACCAATACCTGCATCCAGCAGGCCAATGCTGGCTTCTCTGGTGATTTTGACTTATTAGGCAAAAGATTCTCTCCAGGATCAGGGAAAAGAAAAGGTCATGAATTCCTTGATTCAAAAGAGAAGACTTCACAAATTCAGAGGCTCACACTGCACCAGGAGGTATTTTATCTTAGCATCCTGATTAAAATAACTACTTTTCAATTTAGTTGGTGAGAAAATGTATCTGGTTTTTCCTGCTATGAGAATACCTTCACTTTAAATTATATGGGATTATCACTTCCACATAAATAAGCTAAAAAAGATCACCTAGCAATGAAATTTGCATGAGTGAGCTTGGCTGCACAATGCACATGTACATGGTCTCAAGAACTTCAGTAGGCATAAATCCACATAAAAAATTTTTGCTTCCCAAAATTCAGTCACTATTGTTTATTGCTCCACTTATCCATCTCCGTGGTCTAAAATTTTTCTGTTTTCTGCATTCAGCTGGTGAATCCTCTCAGTGATTCTGCTCCATTGCCTGCCTTGTCTGTTGATCCTGTTCGTCAAGTTATTGGTTCTCCTGTACTGCATTCCTCAAAGTTCACATACAGGTTTATATATTTGCCAGTGATACTTCATTTTTCCACTTGTTGAAAAATGTTGTTCTCATTGTCCATAACAACTGACATTGCTGCTCATGGTGCAAGATCATTGTTGGCAGATGTCATTCACCCAGAAGACACAAAAAAGCTTTGCTCACGTTTGGTAATAGTATCAGAGTTTCCTCAAATAGGTGCAGGTTATGACTGAAATAGGAATAGAAGAAGCATAATTGGTTTAACAAAAATATATTTGCCATCAGGTTATGTAGGCATGACTAGGATCCATATTTTTTTAAGTTCACCATTGGGTTACATATTCCTTCCATGCCTTTCATTTGGGTCAAATATATAGCAATATGAGTTTTGGATCTGTGTCATTAATATACTGCTTCAAATTACACAAGACTGGTGTAATTTTACTTATTAAGAATGTGGTAACATGGGTTCTAGCATATCTCATTGATGTGCTAATTAGCATGCATAACAAGCATGGAGAAATATGCAATTATCAGTTCGCTTGGTTTAGCACCAAGCCTACAAGTTAAGATCTTGTTGTTAGCCATGATTAGAATACTTTGCTATGAATTTAGTATCTGAAAATTGTAACAGATATCATACTTCTGATATTGATTAGTTGTATATAAGGTTCGAGCTAATTTATCCATATATCAGGAAGAACTTAACATCAGGGAATACCTTTTAGACCATTATCCACTTATTGACTGTAAATTATGCAGAAGGTACATTCTACTCTAAAATATTTATCAATTTTTGAGTGAGTCCCATGTCTCATATCCATGCCTAAAAGTTGTGTACAATTCTTTCTTCTTCTTCTTCTCTTTTATTTTGTTTTTGGGGGGGCATCTCTCTCTTTCTCTCTCTCTAACTACTAAACAAAGGGATGATAATAACTGCTTTTTCCACATTTCTTTTTGAGAATAGATTGTCAACCAAAAGGGTTGTACCTCAGTTCTATTTTATCCATACTGATGTACATAAATATGTTAGTCAACTTGATTATCTCTCATGCTCAGTGATTCCCAAATTCCATAGCCCTTTCACATTTGATTACATTCTCTGTGGGATCCTTCAGCATTTTCAGTACAAAAGCTTATTGAGCTGGGTGAGATGGGAGTTTGGATTTCTAAGATCTGCATTAACCATTTGCAGACAATAATAGCGTGTCAGGCAAGAGAGAATCAGGAGTCAGTGACACTGCAAGTCTTCTTGTAGGACAGAACAAGGAAACCTGCCAGGGAGAACCTGACACTCAGAAAATGCCTGGCGGTCATTTGAGTAGGAATGGAGCTGATACAATTGGCACAGATAATTTTAGATCTGGTAATGCTGATTTACAGGAAGGAAGGCCTTTGGATCCTGGAATAGTTGCATTGGTTTTTCATGAGACTGAACCGGATTCTGAACCATGGCTACATTGCAGGTCTCTACATGAAGCATGAAAGGGTTGTGTTGGAAGATTTCTTGAGTTGCCTTAAGAAGCTCATCATTTTCGGTAACATA
Organism: Fagus sylvatica; assembly: GCA_907173295.1. Taxonomy (NCBI): domain Eukaryota; kingdom Viridiplantae; phylum Streptophyta; class Magnoliopsida; order Fagales; family Fagaceae; genus Fagus; species Fagus sylvatica. Next base: position 15,452,331 of record OU015766.1, on the reverse strand, counting down.
AAAGGTGTAATTCCATGCTCATTCTAAACATAAAAATACTTCAATCAAGTAATGTTTTTATTTTTTTTTTTATTTATTGAGTAAAATTATTATTAGAAAATGAAAAGAGAAAGCCACATAACAAGATGTGAACAAGCCATTTTCAAAGAATGCAGAAAGCTTCAACCGAGTCTGCCAAACATAATTCATCTTTATCTTGGGCAGCAGATGATTTTCATGATTTATTTGTTACTTCACGACCAACATTGCAACCTTTTCTTTTCCAATATATGAACTTACTTTCAGAGGATGGTGCTTACACTTGGCGCTCCCTGGAGTTGGAAGGGAAGACATATATATTTATTTTTCATAGGAAAAGAAATTTAATAACATTGAAGCAAACATGATTTTTACCTTGTTTCTATAATAAAATCTAATCATGGCTGTAAGAGCAAATATATGAGGATTGAAAACACTTGGATATGAATTACTTTCGAATGTAAGTATTTTTTCTGCCTTAGTTTGTTGTGCACAGTCTTTCTCTAAAAGTATTTCTCTGCATATTCTCAAATGGCATTGAGTTCCCACTTCTCACCCTTTTTCTCTCTCTGGTGCAAGGGTCAGGATTGTGTTCTGCATCAAAATCAGAAAGTAGACTGAGAGTGTTTGACCCCCCCCCCCTTGCATCTGTTAAAATTTATATCCTGTTCTTCTTAATGACCTGGCTCTTATAGGTTCTATTACCTTGCAGGAAAAAATTGCTTTCCATAAGAGCCAATGGACAATGTGAAAATGTCAGCAGCTGCATTTTAGAAACTCAGAACTGAAGTGTCAACAAACAGGAAACAGTTGCCATGGCATCCTACAGTACGTGTGGTCCAGAAAATTGCAGTTACCGCCACCTTTAGCAACAACCTACCATAGAGTTTGTTTATGTCACAGTATATTGATACATGATACCAAACTTTAAAGTAAGTTTCTGGAAAAGTTTAGATAGCCTGCTGAGAGAAGTGGCACAAAGTAAACCCCTTGCCTTGTTTCATTCCGGTTGTTCTCTTTCAAGTAAATAATAAAGATCGTACCCAGTCTACAAGGTTTCCTCTTTTGTAAAGTCTAAGAGAGGTACTTGGTAGACAACCTGACCCTTAATTTTGGATAGGTTAACAGATCGCTCGGGCAGAGGGCACTTGCCAATGCACCAAGGTCCGACCTTTGTCATGCTTGGACCACATGCCAAAGACAAGTGTACTTGTGCAATGCTGTTAAATTGCTAAATCTTTACACATAAATAAAATAGCTATAGTGATTATGCTGATGCAAGAAATGAAAGCATATCTTTAAATGCTGTGCAGTGCATGTAACAGGAAAAGTGAAGTATTTGATGAAAAAGAAAAAAATGAAGAGATTGTTGAATACTTCGCAATTTTAAAAATGTTTGTAGAAAGCTCTGAGTCAGAAAATCAAAAGAATGTCGTGATCAATGGATAACATGAAGAACTCCAGATGATAGCTTAGACAATTGAATTATACCAAAAGAGAAATATTTTTTTTCCTTGATCCTGTGCTCATGATAATTATTACCATTAATTAGATCACACCCTTACATTTTTTTTTTCAGAAACACATCTTCAACATATCTCACTCTTCCGATTTTGATGGCAATCACATCTTACCATTTCGGAGACATCAAGAACAAATAAGTCCCAAATCTGACCAAACTGTTTCGGTGCATGACGCCCAAAACTATATTATTTGGAGTGGTGAGACAGGGTGATAGAGGGAGTTATACGAGTAGCTGAGAAGGGCAACAACCAATTCCCACTACTTTTGGATCCTTGTTTATTGTACTCCAAACCAAAGGGACGATCATTTTCCGAAATATGTGCAAATAGCTGGTGCCATGCGGCTCATGCCCCATACTGCCACAGAATCAGAAGCTTCATAAGTCTCCCAAAAATAGGATTCCTCAGGAATTTTAAATAATGGTGCGGTTTAATGGTTTTGCCATTGGGTACTACTTGTCACTTCTTCTGCCTCAATAACTATTAGATAACCCACCTCCACTTTGACGCCTCTACTTCTGTACCCAATCTTTGATAGTATTTATTAATTTAAATAGTCTGCCATCATTCATGATTCATGTATTTCACATGCACATAAATCTTTGACTTTTACAGGAATCCTGAAGTATTCAGCAAATTCAAATAGTGAGATGTGCTTCCTTCGATAAGCATGTATAGATTATACTCCACTCAGATTCATTCTACAATTCTTCTTCACCATCTCCTAACTACTTCCAAAGCAAATAGCTTGTGTTGATACATATACCTTGAACCCCAAATATTTCTCCTCATTCCATTTACCAGTAATCACCACAAGAGCATAGCCCATCTTCAAAATGATGGTAGCGATTAACGTCTCTGACAGTGATTTCCCTCTCTGTGATCTTTGAGATGAACTTTATTGCAACATGACAATCTTCACATACTCGGAGGTTCTTGGTTATCAAAAGCCTGGTTCCCAGGGGAGTACAAATGAGTCCAAATGCAATTGCTAATCTTTCACTGTGACTGCAAACCATATTAGTCTTCTCATCATCCTCTACATCATGGAAAACCGATCCGGTATCTGGGACATATCCAGCTTCTTTCATTCGTCCTTCCAGCCTCTTCAATTCTGCATATATTGCATCAGAATTAGGATGAGAAATATCTCCAGAAAGGAATGCATGAACTTTATTTTTCACTTCAATCCAGCTACAAGCAATGCTTTTCTTTATTCCCTTATCTATCATTAATTTTCTCAGCCTTGCAACTCCTTCCCACTTCCCAGCTTGAGCATAGATGTTTGATAAAATCACATAATTGCCAGAATCATCGGGTTCAAGCTCAATCAGTTTCTCTAATGCAACTTCGCCCAACTCTATATTTCCATGGATTTTGCATGAATTCAGCAGAGCACCCCACACACCAGAATCTGGCATCACTCTCATTTGCATGATAATATTGTAAGCCTCATCTAATCTACCACAGTGGCCAAGGAGATCAACCATGCATGTAAAGTGCTGAATAGTAGGATCTATGTGGTAATCTCTCACCATTGATTCAAAAAATATCCAGCCTTCATCAAGCAAACCCCCATGGCTGCAAGCTGCTAGAACACCCACAAAAGTTATGTGATCAGGGAGAGATTTTTCCTTCATCTCCTCAAATAAATCCAGTGCTTCAGTAGCATGACCATGCATTGCATACCCAGTGATTATGGCATTCCAAGAGACAACTCTTTTCTCCTTAAGCCTCTCAAACAAATTCCTAGCAACCTTCACAGAACCACACTTAGCATACATATCTACCAGTGCAGTCTTTACCTTGTCATTGGAATCAAACCCATGCCTCCAACTAAACCCGTGAAGCTCTATCCCTTGAGGAAGAGCCGCAATGTCAGCTGAAGCGGATATCACAGCCACAAGGGTTGCCTCTGTGGGCCTCATACCTGCCAATGCCATTTCACTACATAAAGTGAGTGACTCATCCGGATGCCCATTTTGCGAATAAGCAGCAAGCATAGAGTTCCATAACACAGTATCTCTTACTTCAATTTTATCGAACACTTGGCGAGCACTCTCCACACAACCACACTTTGCATACATGTCAATTAAAGCTGCACCCACAAAAACATCTGTCTCCCACCCAGTCCGTATCACATGTTCATGAATGTTCCTCCCCTCTTCAATGGCAGAAAGTGCTGAGCAAGCCTTGAGCACAAACGGATACGTAAAATTATCGGGCGCAAGCCCGTATTCAAGCATTTGGTGATATAGTGAAATTGCAGCCTCATAGGGCCCATTCCACGCATAACCCCGAATCAAAACATTCCAAAGAAATAAATTACTTTTAGGAATTCTATCAAACAAGAGGTGTGCATTACGCAAAGCGTTACAAACAGAGTAAAAATTAACAAGTTTAGTAGCTATAAATAAATCAAACCCGAGACCCATGTGGCATAGGTGGGCATGAAGTTGTTTTCCGGGGTTGATTGCTTTCCGGGCAATACAGGATTGGAGGAGAGAACCATAGTAAAAGGAGGTTGATTGATGGGTGGGCAAGGCGTGGAGCTTATAAGAAGGATAAAGGGTTTGCTGGGATTTGGGGTTGGTGCTTTGTTGAGGGGTTGGTGAGGGAATTGAATGGTATGATAAATGGGTAAACGCGTTGGGGTTGAGAAGATAGTATAGGGAAGATGAAGAAGGAGAGGTTCTCTTTAGCTTGGTTATGGAGTGAAATGGCATTTGATATTTTGAAGAAGAAGAAGAAGAAGATAGAGATTGTAGAATGAGAAATACAAATAAGAAAAATCATGTAGAGCAGGCTTTTGAATAAACTGGTCTTGGAGTTAAAGTAACGGCTAGTAGCGGGAAAGGCGCAAGGTGCTTGAAGCCTTGAATGAGAAATACAAAGATCTGCTCACTCCTCAATGTACACTTTTTTATTGGAATGAGCTTTTGAATTGATAAACCATTTTCTACTACGACAAGTCGTTTTGTTTATAAATGCAATGTTGAACGACAGTTCGTTTATATAAATGCAGACTATCATCATACATCATCTTTCTTTCTTGGGTAAACTACACTATTGGTCCCTAACGTTTACCCAAGTTGCGCGTTTGGTCCCTAACGTTTAAAATGAGCAGAAATGGTCCCTAACGTTTCAAAACGATGCACCATTGGTCCTTCCGTTAATTTCCGTTAACTTGGTGTATACGTGGCTAATGGAATTATGACATGGACAATTTTTAATTGACATGTACTTTTTTTTTAATGACAACTAGGATATGACATGGCATGCCCATTTAAAAATAACCTAACCCAAAAACAATTTACCCAATCCAAATAAAAAAGGCCCACCCAAATTAAAATTAACCCACCCCACCCAAATCAAATTAACCCTAAAATTATATTACAAAAGAGTGCTTTCTTCCTCCCTTGTTCTTCACTACAGCACTGAAAATCTTAGCTTGGGATATTAGCTATGCTTCTGAGATGCTTGAACTGAGTTTGTAAATATGTGGGAAACATGTGTCAACCTTGAAGCTTTTAACTGCATTTCTATAGAAGTTGAAGGTGCCATCTCTCTCCCCTAATGGAGGCAGGTTTGGATGCTCGGTGGGAATATATTCTCTTAAGGCAAAAAACCCATCATTCAAGATGGAAGTCTCACTACAAATGATAGCAAACACTGAAGCCATGTCAATGTGCTGGGAAAAACATGAAGATATAACTCTAAATGGGGCATAGAAAAGTACCATAACAACGCCTTAACTATCACTTTATTTTTCTGGGTGAAAGGCTAAGTTTTGTATTTACTTGCGTTAATCAGTCTGTCCCACAAAGTTCTAATGGGGCATCTTTGCCAAAAGAAACTTACCATTTATTGTGCATGTGAAGGCCTTTTGCACTTTTGGTCTCAAAGCATTTGGCTACGAGACCTCTAGTGATTAGTAGGTTTCTCCAACTAAGCTAATATCCCAAGTTAAGATGTTCGTGCTGTAGTGAAGAACAAGGGAGGAAGAAAGCACTCATTTGTAATATAATTTTAGGGTTAATTTGATTTGGGTGGGGTGGGTTAATTTTAATTTGGGTGGGCTTTTTTTATTTGGATTGGGTTAATTTTTTTTGGGTTAGGTTATTTTTAAATGGGTATGTCATGTCATATCCTAGTTGTCATTAAAAAAAAAAAGTACATGTCAATTAAAAATTGTCCACGTCATAATTCCGTTAGTCACGTATACACCAAGTTAACAGAAACTAATGAAAGGACCAATGGTGCATCGTTTTGAAACGTTAGGGACCATTTTTGTCCATTTTAAACGTTAGGGACCAAACGCGCAACTTGGGTAAACGTTAGGGACCAATAGTGTAGTTTACCCTTCTTTCTTTCTTTCTTTTTTAATTATGAAACAGACTATCATGCTTTTAACCAAGAGTGGTACTTTTATCCATTTTAACACATTCGAAGACAGACCTAAAAAGAATGTGGCAAGGTGTGGGGGTTTTATAAAGATCATTGACCCCAAAAAGAAAAATAATAACATTCTGGACTTAAAAGGAAGAAAGGGAAAGTATCCCAAAATTGGGGGGTTGTTTTCTATTTTGATGCGTGGGCAAATATTTGGTTAGGGGATCATGAACAGCCACTCTCTTCAAGTTGCCTTCTCCGTTTCATAACTCGAAATATGTAAGGATTAGACAATTTTGTAAGATGTTTTTCCTTCTTCTCCCACCACTTTTTTATTGTAGCATAGTGTTTCATTACATAATGTTGCATCACGTTAGCCTTCCCTAAACCTTTTGGTAACATATGATCTCAACATATCCTCCATGGTTCTTTATAATTACAAGTTTCCCTTCCATGATCTTATTACTGTAGAATTGGCCCAACATAAACATGAACCATTTGATTATGAAATTGGAGCAGGCCAATGTTACAAGAATCTTGCCAATCAGACCCTTTGTGGTGATCTTGATCCGGTGTACAATCCCTCTTGTCTTCAACTAGCCAAAAATGTCACAAGAATCTATATCATGCTTTTTTCTTCGTAAGCATTATGAAAAAACTAAGCACAACAAAGCCCTTCAGCATATTTTCCTTGTATGAGAAACCATAAGGAGGGGAAAAAATGGTAAAAAGAATGAAAGAAAGATTACAAACACCATAACACACTGAATCTTCAGTGAACCACAATTTGAAAGGGTAGCATCATGAATTTCACAGAAGATGGTGGTCATATTGCCACTTTAACACATAAAATTCCCTCCCTGCCCGACAAAAGGCGGGTTTTCCTTTTCGCCCCTCCCAAAAGAGATCCAAATATTCATTAAACACACCCTCCGTTAAAATTGTTTGTTATCTGGCAGCATAATTCACTGACCCAAGACATCTGATATTGATTTGTTGATGATTTGAAAAAGCTCTTCCCTGTGGACAAAGAAGAACAAAATCCAAGTAAGATTGTTGCAAGCTACAGAGAGACTATACTAATCAGCCACTTCTTACTGTTCAATTATGGATGCAAACATATCATGCAATGAGTAATATCCACAAGTTTCAGGGAAAAGCAAAACCAAAAGTCACTGTAATTTTCCTTACCTATCGGGTTTGAATAAGAGATAGCGATATGTAAACCACTGAAAAGGATGGAGAAGTTCAAGTTAATATTTGAATGGCAACAGCGATACGCAAAACAGAACAATTAAAGATTAAAGAAACATGCTTCCTAGGGTTACCAAGACAAGGGAGCAAAAGTAAAGAACTTTTGAATTTCTACAAATTCTATGGGGCTGATATAATGGATACAGGACTTAAAATTTTCTTCTCTATCTCCACTCTTTAAAATATATCAAATATGTATTGAGTACGTACCGAAGAAAACAGTATCCCAATAAATTCTAGCACACCTGGGATGAGCGGCAACTTGTCAATGGCCTGTTTATAATAAAGAAAACTATCAGAACTCCTATTAAACTGAAAGTATAATGAGAGGTTACATCTGCATCAGAGCATGTGACATAATTAAGTCAAAGGATTTGCTGTAAATATAATTAGTATTATCAAATCAACCGGTCTGACTTTGATGGCTAATGTCTGCTAAATGATCTTTCAAAGTTGGTAGAACATCATCAGGAGATATGGCAAGTTTTGATATTGGATTTCTCAACCCAACTTCACGGTATATCCAAGCTGAATGCCTATAAAACTCATACGTAATCATTCAATGATAAAAGAAAATGGCAGACATTTGTATTTGCTCCACATCAACTCTTCCATCTTCAATCACAATAATACTTGTGAAATGGCAGTTATTAACTCATTTTTATTTCAAGAATCTCTCCAAAGTTCTGTCACAAACATATTTATTATGCCATAAATCATAATGCTAAAAGGCAAGAGTTCTAGCAATCACCGTGATCACATTTGCTGACGCCCAAAAAGCAACTATGGCTGCAAACCCCAAACCAACAAGTGCCAACCGATCTTCGGATTTATCCCACTGTTCAAATAGAAAATCAAATAAAAAACAGCATCATATATATCAACATAAGTAACAGATTTTTTATTTATTTTATAGATAAAAGGTATTTTATTAAAAACAGAGTATTTCATGAACATAGAATGGACACAAAATAGCCTAAAGAATACTAGCAATAGAATTTTCTATCCCAGAGAAAATGGAAACTACTCCTTAATGTAAAATACAGGACAAACATGTGACAAGATCTGCAGAGAAAAGGAATCCCAGATCCTGCTTTACTACCAAGTACCCCTTAAACTTTTTTTTTTTCAAAGAGCACTAGTATTCTAGTTTACAAACTGAAGAAGTTATGAACCTTGCACAACATTGGGAACCATATGGAAAAAGAAATGGGGAATGGAGAGAAAAAAAAAAAAAGAAAAAGGAAAAAGAAGAAGAAGAAAGACAGAAACAATGCTCCATACAGATACAAATTCATCCAAATATACCACAACTTGCATTTCCCAAGCAATTCTTTTTAATTACTATTTCTTCATTTATTTGAAAGAGTTTGACCATGAAAGGAACAACACTATGAGAGAGTGGAAACTTACGACATTTTGAACAGACTTAACAATACTAAGAGAGGTTGAAGACTCAGAGCCTTCCCCAGTGGCCTTCACAATTACAGTAACGCGAGTCTGTCTTTCTGCAATGTGAGAAAATCCTGAACCACAAAAAGGAAAAATTGAAGCAGCCTGTTACAATAGATTGAACTGGTTAAAATTTTGGTGCTTTACTACAAGATTACACATATGTATCCAAACATAAGGTTTGTGTGCATGGGAACATAATTTGAGAAATTGATACTACCTATAATATTGTTAGCCTCTAAAACTTCTTATAACCTAACATCAATGTTTGGATATAAACTCCTGCAAACTTCTATGAAATTAACATGTAATCAAAGCCAAAAACATGTGTGCAAGCACCTTTGATCTACTTTTACTAAATCTACATACGGATTTCAGTTAGCAGAATAATTGATGCCATTCTTTTCATGCCCATCTTTGATGTTAACAAACCACCAATTCAAGATTATATAATTTGGTCATCATGCAATCAAATGTCCCATGATTTACCATTTTCTTTTACCAGTAAGTTACACACACCCAAGGAGTTTTAACCCCACAACCTGAACCTCCACCCGTTCTTGTGGAAGAAGAAAGTGCCATTTGATTCAGAGCTTATTGGCTGATTTACCCAAATTTTAATCCAGATGGCACTCAAATAAATGTATAATGCATAGCATATCCATAAAACCAAACCTATAACCATATATCCTTAACTTTGCACTTTTTATCTGAACTTTTCTCTCAAAATTGTCCTATTACTTAATATCCACACTATACTCAAAAACTAACCTTAGTTTTCAATATTGGTGCTAACTTTATCTATTTATTCATTTCTTCACTACGTCTCAAACATAATACTAGAAAATAATGCTATTTTTTAGAACTAAATGAAAACTGCAATTGAAGTAGATTAGTTAAACTTGAACTGAACCTGGTACAAGTGTAACTGAAATAAGACAAAAATAGTTCCTTTTAGAATCCAAAAGGCTCACCTCTAATAGAAGAAACTGGGAGTTTCTGCAGAGGTCTGAAAAGGGGTTTTCCACCATGTAACAACAATGGTGGAGGCAAGTTAGCAACAGTGGAGGCCATGTCAATCTGCAAAAGAAAATTTACGCCAATAACAAAAACAAAAAAATTTAAATTCTGAGAAATGGGTTTTCTTGTTCAAGGTTCAAAGTGTATCAGATGGTTGAAAGTAGAGCAAAGATTCTAATTGGAAAGAAGGAAATGGGTTTTACCTTTGTTGTTGCGGTATGCAGACACAGAGAGAGAGAGAGAGTAGGACTGTATGCTCTATGCAATATGCACCACAGAAATGTGTAGTTTTTGAGTTTTGTGTCAATAAGCACATAAAGGAATTTGATTGAGTGCAACTGGGTCTAGACTCTAGTGTGATATCTTTGGGGCTTCTCTCCATGATTGGCCAGCCCAGTCCAAACATTTGTCACACTCAGACTCAGGTGAGTAATAATGAATAGCTGAATACTACCATTCAAAATTGAGTTTTTATTATTATTATTATTATTTTTTTCCAAAAATCAAAAAGTGATTTGTAGACAACAGCTTTGAAATGGTGAAAGAAATTCTTTTATAAATGAAATTGCATTTAAAATTTGATAATTTAATTAGTTTTATTCTTTCTTTCTTTTCTTTTTTATTTTTCCATGAAAAAAAATATAATATATTAAAAGTCAAATGCAAAAACAGAATGTACAAGAAGTTAAGATACAATACAAAACCAGATCGTAGGGTAACCCACAAAAATCACTACATGCACCTCCAATGAGGTGTCCCTTTGCGGTCCCAAAAGTAAATTGTAATAAAAAACGAGGACCAAAAGATCTTAATCCAAAGACCATTATTATCACGAAGAATGCCACCACATTAGCTTAACCTAGATTTCCTTTAGCAGTACCATCTATATTTATTAGTTTTATTTTTTGTTTGGCTATTCTAGTGTTTTGGGCTAACGGGTAACTGAAAATTAATATTTTATACTAGCGTAAAATCTGCTATAAAATTATAGGGTAAAATACGAAAATCACCTCTTAGGTTTGAGCTAATGACAAAAACTACAATTTTTTTTTTGAAAATATCCAATCAACCCCCTAGGTGCAAATAGAGTTGGGAAAAAATACACAAACGGTGTTAAGTGTTGTTTATACTTAGGGCGCAAACTAAATATTTTTGAAAAGTATTAATAGTTTCTATCATTAGCTCAAATCTCAAGGGTGATTTCTGTATTTTATCCAAAAGTATAATTGTACGGTGGTTTTGTACAGACAATATGGTCCCAATATACAAAGGTTTTTGTTTCTATTGACATAAGAGAATGATTTGTATTTAGCAACAATAGCTTCAATCTCATATAAGAAATGAATATATATATATATATATATATATATATATATATATATATTTTAGTTAGTTTTCTTCCAATACAAACTGAATTTCATAGTAGAAATGGAAATAGTATTCATATTTGCTTTTGTCATAGCATCTAAATCACTAAGATAATAATTTTCAAACAAGAAATACAAAAAAAAAAAAGAAAAAAGAAAAGAAAAAGAGAATCTAATTTTTTAAAGAATTATTACATAATAACATTTGACTAATTATTATTAAAAATTGTTTTGCCATATTCTTAATAATTACATTATGATAGTAACTCTTTCTTAATCTAAAAGGATCTTCTGGGTCTTTACCCCCCCCCCCCCCCCCCCCCCCCCCCCCAAAAAAAAAAAAAAAAAAAAAAAAAAAAAAAAAAAAAAAACTTACAAAAGTATGAATTGGGTTGTCAAATATGAAACATGATATTGTTTGAAGAGTGACTTTATTTCTAAAATAATTATTTTAATTACTTCAAATAATCATTACTTTAGAAAATATATAATCATATCAGTAGCCGCAATTATTATCATTAATGAGACATTGAGACTATCAAATAATTTTGACGATTTTTCCAAACAAAATCATCCATGTTTAGGGTTTGAAAAATTGAGTTTGTTCTGATCCTGTTCACAGACGTGATCTTTTTTTTTTTTTGCTAAATTGTTCACAGACGTGATCGTTTGGGAGAACAGGTTGAAACTGTATTTTTTTAAGTATATTTTTTAAAAATCATACCTTACCTTTTCTTTTCTTTTTTCTAAGTACAGTTTTTTTCCAACAACAAATTATAAAAAAGTTGAAAAATAACTGTATCAAAGAAATATTTAAACGTCAATGTGCTGTATACTCTCTAAAACATCACCAATAGAGTAAGGCAATTGGTTTTTTTTTGGTAAGATATATTTATAACATATTATGAGGTATGTTTTATTTAATCTTAGTTAGGACAATAAGTATATCATAATAAAACATCAACCCCACCAAGGATCATTTATTAATATTAGTCATCAATCAAATTATCAAGTATTTTTCTTTTATCAATCAAATATTTCATTATAGATATATTCAATAAATTAGTGTTGTTATTTTTTAACATGAAAGTTGTAGCCTTGTAGGCAGGGGCGGATTCAGGAATTCAATCTAGGGTGGGCACCTTTAATTTAGATTTCAAACTTTAATAAACATAATAAAAAAAAATGCCAGAAACCGATATACATTGTTTATATAAACAAAAAGTAACAAACAATAAGTTCATTATAGCCTTCTACAATTGATTTCGACATACTTTCATATTTTGAAACCATTGTATGATTATTTCATTATCAATGCTACGAAAAATGTATTTCTCTATGTATTTAGTCAATTTGTCATTCATCCGACTTTCTTTTGAAGTATTTCTCCATTACTATTTCTAAAATATTAAAAGAAAAGCAATGTTCATAAAATAAACTAACACATCATAAAATATAAAATTGACATTTTTTAAGTTTTTCCTTTTGTTTTTCTACACTAATAAAACTAACAAACACTCAAATAGTAACAAAACAAAAACCTACTAACTTACTAAATATAAAACACAATCAATCATATTAAAAAAAAAAAAAAAATCAGTCACAGTAACACAAATACATTGATGTTGTTGTTGTTGTGATTTTATTTTTGGGCTAATTTTTGTTGATATTATTTGTTTTTTTTTTTAATGTTATTTAGATCTTCTTTTTTGTGTCATTTGGGATTTTTTTTTTTTAAGTAATTTACCTAGAATTTTTTTTTGAGGATAGCATTTTATCAATCTATTTTTTTATATATAAATATATCTATATTAAATATATATTATATATTTATATATTTTAAATTTGAGGGTGGGCACGTGCCCACCCTAGTCAGTCATTACATCCGCCCATGCTTGTAGGTCCCAATTCTTGATTGCAAGTAGAAAAGTTTACAATAAATCTAAGAATACAACATTTTCCACAATTGTTAACATGACTTATTGTAATTGATTGATGCATTATAAAAGTGGTATCAATGATGAATTCAGGTGAAAGTAATGTTAGTCAAATCACAAAAAATTCATGTCAACAATTGTAAAAAAATTTATATCCGTAATATTACTCAAATTTTTAGGTTTGATTTGGCTCGGCTTAGGAGATTAGTTCATTTCACAAATATAGGAGTTAGGGTACTTTCTACGCAACCGCTGGACGGTTGGTCTTGTTGGACCTAAGTTTATTTCTGGGAGTTAAGCTAGAAACTTGCATTAGGTCGGGGAAGATTGATTGATGGCTATCGTTGCATTTTTAAGCCTAAAAAAAAAAATAAAAAAAATAAAATAAAAATCCAAGAAGATGAGTACAGAAAACAAAACAATTAATTAGATTCAGTGCTAAAATAATGTGAATCCAAGTGGTAAAACAACAATAAGGCAGCACAGCTGCAACATTGAGGTAATAGTAAAATGACGAGTGATTATTCAGTAGTTCATGACTACAAATAAATGCGTAATCCCCCTCTCACATGAATGATAGTTCCCATTAATTAAATTCATAGTAGGATCCACCATTCATGTGAGAGGGGGACTACGCATTTATTTGTAATCCTGGACTACTGAATAATTTTCCGTAAAATGACTCGCTTTCAACGGTGAAGCAACAATAAAAGTAATACACTTTCAATGGTGAGAACAATTAAATAACATGCTTGCAAGGGTTAAAATAATTGAAAACTTATTGGTAGAGAAACATCAACTTATATTATCGCGAAAATGATAAGTAGCTGGAAACCTTAATAGCAAACTTACAACAAAAAAATCCTTCTCAAGAAAATTTGGAGATAGAGGCTGCACTAATGATGGAATTAGAAGAATGGTAGGAGAGGGATGAACTCAATTGGAGACAAAAATAAAGGGAATTATGGCTTAAAGAAGGCAACCGAAATTCAAAATTCTTCCATCTTTCTACTATTATTAGAAGGAGGAATTATATAAATGAGATTAAGGGGGAGGATGGGTCTTGGCTAAATTCAAGGAAAGATATTGGAGACTACTTTACAGCAAAGTTTATAGATCTCTACCAATCTCAACACCCCCATTTCCCTCCAAACTTGGAGAACTTGATCGAAGCTTGTATCTCTGATGCGAAGAATGAGGCCCTTTGTTTGGTTTCTTCAGAGTATGAAATTAAAAGAGCAGTGTTTGAAATGAACCCCCTCAAAGCCCTAGGATCAGATGGTCTCCCTGGTTCATTCTATAAACACTATTGGTACATTGTTGGCAACCAAGTTGTAGCGGCGGTGCAAGTTTTTTTTTTTTACAGGGAAGGATGGTTGCTTAAAGAATCTAATCGGACTTTTATTACTCTCATCTCTAAAGCTCAAGGTGCTTGTAATTTTAATCAATTCTGCTTGATAAGTTTTTGCAATGTTTGCTAAAAGATTATTTCGAAAATCCTGGTCACTAGACTCCGACCTTTATCGAATAGACTCATAGACCCAGCTCAAGTTGCTTTTGTCTCGAATAGATGGATCACAGAGAACGTGATTGCTGCTCAAGAAATAGTCCACAGTTTCAGAAGAACTCAGAGGAACTTATCACAAAAATGATAAAAATAGTTTTGAGTTTAGTGGTGAAGAAGTAACAAAGTAATACAAATTTAGCAAAATAGAGGGGTGGATTTAAGGTGGGGGCAGTAGGGCCGGGGCACTACCCCACTAAAAAGTTTAATAATCTTATAAATTAATTCAAAATTTTAAGGTATTTTGCATTTGCCCCCATTAAATTTTTTGCATTTGTCCCCACTGTATTGTTTGTATAAAAGATTATAGGATTACTTTGAAAAAATAAGAAAAATGAGAGAGCCCACATAACAAAAGTTGGGGTCGACTGAGTAGAAATAAGTTCTTAATTGTCCCCATTTAAACAAAAATCTAGATCCACCTCTGATTAAACGTGAGTGTGATGATGGGATAGGGTTGACTAGTGGTGCACGCGAGTGAGTTGATCAAATCCTCTTACAAATTTACTAAAAAAAATCACCAACCAAAGGGAAAGTGGGCTCTTTGATTATGACCATCTCTTCTTGCTTGAAGGATTTTGAGTGAGTAAAAGTGAAGTGAGATAGACAGAAGATGGTTTCTTTGTTTCTCTCTTGTATTTGAGTCAAGAAGGGATTAGGATGGTAAGTAATGGTTTGAAAATGGTGTGAGAACTTATTGTATGAATGTTTGAACTGTGAAGGTTGTCCCCTTTTTCCCCTTTTGGTGTTTACTTTGTCTTCCTCAAATAAGGCAATGAGGGCTTTCTTTGAAAAAGAGAGAAAATGTGGAAAACGTGAAGAAAGTGACATGTGGTGAACGCTAACTTTTTTTTAGTAGTGATCCTTATTGGTGACCTTAGTCTTTGGCTAAAAAAAAGCATATGTTATCTTACTGCTGGTGCATAAATATGAGATTTCAAAGAAGGTATTAAATGTTGATTGGACAAGAAAGACATATTCATAAGTTCACATGGTCACTTGTGACATGTCAAGCTCATGCGTGTGGCTCTATCATGAACTGCCGGAGATCCACTGGAACATACATTTTCCCACCAACCCACAAAACCCAAGCATAACCTTATGAAAACTCATGGGGTTGGACCATGAATCAAAGCTTGAAAGTATGTTCTATGGATTAAGAGATTTTTTGAGAAATTTGTTGTCTTGGAGTGCTTAGCCTTAATGTTTTTGTCTTATAACCGAAAGCTGTCTCTCCTTTGCCACAACCTTGTATTCTCTTTCAGAAAAATGAGAAGATGATGAGATGTCCAGCTCATTTTGAAGTGAATTTTCATGAGAAATCTAATGTTTCTTGGACCTTAGGCCATGGTGCTACATACCTAAGTCTTTGGTCTTTGTTTGTTAAGAGAAGAAGGTGACATGGATGTGGCAAAGCCGCAAAGGAGAGGAGTTAGTAATCCATGAGCTAGTAGATTTTTTTTTTATTGAGAAATAGAATGAATATTTGAATATTCCACATACCCAACTAGCAGTTTGTTATTTAGTGAGGTGGAATTTGATAGATTGAGTGATGGATCCAAATGTATTATTTTGCCTATTAAGGCTTGGTCTTTAAGGAATGTCAGTGGGCCTTGTAATTTGAAGTACAAATAATCCAATTGACTTGAAAATAGGCATTTCCTCACCAAACCACCCCGCACTTATTTATTTATTTATTTTATCTTTTATGTTTGTAAATATGGACTTTTTATTTCCATGAGGAGAGATGAGAGATTATGTGGACAATGAGCCCATCCTGTGATGTAGAAAAGTATGGGTTATAAACCCAACCCATGAGGTAGAAAAATTGTGGACCATAATCCCAATTTGTGAAGTAGAAAGAAGCGTGAGCTGTAAGCCCAACCCGTGATGTTGAGAGAAATGTGAGCCATGAGTCCAATTCGTGCTGTCCTATAGTATAGTTATGAGGAATTTGGGCAAAAAGCCCATGTCATGTAGAATTGTAGGTAGAGCTCTTTGACTTAGGTTTAGGACATGTTTTAGTCCAATATTTCTTGCATTGTGGTGATGTGACCTCTAAATAGGAATTAGGAAACAAAAAAAGAAAAAAAGAAAGAAAGAAAAAAAAGACCTTAACAATAAAGTATTTTGCTATATACTACATCAATGTTAAAAGGTACAAGTCTAGTAGTGTAGTCATTGGACAATCAAGATGAAGACAATTACAATTAAAACCCCCCAAAAGGAGACATGAAAATTGAAATACAACAATATCTTTTGCTTGATCATGAGCAAGCCCAGTTCAAAGTTCAAACAATCGATTGGACCTAAAACAATGCTCATAATGGGAACCCCAAGATTTCCAAGTTCCCAATCATTTAAGAAATGGTGTCGTTTGATTTACCTAGTCATGTAACGGATATTCATTCCCCAAAAATGAAGTCCAACTCTTCTTTCCTTTCTCACATTTTCTCAGTTAACAAACACACCCAAATCTCAATTACACTTCTGAATTTCGTAAATCAACTCTCTTTCTCCAAACCCTTCATCCCAAAGAGGATCACAAAACCATTTAACCATTTTGGCAGGTGAGAATGATAAAGATTAAGCATTTCTTTTCCTTACTTAGGAACTAACTGTGGGTTGTGCTTGAATAATTTGATTGCCTCAGAGACATGAAAAATGTTACATTTGGATTTGGGGGTGAATTTAAAACAGTGTTTGATTCATTACTTGTTCTTGGTAGAGTTGCATTGCATTATTTTGACCACTTACTAAGTTCTTAGTTTCATACCACACTTCTTGCTTTTGTAGCTTAGTATGCCACAATTTGAGCTTTCTTATGCATGTGAAACATGTTTGTTAGAGATGGGTCAATGTAGGTTCTCTGTATTGAACATCTTATATCTGTTATGAGTGCAATCAGCCTTTGTTTCCTACTCTTGTTGTCACCACTTCTTTGGGATGGCAATGAACATTGAATTGAGTATTGTTAATTAAAATTTAGTTACTAACATAATATGTGATCTTTACCCATGATAATGAGATTTTGTTATGTAGGTCTAAGAAACTAGCAACTGTGCATGGCACTTAAGATTATGGCAACATTGGCAACTAATATTTGAGTAAAGCCCATGGAGTGATGCTTCCGTACAATCAACAATTTATTGTTATGGTTGGTGTTATATATGTATTGCTTATTGCTTCTAATATTTGAGTAAAGTTTAGTTTCTTATTCATCTTATCTTGTCTCAGGCATATATATATATATATATATAGAGAGAGAGAGAGAGAGGGTTAGGAATCGGGATCAAGTTACACGTGGCATAACTCTTTGTCAAATTTACACCTCTAAATAACTTTTTATTGAATTTATGTTTTAAAAATCCCACTGTTGGATTACAGGTTTACACGCATGACAAATCTTGTGTTAATCAGATCCTTAAACTCATGTTTTGTGTATAACTTTAAACTATAAAAACTTGAAGTTTAAATATTTTATAGATGGGAGGGATAGTTGTTGATCTTTCATCATTTGATATTTTGGCAATCCAATTGTGAATTTCTT
>OU015766.1:15404045-15434154 GCA_907173295.1 Fagus sylvatica | reverse complement strand
AACAAGCCGAGGGTAATCATTTGAACCCAAATGAGAGATTTTGAAGTCAAAACATGTGAGGAAAAAGTTTTGAATAAAAAGTAAAGGAATTGTATAAGTCAACAGAATCCTTTGTAACCGTAATACGATATTTCTGTGCCAAAACATTTAAGCATTGTGCTTAGGTTCAACTACAATCCATTCTGTGTCCATACGGTCCTTTTTGGGCAAAAATGAGTGCTGTATAACATTTTGGAACAAAAATAGGTACTTTTGGTTTCCCAAAATGCAAGGACAATCTGATACTTCATATCCAAGCTAAAATTTCTTTTTGGGTCCAAAACAAGCCGAGGGTATTCATTTGGACCGAAATGAGAGATTTTGAAGTCAAAACATGTGAGGAAGAAGTTTTGAATAAAAAGCAAAGGAATTGTATAAGTCAACAGAATCCTTTGGAACCGTAATACGATATTTCTGTGTCAAAACATATAAGCACTGTGTTTTGGTCCAAATACAATCCTTTCTGTGTCCATATAGTCTTTTTTGGGCAAAAATGAGTTCTGTATAACATTTTGGAACAAAAATAGGTACTTTTGGTTTCCCAAAATGCATGGATAATGTTATGCTTCAAATCCAAACCAAAATTTCATTTTGGGTTCAAAACAAGGCGAGGGTAATCATTTGAACCCAAATGAGAGATTTTGAAATCAAAACTTGTGAGGAAAAAGTTTTGAGTAAAAAGTAAAGTAATGGTATAAACAAAGTCAAAAGAAACCTTTGGAATCGTAATACGATATTTTTGTGTCGAAACATTTAAGTACTAGGTTTTGGTCCAAATAAAATCTTTTCAGTGTCCATACGGACTTTTTAGGGCAAAAATGAGTGCTGTATAACATTTTGGAACAAAAATAGGTACTTTTGGTTTCCCAAAATGCAAGGACAATGTTATGCTTCAAATCCAAACCAAAATTTCATTTTGGGTCCAAAACAAGCTGAGGGTAATCATTTGAACCAAATAAGAGATTTTGAAGTCAAAACATGTGAGGAAAAAGTTTTGAATAAAGAGTAAAGGAATTGTATAAACCAAGTCAACAGAAACCTTTGGAACCGTAATACGATATTTCTGTGTCAAAACATTTAAGCACTGTGTTTTGGTCCAAATACAATCCTTTCTGTGTCCATACGGTCTTTTTGGGCAAAAATGAGTGCTGTATAACATTTTGGAACAAAAATAGGTACTTTTGGTTTCCCAAAATGCAAGGACAATGTTATCCTTCAAATCCAAACCAAAATTTCATTTTAAGTCCAAAACACGCCAAGGGTAATCATTTGGACCCAAATGAGAGATTTTGAAGTCAAAACATGTGAGGAAAAAGTTTTGAATAAAAAGTAAAGGAATTGTATAAACCAAGTCAACAGAATCCTTTGGAACCGTAATACGATATTTCCGTGTCAAAACATATAAGCACAGTTTTTTTGGGCAAAAAAGAGTGTTGTATAACATTTTGGATAAAAAATTGGTACTTGTGGTTTCCCAAAATGCATGGATAATGTTATGCTTCAAATCCAAACCAAAATTTCATTTTGGGTTCAAAACAAGGCGAGGGTAATCATTTGAACCCAAATGAGAGATTTTGAAATCAAAACTTGTGAGGAAAAAGTTTTGAGTAAAGAGTAAGTAATGGTATAAACCAAGTCAAGAGAAACCTTTGGAACCGTAATACGATATTTCTGTGTCGAAACATTTAAGTACTAGGTTTTGGTCCAAATAAAATCTTTTCAGTGTCCATACAGACTTTTTTGGGCAAAAATGAGGGCAGTATGAAATTTTGGAACAAAAATAGGTACTTGTGGTTTCCCAAAATGCAAGGACAATATTATGCTTCAAATCCATACTAAAATTTCATTTTGGGTCCAAAACAAGCCGAGGGTAATCATCTGGACCCAAATGAGAGATTTTGAAGTCAAAACATGTGAGGAAAAAGTTTTGAATAAAGAGTAAAGGAATTGTATAAGTCAACAGAATCCTTTGGAACCGTAATACGATATTTCTGTGTCAAAACATTTAAGCACTGTGTTTGGTCCAAATTCAATCCTTTCTGTGTCCATACTGTCCTTTTTGGGCTAAAATGAGTGTTGTATAACATTTTGGAACAAAAATAGGTAGTTTTGGTTTCCCAAAATGCAAGGACAATGTTATGCTTCAAATCCAAACTAAAATTTCATTTTGGGTACAAAACAACCCGAAGGTAATCATCTGGAACCAGATGAGAGATTTTGAAGTCAAAACATGTGAGGAAAAAGTTTTGAATAAAAAGTAAAGGTGATGGGAACCAAGGTGGGCCTAGTCTTAAAGATCCTTTGCAAGTTCCAGATGGGCCAATTACAAGATCAAGAGCCAAGAAGATCAAGGAAGCAATGCAAGGATTGGTGCAATCCACTTGGGATGAAGCTAGCAAGAGCCCAACAATCAAAGTGGGTTTGAAAGAAGGAGAACCAATTTTGATCCACTTGATACAAGCTGTGGAAGATATGACTTAGGGCAGTTTGGGCCTAATGTTATTCAAGGCTTTCAATTTATTAAAAGATTTATTTTTTATTAGTTTAGACTAAATGGGCTTGAGAAAGGCCTTGTATTAGGGCCAAGGGTTTATTAGGAAAGTTACTTTTTAGAAACTAGAATTACTGTTCACGCAGGGGTTTTGTGGGAAAAAAGAGTTCTAGTAGGTTAGGATTTTAATTAGGTTTTGGTTTAAATACTCTTTGTAGCCTCATTTGAAGGCAGACAATTATATTGAATTTTCATAGTGAGTTGAGTTTTCTCCTCTTGTTCTTGATTGAACTTTTGAACTTATCAAAGGTAGATCATAACCTTTGTGGCGTTCCTACTTTTGAACTTATCAAAGGTAAATCATAACCTTTGTGGCGTTCCTCCTTTGTAATTTGGGTTCTTGAGGCAAGTTCTTCAACGGGTCTAGATTTTAATATAATCTAGGTTCTTGAAACGGGTTCTCAACGGGTCTAGATTCTCCATCCATTGACTTGATCTTGGCTTTCTTGGGTGAGTTTTCAAATTGATTGTGGGTTCAAGGGATTCTATTCCGCGGGTTCATATCAAAAGGAATTGTATAAGTCAACAGAATGCTTTGTAACAGTAATACGATATTTCTATGCCAAAACATTTAAGCACTGTGCTTAGGTTCAACTACAATCCATTCTGTGTCCATACGGTCCTTTTTGGGCAAAAATGAGTGTTGTATAACATTATGGAACAAAAATAGGTACTTTTGGTTTCCCAAAATGCAAGGACAATCTGATACTTCATATCCAAGCTAAAATTTCTTTTTGGGTCCAAAACAAGCCGAGGGTATTCATTTGGACCAAAATGAGAGATTTTGAAGTCAAAACATGTGAGGAAGAAGTTTTGAATAAAAAGTAAAGGAATTGTATAAGTCAACAGAATCATTTGGAACCGTAATACGATATTTCTGTGCCAAAACATTTAAGCACTGTGCTTAGGTTCAACTACAATCCTTTCTATGTCCATATGATCCTTTTTGGGCAAAAATGAGTGTTGTATAACATTTTGGAACAAAAATAGGTACTTTTGGTATCCCAAAAAGTAAGGACAATCTTATACTTCATATCCAAACTAAAATTTCTTTTTGGGTCCAAAACAAGCTGAGGGTATTCATTTGGACCCAAATGAGAGATTTTGAAGTCAAAACATGTGAGGAAAAAGTTTTGAGTAAAGAGTAAAGGAATTATATAAACCAAGTCAACAGAAACCTTTGGAACCGTAATACGATATTTCTGTGCCAAAAACATTTAAGCACTGTGTTTGGGTTCAACTACAATCCTTTCTATGTTCATACGGTCCTTTTTGGGCAAAAATGAGTGCTGTATAACATTTTGGAACAAAAATAGGTATTTTTGTTTTCCTAAAATGTAAGGACAATGTTATACTTCAAATCCAAACGAAAATTTCATTTTGGGCCCAAAACAAGCCGAGGGTAATCATTTGGACCCAAATGAGAGATTTTGAACTCAAAACTTGTGAGGAAAAAGTTTTGAAAAACAAGTAAAGGAATTGTATAAACCAAGTCAATGGAATCCTTTGGAACCGTAATACGATATTTCTTTGTCAAAACATATAAGCACTGTGTTTTGGTCCAAATACAATCCTTTCTGTGTCCATATAGTCTTTTTTGGGCAAAAATGAGTTCTGTATAACATTTTGGAACAAAAATAGGTGCTTTTGGTTTCCCAAAATGCATGGATAATGTTATGCTTCAAATCCAAACTAAAATTTCATTTTGGGTTCAAAACAAGGCGAGGGTAATCATTTGAACCCAAATGAGAGATTTTGAAATCAAAACTTGTGAGGAAAAAGTTTTGAGTTAAGAGTAAAGTAATGGTATAAACCAAGTCAAGAGAAACCTTTGGAACCGTAATACGATATTTCTGTGTCAAAACATATAAGTACTATGTTTTGGTCCAAATACAATCTTTTCAGTGTCCATACGGACTTTTTAGGGCAAAAATGAGTGTTGTATAACAATTTGGAACAAAAATACACTTTTGGTTTCCCAAAATGCATGGATAATGTTATGCTTCAAATCCAAACCAAAATTTCATTTTGGGACAAAACAAGCCGAGGGTAATCATTTGAACTCAAATAAGAGATTTTGAAGTCAAAACATGTGAGGAAAAAGTTTTGAATAAAGAGTAAAGGAACTGTATAAACCAAGTCAACAGAAACCTTTGGAACCGTAATACGATATTTCTGTGTCGAAACATTTAAGTACTATGTTTTGGTCCAAATACAATCTTTTCAGTGTCCATACGAACTTTTTAGGGCAAAAATGAGGGCAGTATAACATTTTGGAACAAAAATAGGTACTTTTGGTTTCCCAAAATGCAAGGACAATGTTATCCTTCAAATCCAAACCAAAATTTCATTTTAAGTCCAAAACAAGCCACGGGTAATCATTTGGACCCAAATGAGAGATTTTGAAGTCAAAACATGTGAGGAAAAAGTTTTGAATAAAAAGTAAAGGAATTGTATAAACCAAGTCAACAGAATCCTTTGGAACCGTAATACGATATTTCCGTGTCCAAACATATAAGCACAGTTTTTTTGTCCAAATACAATTCTTTCTGTGTCCATACGGTCTTTTTTGGGAGAAAAAGAGTGCTATATAACATTTTGGAACAAAAATAGCTACTTCTGGTTTCCCAAAATGCATGGATAATGTTATGCTTCAAATTCAAACCAAAATTTCATTTTAGGTTCAAAACAAGGCGGGGGTAATCTTTTGAACCCAAATGAAAGATTTTCAAATCAAAACTTGTGAGGAAAAAGTTTTAAGTAAAGAGTAAAGGAATTGTATAAACTAAGTCAACAGAAACCTTTGGAACTGTAATACGATATTTCTGTGTCAAAATATTTAAGCACTGTGTTTGGGTCCAACTACAATCCTTTTTGTGTCCATACAGTACTTTTGGGGCAAAAATGAGTGTTGTATAACATTTTGGAACAAAAATAGATACTTTTGGTTTCACAAAATGCAAAGACAATGTTATGCTTCAAATCCAAACCAAAATTTCATTTTAAGTTCAAAACAAGCAGAGGCTAATCATTTGGACCCAAATGAGAGATTTTGAAGTCAAAACATGTGAGGGAAAAGTTTTGAATAAAGAGTAAAGGAATTGTATAAACCAAGTCAACAGAATCCTTTGGAACCGTAATACGATATTTCCGTGTCAAAACATATAAGCGTTGTTTTTTTGTCCAAATACAATTCTTTCTGTGTCCATACGGTCTTTTTTGGACAAAAATGAGTGCTGTATAACATTTTGGAACAAAAATAGGTACTTTAGGTTTCCCAAAATGCAAGGATAATGTTATGCTTCAAATCCAAACCAAAATTTTATTTTGGGACCAAAACAAGCCGAGGGTAATCATTTGAACTCAAATAAGAGATTTTGAAGTCAAAACATGTAAGGAAAAAGTTTTGAGTAAAGAGTAAAGGAATTGTATAAACCAAGTCAACAGAAACCTTTGAAATCGTAATACGATATTTCTGTGCCAAAACATTTAAGCACTGTGTTTGATTTCAACTACAATCCTTTCTATGTTCATACGGACCTTTTGGGGCAAAAATGAGTGCTGTATAACATTTTGGAACAAAAATAGGTACTTTTGGTTTTCCAAAATGCAAGGACAATGTTATGCTTCAAATTCAAGCCAAAATTTCATTTTAGGTCCAAAAATAAGCCAAGGGTAATCATTTGGACCCAAATGAGATATTTTGAAGTCAAAACACGTGAGGAAAAAGTTTTGAGTAAAAAGTAAAAGAATTGTAAAAACCAAGTCAACAGAAACCTTTGGAACAGTAATATGATATTTCTGTGTCAAAACATTTAAGCATTGTGTTTGGGTCCAACTACAATCCTTTCTGTCAATACGGTCCTTTTGGGGCAAAAATGAGTGCTGTATAACATTTTGGAACAAAAATAAGTACTTTTGGTTTCCCAAAACGCAAAGACAATGTTATGCTGCAAATCTGAACCAAAATTTCATTTTGGGTTCAAAACAAGCCGAAGGTAATCTTTTGAAGCCAAATGAGAGATATTGAAATCAAAACTTGTGAGGAAAAAGTTTTGAGTAAAGAGTAAAGTAATGGTATAAACCAAGTCAAGAAAAACCTTTGGAACCGTAATACGATATTTCTGTGTCGAAACATTTAAGTACTATGTTTTGGTCCAAATAAAATCTTTTCAGTGTCCATACGAACTTTTTAGGGCAAAAATGAAGGCAGTATAACATTTTGGAACAAAAATAGGTACTTTTGGTTTCCCAAAATGCAAGGATAATGTTATCCTTCAAATCCAAACCAAAATTTCATTTTACGTCCAAAACAAGCCGAGGGTAATCATTTGGACCCAAATTAGAGATTTTGAAGTCAAAACATTTGAGGAAAAAGTTTTAAATAAAAAGTAAAGGATTTGTCTAAACCAAGTGAATAGAATCTTTTGGAACCGTAATACGATATTTCTGTGCCAAAACATTTAAGCGCTGTGTTTGGTTTCAACTACAATCCTTTTTGTGTCCATAAGGTTTTTTTGGGGAAAAAATGAGTGCTGTATAACATTTTGGAACAAAGATAGGTACTTTTGGATTCCCAAACTGCAAAGACAATGTTATGCTTAAAATCCAAACCAAAATTTCATTTTAAGTTCAAAACAAGCCGAGGGTAATCAGTTGGACCCAAATGAGAGATTTTGAAGTCAAAACATGTGAGGAAAAAGTTTTGAATAAAGAGTAAAGGAATTGTATAAACCAAGTCAACAAAATCCTTTGGAACTGTAATACGATATTTCTGTCAAAACATTTAAGCACTGTGTTCGGGTCCAACTACAATCCTTTCTGTGTCCATACGGTCCTTTTGGGGCAAAAATGAGTGTTGTATAACATTTTGGAACAAAAATAGGTACTTTTGGTTTCCCAAAATGCCAGAACAATGTTATCCTTCAAATCCAAACCAAAATTTGATTTTAAGTCCAAAACAAGCTGAGGGTAATCATTTCGACCCAAATGAGAGATTTTGAAGTCAAAACATGTGAGAAAAAAGTTTTGAATAAAGAGTAAAGGAATTGTATAAACCAAGTCAACAGAATACTTTGGAATCGTAATACGATATTTCTATGTCAAAACATTTAAGTTCTATGTTTTGGTCCAAATACAATCCTTTCTGTGTCCATATGGTCCCTTTTGGGCAAAAATGAATGCTGTATAACATTTTGGAACAAAAATAGGTAGTTTTGGTTTCCCAAAATGCATGGATAATGTTATGCCTCAAATCCAAACCAAAATTTCATTTTGGGTTCAAAACAAGCCAAGGGTAATCATTTGAACCCAAATGAGAGATTTTGAAATCAAAACTTGTGAGGAAAAAGTTTTGAGTAAAGAGTTAACTGTTAAGTAATGATATAAACCAAGTCAAGAGAAGCCTTTGGAACCGTAATACGATATTTCTGTGTCGAAACATTTAAGTACTATGTTTTGGTCCAAATACATTCTTTTCAGTGTCCATACGAACTTTTTAAGGCAAAAATGAGGGCAGTATAACATTTTGGAACAAAAATAGGTTCTTTTGGTTTCCCAAAATGCAAGGACAGTGTTATCCTTCAAATCCAAACCAAAATTTCGTTTTAAGTCCAAAACAAGCCGAGGGTAATCATTTGGACCCAAATGAGAGATTTTGAAGTCAAGACATTTGAGGAAAAAGTTTTGAATAAAAAGTAAAGGACTTGTCTAAACCAAGTGAACAAAATCCTTTGGAACCGTAATACGATATTTCTGTGCCAAAACATTTAAGCACTGTGTTTGGTTTCAATTACAATCCTTTCTGTGTCCATACGGTTTTTTCGGGGCAAAAATGAGTGCTATATAATATTTCGGAACAAAAATAGGTATTTTTGGATTCCCAAAATGCAAAGACAATGTTATGCTTAAAATCCAAACCAAAATTTCATTTTAAGTTCAAAACAAGCCGAGGGTAATCATTTGGACCCAAATGAAAGATTTTGAAGTCAAACATGTGAGGAAAAAGTTTTGAATAAAGAGTAAAGGAATTGTATAAACCAAGTCAATAGAATCCTTTGGAACCGTAATACGATATTTCTGTGTCAAAACATTTAAGCACTGTGTTTGGGTCCAACTACAATCCTTTCTTTGTCCATACGGTCCTTTTGGGACAAAAATGAGTGTTGTATAACATTTTGGAACAAAAATAGGTACTTTTTGTTTTCCAAAATGCAAGGACAATGTTATCCTTCAAATCCAAACCAAAATTTGATTTTAGGTCCAAAACAAACCGAAGGTAATCATTTCGACCCAAATGAGAGATTTTGAAGTCAAAACATGTGAGGAAAAAGTTTTGAATAAAAAGTAAAGGAATTGTATAAACCAAGTCAACAGAATCATTTGGAACTGTAATACGATATTTCTGTGTCAAAACATATAAGCACTGTTTTTTTGTCCAAATACAATTCTTTCTGTGTCTATACGGTCTTTTTTGGGCAAAAACTAGTGTTGTATAACATTTTGGAACAAAAATAGGTACTTTTGTTTTCCCAAAATGCGTGGATAGTGTTATGCTTCAAATCCAAACCAAAATTTCATTTTGGATTCAAAACAAGCCGAGGGTAATCATTTGAACCCAAATGAGAGATTTTGAAGTCAAAACATGTGAGAAAAAAGTTTTAAATAAAGAGTAAAGAAATTGTATAAACCAAGTCAACAGAATTCTTTGGAACAATAATACGATATTTAAGTGTCAAAACATATAAGCACTGTTTTTTTGTCCAAATACAATTCTTTTTGTGTCCATACGGTCTTTTTTGGGCAAAAATGAGTACTGTATAACATTTTGGAACAAAAATAGGTACTTTTGGTTTCCCAAAATGCATGGATAATGTTATGCTTCAAATCCAAACCAAAATTTCATTTTGGGTTCAAAACAAGCCGAGGGTAATCATTTAGAACCCAAATGAGAGATTTTGAAATCAAAACTTGTGAGGAAAAAGTTTTGTGTAAAGAATTAAGTAATGATATAAACCAAGTCAAAAGAAACCTTTGGAACCGTAATACGATATTTCTGTGTCGAAACATTTAAGTACTATGTTTTGGTCCAAATACAATCTTTTCAGAGTCCACACGAACTTTTTAGGGCAAAAATGAGGGCAGTAATTTTGGAACAAAAATAGGTACTTTTTGTTTCCCAAAATGCAAGGACAATGTTATGCTTCAAATCCAAACCAAAATTTCATTTTAAGTCCAAAACAAGCCGAGGGTAATCATTTGGACCCAAATGAGAGATTTTGAAGTCAAAACATGTGAGGAAAAAATTTTGAATAACAAGTAAAGGAATTGTATAAACCAAGTCAACAGAATCCTTTAGAACCGTAATACGATATTTCCGTGTCAAAACATATAAGCACTGTTTTTTTGTCCAAATACAATTCTTTCTGTGTCCACACGGTCTTTTTTGGGCAAAAAAGAGTGTTGTATAACATTTTGGAACAAAAATAGGTACTTCTGGTTTCCCAAAATGCATGGATAATGTTATGCTTCAAATCCAAACCAAAATTTCATTTTGGGTTCAAAACAAGCCGAGCGTAATCATTTGAACCCAAATGAGAGATTTTTAAGTCAAAACATGTGAGAAAAAAGTTTTGAATAAAGAGTAAAGGAATTGTATAAACCAAGTCAATAGAATACTTTGGAACCGTAATACGATATTTCTATGTCAAAACATTTAAGCTCTATGTTTTGGTCCAAATACAATCCTTTTTGTGTCCATATGGTCCTTTTTGGGCAAAAATGAGTGCTGTATAACATTTTGGAACAAAAATAGGTACTTTTGGTTTCCCAAAATGCATGGATAATGTTATGCTTCAAATCCAAACCAAAATTTCTTTTTGGGTTCAAAACAAGCCGAGGGTAATCATTTGAACCCAAATGAGAGATTTTGAAATCAAAACTTGTGAGGAAAAAGTTTTGAGTAAAGAGTTAAGTAATGGTATAAACCAAGTCAAGAGAAACCTTTGGAACCGTAATACGATATTTCTGTGTCGAAACATTTAAGTACTATGTTTTGGTTCAAATACAATCTTTTCAGTGTCCATACGAACTTTTTAGGGTAAAAATGAGGGCAGTATAACATTTTGGAACAAAAATAGGTACTTTTTGATTCCCAAAATGCAAGGACAATGTTATCCTTCAAACCAAACCAAAATTTCATTTTAAGTCCAAAACAGGCCGAGGGTAATCATTTGGACCCAAATGAGAGATTTTAAAGTCAAAACATGTGAGAAAAAAGTTTTGAATAAAAAGTAAAGGAATTCTATAAACCAAGTCAACAGAATCCTTTGGAACCGTAATACGATATTTCAACGTCAAAACATATAAGCACTGTTTTTTTGTCCAAATAAATTTTCTTTCTGTGTCCATACGGTCTTTTTTTGGGCATAAATGAGTGCTGTATAACATTTTGGAACAAAAATAGGTACTTTTGGTTTCTCAAAATACATGGATAATGTTATGCTTCAAATCCAAACCAAAATTCCATTTTGGGTTCTAAACAAAACGAGGGTAATCATTTGAACCCAAATGAGAGATTTTGAAATCAAAACTTGTGAGGAAAATGTTTTGTGTAAAGAGTTTAAGTAATGATATAAACCAAGTCAAGAGAAACCTTCGGAACCGTAATACGATATTTCTGTGTCGAAACATTTAAGTACTATGTTTTGGTCAAAATACAATCTTTTCAGTGTCCATACGAACTTTTTAGGGCAAAAATGAGGGCAGTATAACATTTTGGAACAAAAATAGGTACTTTTGGTTTCCCAAAATGCAAGGACAATGTTATCCTTCAAATCCAAACCAAAATTTCATTTTAAGTCCAAAACAAGCCGAGGGTAATCATTTGGACCCAAATGAGAGATTTTGAAGTCAAAACATGTGAGGAAAAAGTTTTGAATAAAAGTAAAGGAATTGTATAAACCAAGTCAACAGAATCCTTTGGAACCGTAATACGATATTTCCGTGTCAAAACATATAAGCACTGTTTTTTTGTCCAAATACAATTCTTTCTGTGTCCATACGGTCTTTTTTGGGCAAAAAAGAGTGTTGTATAACATTTTGGAACAAAAATAGGTACTTCTGGTTTCCCAAAATGCATGGATAATGTTATGCTTCAAATCCAAACCAAAATTTCATTTTGGGTTCAAAACAAGCCGAGCGTAATCATTTGAACCCAAATGAGAGATTTTGAAGTCAAAACAATTGAGAAAAAAGTTTTGAATAAAGAGTAAAGGAATTGTATAAACCAAGTCAACAGAATACTTTGGAATCGTAATACGATATTTCTATGTCAAAACATTTAAGCTCTGTGTTTTGGTCCAAATACAATCCTTTCTGTGTCCATACGGTCCTTTTTAGGCAAAAATAAGTGTTGTATAACATTTTGGAACAAAAATAGGTACTTTTGGTTTCCCAAAATGCAATGATGTTATACTTCAAATCCAAACCAAAATTTCATTTTGGGTCCAAAACAAGCCGAGAGTAATCATTTGAACCCAAATGAGAGATTTTGAAGTCAAAACATGTGAGGAAAAAGTTTTGAGTAAAGAGTAAAATAATGGTATAAACATAGTCAAAAGAATCCTTTGGAACCGTAATAGGATATTTCTGTGTTAAAACATTTAAGTACTATGTTTTGATCCAAATACAATCCGAGAGTTCCTTTTCTATCCAATAGTGGTCTTGAGAAACTATGATAATAGAAAAAAGTCGAGAGAAACCATTGAAACCCAAATGGTGACATGTGAAAACTACCTTTTGTTTCAAAGAAATTCAAGAAGGTCCTTTTGTGATACAAGAAAGTTGGGAATAAACTTTGGAACATAAATAGGAGCTTTTGGAGTGAATACACTTGCAGAAGCTTTGATTCAAATAAAATGCAAAAGTTCGTTTTTGGGTCCAAATCAAGGCAACGGTAACTTTTGGAATCCAAACGGGAGTTTTTGATGAGAAAATTTGCGAGCATTACGATATTAATTAAAAGAATATCGATACAGTCCTTTTGGGGCCAAAATGAGTGGAGTATTACATTTTGGAACAAAAATAGGTACTTTTGGTTTCCCAAAATTCAAGGACATTGTTATGTTTCAAATCAAAATCAAAATTTCATTTTGGGTCCAAAACAAGCCAAGGGTAATCATTTGAACCCAAATGAGAGATTCTGAAGTCAAAACATCTGAGGAGAAAGTTTTGTTTCAAATATAATCTGAGTTATCCTTTTAAATAAAATCACAAGAAAAGAGTAAAGTAATAGTATAAATCAAGTCAACAGAAACCTTTGGAACCTTAATAGGATATTTCTGTATCAAAACATTTAA
Organism: Fagus sylvatica; assembly: GCA_907173295.1. Classification (NCBI taxonomy): domain Eukaryota; kingdom Viridiplantae; phylum Streptophyta; class Magnoliopsida; order Fagales; family Fagaceae; genus Fagus; species Fagus sylvatica. The sequence goes on along the minus strand of OU015766.1, from coordinate 15,421,206 downwards.
GTACTATATTTTGGTCCAAATACAATCCTTTTTGTGTCGATACGGTCCTTTTGAGGCCAAAATCAGTGCAATATAACATTTTGGAACAAAAATAGATACTTTTCGTTTCTCAAAATGCAAGGGCAATATTATACATCAAATCCAAACAAAAATTTCATTTTGGGTCCAAAACAAGCCGAGGGTAATCATTTGAACCCAACTGAGAGATTTTGAAATCAAAACATGTGAGGACAAAGTTTTGTTTCAAATATAATCTGAGTTATCATTTTAAATAAAATCACGAGTTAAGAGTAAAGTAATGGTATAAACCAAGTCAACAGAAACCTTTGGAACCGTAATAAGATATTTCTGTGTCAAAACATTTAAGTACTACTTATCTGAAATTGAAGTTTTTTCGATTATTGTTCGAGTGGATGCAAGCCACAAACTTGTTCTCCTTTGCTTCTTTTTAGGATTTTTTAAACTCTTGTAACTCATAACTCATGATTTTTTAGTCCTTCTGGTATATGTCTAGTATTCTGGTAGGACTGTTTCTTCAATAAAACTTACTATTTATCAACAAAAAAAAACTTTTCACGAGCAACTCTTACTTCTTTTTCTTTTCTATGACACTCAATTGCATCCTAGGTATAACCTATTTATTCAAAATGCAAGGACTGGAAAACTTACCAATTATCTTATTCTTCTTATGCAACTCTATCTGCTCATGGGAGGAGGGTGCATATATTATAACCCCTGCAGATTACAAAGCATTTCTAAACAATGATCATTGTCAAAGGAGTTGGACAGCATATATAATCTTTGCTTGGACCTATCTTGAAGGCAAATCTTGCTTGTGTTACCAATAAATGAACTTCAAATGCTAATCAAACAATGCACAAGGTTGTCCATATCATGTTTCACATATTATACCTCACATGCAACAGATAGGCCAATATTAGAACTTAGAAGATAGAATAATATATATCCAATTTCATCTCAATAGTATGTATAAAACATGGACACAGTTTTCCTAATTAACTAAATAAATAAGATTATTGACTTCATGGATGTCCAAGATTAATTTTTCAGACAATGATGTGAATAGTTAAGAAGTAGTTTCTATGCAAATCATATGAGTCCATGATGCCATGTTTTATTATCACATCGGCTTAACATACATGATCCTGCTTAAGAGTGCATGCCATTGAAGTGGTAGATCAGGTCAAGAGTTTCTACTTTCTACCCTAGAGTTAATGAGCATATAAAATAGAAGGGACAATATTATACATTGGTGGCATGTGTATAATCCACAGGAGCATCCAGCCAACAAGAACCTAGCTTTGAACACAAGAATGGGTAGCGGTTTTTCCACATTTAGCAAATCAAAGCTGAGGAAAAAGTTTGCAAAGGATGATGCATTAACAACACAAGGGTCAACAGAAGACAATTACTAAAATCAGCTATGCTCAGCCAGTCTTTTATTATTATTATTATTTTTATTAATTATTATTATTATTATTATTATTATTATTATTATCATCATACCATCACCTTCTGAGTTAATTTAACTCCCCAATTGGCATACAATTTTCATTACTAAACTTGACAAAGTGATAGTACCATCAAAGGCCCAAAGAAAAGATTAAATGAAGAGATTGTTGATGTTGAATGAAAGAGAACCAAATTTATCAAACTTGAAACAGCAGTAAAAAATAAATAAATAAATAAATAACCTAATATAGAATGTGCATCCAGTTAGCATCTCTTGGACCCAAAACATGTTTCAAAGTCACACCACACTTTTCAAACTCCCTCAAAACTGAATTTGTATCAGACGAGGAAAACCTGGAAATGATAAAGACAGTATTATAGACCTACAATGTAATAAATATTTATATAAGCACATTCCATAACTTTCATAATAGATAACTAAGGAAATATCACAAACATTGCTTTAAAGAGCTTACGCCTAAGTAAGATGCTTAGATGCAGACCTAGAAGCTTCAAACAGTAGAACCTCATGTTTGAAAGGTGGAAAACACCTTGAGACATGTTTAACCTTAAGGCTCCGTTTGTTTCGTTGTAAAATATTTTCCAGAAAATATTTTCAGATTTGCAGGTATTTGTTTCACTGTAAAATGGTAGTCAAACGGAAAATAATTTCCGTTGACCAGAAAATCCTTTGTTAAAATTTGGAAAATGGTTTACGCCCAATTTTTTCGTAAACCATTTTCCAAAAACGCACGCCTCACCCCCCGCCCCTTTTGCTCTATCTTTCGCACAACACTATAAAATATTTTCCAGAGCATTTTCCGGAATGCAACCAAACACGGAAAAAAAAAATCATTTTCCCTGAAAACATTTTGCAATGGAAAATATTTTACAGTGAAACAAACGGAGCCTAAATCTCTTGTCTATCATGTATACAGAAAGAAGAAGAAAAGCCTTAGAGATGCTTCAATTCTCAAATTTACCAACTATAAATTAAACATTTTGCAATGGAAAATATATAACCATCTATAAATTAGTTTCTATCAAAATCACCTAGGGACAAACAAAATACAAAAAAAGAAAAACGATAGAATGAAAATTCATTTTGTTCAAGTGGGTTCATTTGATTCTGAGATGACTTGTTCATATTGTTCTTGGTCAATTTTCTACTTCATTGAACTCCTAGTGTCTCCCTCAACATCAAAATGAAAATTCTTTTTGGCTTTATAATCTAAAAAAAAAAAAACTTAAGTAGAGCATCAAATAGTCAACTATGCCTATTTGTACTAGCTCATGTATAACTTTTTAAAGCCTCACTTTTCTAGGTACCGTAGTACTTTTATCCAGCTTATTTTTTAAGTTACATAAGCCATATCAAATGAGCTCATCCGAATACACACTAAAGGGCCAATTCCCATCTAAATTTCCATTCATCAACATCCAGTTCATAACCCTATCTCCATTATCTTTCTTTTTTTTACTCTCATTTCGTAACAGCAACTATTTGAGCCTTCTATTTCCTTCTCCTTCTTTTCCTACATTCATTACGGTTTTCTCTTTGCATCTAGAATGATTAGGGTTCCAAGAACCCCTGTGGTCTATTTCCCCTATACAAACCTATTCAACTTCCAAGCTACGTAATATGAGTTCCTGTACACACTTGACTTTCAATTCCTTCATCCTTAACTTCACAGAGTTTGCATCTTTTATCTCAATTCCATTTAAAATGGAATTAACACCATGACTTTAAGATGAGGGCTTTTTACAAAATCTATGCTTGGAACCAGCTCTAAAAACAGAATTATCAATGGGCATAGCTATTTCATTTAAAATAGTTCTCTTAAAAACCTGATATAAATATTACCACAAAATTCAGGATGCTTCAAGAGGAAAGAAATAATAGGAAGAGTTGAATCTAGTCAAATATTCAATGTGACTTTGTGAATCAATATAACATAAAACAGCACAGTTCCATTTAGTACCTTATTATCTTCATCTGTACTGGTTGTCAAGACCTTAAAAAAGCTGGATAGATTCTGGTTCTCTTGAAACGTTTCAGGTGAGATACCATACTGTCCCATTAAAAAACAGATGAATTTAGATAATCCTTTTTCTTTTCTTTTTTGTACTTTGAAAACACAGGTATAAAGAATTTAAAACAGTACCTTCCATCTAATTTCAGTGGATATATCAATGCCAAAGATTTTTATGTTTTATCTTTTATGCCTCATTAAAAACAATTGGACTTAAGGTCAAAACTCGAATCCCTTTGATGAATTCTTTAGTCCAAATGAACCTTTCAAGATTAGGTGAAAGAGGAACATTATTACAGATTCCCAAATTGTACCAGACTTCATCACACTTATCAATAGAATAAATACCCAGTATATGCCACATTAGTATTAAAAAATAATGACATAATACATGAGGATTGACGCTTTGTTGAGTGGTCATGTTATTATAAAATTAAATTAAATATTCATGAAATAAACTGAAAGTTAAAATGCTCATTTAAAAATTTCAAGCGATAGAATTTTGGATTAAGAAATTATATGACTCATAAATAGAAGCAAAAATGATAACTTTTGCCTTTATAGTTTCTTTTTTGTTATTTATACTAAGCCATCAATGATTGGAACTTACACGATGGTTTTGCATGACAAGACAATCTGTACTCATTTTTTTTAACAAATTTGGAGGAAATCTGCAAAAGAAAATGGATATCAAGTTGGAATCAATTAGTGCAAAGAATCAGGTATACTACACTTCCTCACAATACAATAGAAAAGTATAAAGTCCAGACAAGTCAGAAAATCCCAAAACGAATAAAGTTCAGCAGCTATTTTTCCCAAGGCCAGCTTCTAAAAACAACCATAACTCCACATATAGGAGTTGAGCTCTTTCACCTATAGTTAACTTTCAGTCTGCCATGCAAACCATACACTTGAAGGATCCACTAAAATTGAAGAGGCATTGCACTCTTGTACAGAAGCTAAACCATACATGAGAGATTCAAATATTCAAGATTTACCATACTTTCTGGATAAAGCATGTTTGTAATCTAAAAGCTTTATACTTCTTTTTGGTAACAAAACATTATTATAAACTAGTGAAGCCAAGCCAAGAGCTTTGTAACTCAGTGGCATTGCCTAGTTTTTCCCATGAGAAGAACCTAGGTTCACAGGCCCCTCCCCCACTTGTAGGCAAAAAACTGGTGAAGCCAAATCCAAGCTAGGTATAAAAGGTTAAAAGTAAAAAACAATGCAAGAGTTTGCATCAAGCCCCAATCCAAGACTCAACACTACTGAAAAGACATGCAATGTCTTCTTAGGGGAGACAAGTGACAAACCATTTCTGTGCAAACTTAAATTGAGTTCCAAACTTATTGTCCTAGTAGGAATAGAAAATAACTTTACTTTTCTTGCAAGAAAAGAACTTAAACTCCTAAACCAAATAGGAAAAGAAGATAACAAATTACATAAAAGAAATCCTAATTATTAAATGATTGGGCTTAGTAGGTCTTTAGGCCCAATTATTAACAGGCTCCATCCATAAGGCCACACTTTAAGCTCTCTTCTTTTTACGTCTATGCTCATAGATCCACGTAATTGTGCAGTGTTTCTATAGGGAGTTCAACCTATGTTAACCATGCATATTTGGAAAATAAAAATAAAAATAGTTTGGACATTTAAAGTATGGCTGGCAAATACGTAGATGTCTTTCAGGAGTGTTGTATCAGATACAATTCAAACACATAGCTCACGTTCCTTTAATAAAACCACTGGTGGCATAGCTATTAATTGGCTAGGGAAGAAATTGCCCCACTTGGAAACCCAAGACTGAGGCTTTAGGCCCAGTGCCAATCACCATACTAATTAAGATACTCTTTTGGTCTAGCTTTTAGGGCCTTAGTAGTTTTTAATTTTATTCTTCTTCTACTTACAGCATTAATTTTCTTCAGCATCTCCATCATCTTGCAACAACTTCAAAGTTGTATCATTAATTTGCAAAATCTCTTACTTTTTGACAATTCTTTGCAAATCTTTTACTTCTTGTCAATTCATTATACTACCCTTTTTTCCTTCTAAATGAACAAACTCCCAATCTATGGTCCACCATCAGTTTGAGAAGGCTAACAGCATTCCATTGAATTGAAAAAAATAACATTCCACTGTTTTATGTCTGTGTATGCAGACAGGCCTTCACTTATTCACCATTACTAAATTTTGGGTGTATTGAACATCAAAACAACTTCATCACTGTAAAAAATAAAAAATAACACACTTTTTCTTTTTCTTATGGTCTTAGGCAACAAAAATTACAAAAAAAAAAAATAAAAATGCTAACATCTATAAGACGTTTATAATCATAATACGTATGAAAAATAGTATAACCCTTATCAAGTTAAATCATATCAAAATCAGTGGGCAGATATATCATAAGAGTTATATACCTTTGAAACACAGTTCCTTCAATATGTGTATTTTCCATAAATTGAATTATTCAAATTGTGTGTTGTTTGTGTGTGAGTAGATGCTTTAGAGAGAGAAACCAAGGGGTTCCTTTCAGATGTTTATAATCTGTTGAAAAATAGTATAACATTAAATCATATCAAAATCAGGGGCAGATTCAAGAATATTAAGTCCTTCAATATGTGTATTTTCCTATTATCATCTGTTGCAGAAAAGAAAAGAAAAGAAATGTCATAAAATCAAAACATATCCTTTGAAAAGATTTGTTTAAACCTCTAATATTTACAGGACGACGTTAAATCAACAAAAGATGGAACCAAAAATGTTTCATTTCTTCACCATGAATGCAAATCAAAGTACATTTACCCATTCAAGGATGATAACTAGTGGTGTGGATTTGAATGCCAAAAGGACCACAGCCACCAATTTTGTAAACCAACATAAGCCATAAAGTAGTAAATAACAAATTACTAATACTCAGTCTAGCCATGTGAGGCTAACCACTTGACAATACATGTAGGTTATCCGTAAAAACAAGACATCACATAACTCTACTCTTGTCAACAATTTAATTACTTGAATCGCCAACACTGGACATCATTTAGGGTAAAAAAACAGAAACAAAAGGATATGTTACTTTAATGAATACAGAATGAAAACAATTTGCAAAATTTACACAAATCATGAGGAAGGATAGACTACCTTGCTGATGATCATTGTTAATATCTCGAAACCTAAGCATATGGCATATAATGGAAAATGGTCACCGGCATCATTCTTCTCTAAAACTTTCTGCGAACAAATAAAAGATAGGTTATTGTAAGTGAAATCCATAAATACCGGTTAGAAATAACACATGCTTTATTTTCTTGATAACTTTAAAATGTAAAAAATTTATACATAAAAAGAGAACCTTAGAATGCACTTTATTTCCAAAGTATATTTCATTGGTATTTGGTGGATAATTCTTCAAGGAAATCAGATATACGTTTCGTATTTACAAATTAAAGGATATATGAACCAACCATAATTATTAGTTCACAAATGGAAAAAGTAGAAGACATGGGATGAAATTTGAGAAATTGTGTGTTAGCTTAGCTGGTCAACATTAAAGTTCTTGTTGTTCTCATATATTCTTAAACATAAAGGAAGTATAAAGCCAATGTACCAAACAAGAAAAACATAAGATCACTATTCATTAAATTATCATTTTAAATCATTTCAATTATTGCTTTGGTTTAGGAAACTATGTGTTGTAAGACCCAATGAGCTAAAATGTGTCTTTAACTCTTGAAGAGATGAATTATACAGAACGGCACCCTCCTCCCATAAAAAAACCAAGATCAAACTTCTTCCCCTTCAACTTCCCATTCAACAATGCCTCAACTTCCTCCTTTGTGAACTCCACATTCCACACTCCAACCCATCCCCCACTGCCCACTCCACAGTAGCTGTAACATCTTGCCTATTGTTTATCTCAACAAACGCCTACCACCCATGGCCCCTGCTCACTGGTGGTCCCACCATTCTTCCTACTCCAATCCTCTAACCCTTATCTAAAGGAACCTCATCGTTACCATCCTTTTTCTTTTTCTTTTCTAAATACAGAACAAAATACAAATGAATTAAACGTAACATGAAAGGAGAAACCCAAACTAATCAATTTGAAACCTAATAAACAACATAACTTCACTCGCATCTGACTTTTCCATTCAATTATTTCTATTTTCTCAGAATCCAAACAGTGCATCAAGTAAAATTCAGTCACAGAAATTTAACATAAAGGCATAAAGCATATGAATTAAACGTAACACCAAAGGAGAAACCCAAACTAATCAATTTGATACCTAACAAAAAAATTACTTCACTTGCATCTCACTTTTCCCTTTAATTATTTCTATTTTCTCAGCATCCAAACAGTGCATCAAGTGAAATTCAATCGTAGAAATTTAACATAAAGCATATGATTTAAACGTAACACGAAAGGAGAAAAACAAACTAATCAATTTGAAACCTAATACACAACATAACTTCACTCGCATCGCACTTTTCCTTTCAATTATTTCTATTTTCTCAGCATCCAAACAGTACGTCAAGTGAAATTTAGTCGCAAGAAAATTAACATAAAAGGCATAAAGCATATGAATTAGAAGTTTAGATCCCAAATTTTTCACTCTATACACAAAACCTAAGATACAGAAATCATGTATCTCTTGTTTTCTTTTGTTTTCCCTCGGTTTCTCAGAAACCAAACAACTCCATCAGAAAATTTATTTAAAAAATGAAATTAAATTAAATGAATGAAACCAAGCCTTACGGTGGAGGGACTAGAGGAGGCCAGTTCTGGTCGTGAAAATCCATTTTTGTAGCCGATAAGACGAATTGTACAAAGAGAACTTGACAAAATAAATGTAATTTTGAACTCATTTCTAGATCTGGTCAATTTGTGCATTCCCTTCCTTTCTCTTCTCCATCAATGGACGGTCATTGATGGAGAGGAGAAAGGAAGGAGATCGAAGAGTTTCTTCTGCGATTGAAGATTTGAAATGTAATTTGGGAAGTTAGGAATAAGAGAGAGAGAGAGAGAGAGAGAGAGAGAAATTAAATTTGCATTGGGCGGTACTGCTAATACATGTTGCCTTTTATTGGGCTGAACCGGATCTTGACCGGCCCATACCCAGTTAATCCCAAGTGCTTTTAGACTATGTATTTTGTAGTTTTTTTTTTTTTTTTTTTTTTTTTTTTTTTAATTTCAGTTTTGGTTATGGCCTGTGGGACTCATCTGATCCTTCTCGTCTATCTCAACTCTCTTGTTCAAAATAAATAACTTGACAAAACAAATAGGTTAAGGAATTTAAGCTATGTTTGGTAGAAAAGAAGGGGAATTGTGTTTGGTTTGTAAGAGAGAAAAGAAGGGAAACCATAAAAGAAATATGTATCTTTCTTTTGTTTGGTTTGCAAAGGATGGGAAATAGAAAGAAAAAATTTATGTATTTTACTTTTATTCCCTAATAAAGTAGTAGATATATGAATTCTATGGACCAAAATGTAATTTTGAAGACAAATAAAAACAAATTGCAACTTCACCTTTTTATTCACACTTTGTCTCGATTTCCACTCAAATTTGGGCGAAAGAGCAAAAGGCGGGCCTGATTAATATTCATAATAACTTAGTATTTTTCAAAAATTATATTTGTATGTGGTGCGGTAAGGAATAAGACAACCAAAATATACTTGGAACCTATGCTCGAGACAGATTTTAATTAAAACCTCATTACCCCACTCCACCCCCATGTAGTGACCTCTATAGCCCCTTTGGAGGCTGTAGAGTGGATGATTGGTTTGATCCATTATTAAAATATATATATATATATATATATATATATGGAGTTAGTGATTTTGTCAAATGAATTAAGCACTTCAGCTCACAAATTAAGGCTTTTTCTATATTGAAATTAATTGTGACGCTTTAACACATGGTTCTTTTAGAGTATCAATGCGCGTCTACTCCTAGCAGCTATTCAAAAATGAGTTATGGCATTCGATTCAAACTCCATTCTCTTGCTTATATATGTGTCTGTGATTAATTTAGGAGTATTGTTGATTGGCTCACACTACCATTTTATACCACTATTTTACATTACTTAAAATGTAGATAATATTGTCCACAATTTGTGAGTATGTTTAAATTTATGAATAATGATGTTCACAACTTATGAACAATATTGTCCATATTTGAGTCATATAAAATTTAGGTAGTATGAACATATATTTTTCCTTAATTTAGAGTGGGAGAGAGAGGTGCTCAACATAAATATATATAAGAAACCATTTTATTTGATTATAATCTTTTTTGGAATTAGCATACATAGCAAACACAACTAGCTTCATAGCAGTACTTCATAATATTTTTCTAATTGTTGTACCAAAACTGTTTTTGGAGATTGTCAATAACCTTCTTGTCAAGTTAGAAAAGCCTTGGCAAGACATCAAAATTGATGGGAGGGTTGGATCCAAAAATTGCATTTGCTATGATGATGACACCTAGATTCTGACTGCTAAGACCAGCAAAGGCAAAGACTAGGAATCCTATACTAGAGTTCAGCCCTCTAAGTCCCCAGTGGAGTCGCCACTGTGAGAACCACAACCCTAAAACCATCCATTTTTAGATGAGAGTCTAAACATGGTTCCCAAAATGAGGATTTTCACTGTTTTCCATCCTAATCACTAGGGGAAATTACAAATGGAGTCGCCACCTAACTTTTGTACAAAAAGCTAAGAAGAAAGTACAATCTTTTATTTATTGATGGAATAAATAATACAATGTTTTAGGAAATAAACAAATTACATGATTTTGCCCTAGATACATTCTAAGGAAAAATAAAATTACAAGGCTTTGTGTCCTAAATACAATCTAGAAAACTGAAGTAAAAGGATACATGGACTAATCTAACTTCCCCCTAAGATTAGGGTTCGGGGGTTAGGGGATTGGATGGGAAGGTGTTAGGCACCCATCCAACCTGACCTAAATAAGTCTCTAAGGAACTCTTAACCTATAGTTCACGACTCGATGCATACAAACCAGACTCATATTGATGTGACATCATATATAGTACATGCAAAAAAAATGAATAAATGTGATTAATCACCCAGCAATTGAAAGTATTCATGCAAAAATCTCTGACCATACATCTAGACAACTGAATATAACATGTTAAGATCAAAACCAATCAAAAACACACAAGTCAGAATCAATGAGAAAATATTTTATGTACAAGACTATATAAATCCGAATAAAACCCAAATCGGTTCTTAGATATATCAGATCGAGTCACTCCTAGTGCCGATCGGTGCCCAGATTGGCCAATTCGGTACCCAGGTAAAAACTGGGACCCGATCGGTGCCCAGGTAAAAACCTAAGACCCGATCGATTTTAATCCGAGAGTTCAGTTGTTGAATCTCACGAAAACCGATTCCTCCATTGTTTTTAACATTTTAAAGTTATGGTTTTCATCCTAACATGCTCCTAAGTCATAAAACACTTGGGAACAAACAAGAATAACATAATCTTAAAATAAAATAAATAATCTAATAGTCATACATCCATGGAAACACCAAAAGGTTGCAAACAAGGAAAGAAGTACCTGCATATGTTTGTGGAAGGAAGCTTCCTGATCCGAGTTGAATAGATCCAACCTGAAAATTGATTCTTGAGAAAAAACCGTTAAATTTGGTTAAAAGAGATTAAAAATGGAATTGAAAGGTTGGAAATAGAGATTACAAAAAAGTTGTGTAATTGTGGCGTAAACCTATCATTACCCATTTCTCTTATTATTAGAGCAAATAGTCGGTAACCCATACAAAGCATGAGAAAATTTAGCATAATATGACATTTTCTCTCTTTTATTTTTTGTCTAAATATAAAAATTGAGAATTATGATAATTATTAAAAAAAAAATTATATTTTATATATAGAATATATATGTAGTATTAGACATTTATTATGATTATGTTTATATATGAAAACAATATATTTTCTATTAAAAAAATATGATGTGTCAAGATTCTAATGGAAGTTTAATTATAGAATAAAATTTTTTTATATAAAAAATAATTTAATTAAATTAAAATAAAAATATATATATATATTATATATATATATATATATATATATATATATATATATATATATACATATATATTAAATAATATGTAAAATTGGAAATTCAAAAGCTTATGTGACGTAATATTATGAGATCAACCAAAAGTCAAAAAAGCATTGGTTTTACATTATAGTATAAATAATATAATTTTTGATTTAATTGTTTTTTTTTTTTTTTTTTTTTTGGTAGTTAAGCATTTGGAGGATATTGTTGACCATTGAGGTTTGTTTATCAATGTAATAAAGATGTAATAAAAATCCTTTTAGAACTTGGATATGTGATACTCTCTTTTTTATTTTATTTTATTTTATTTTTTGCTAAATACTTGATGTGATACTCAGAATATTAGCACAACACACACCTATTTAATTACGGGGAACACTTAGGTCCCATTTCACGGGACTCATGTTGATTTTGATAAAATTTGTTTGTCTTGTGGTAAATGTTGTGTTTGTATTGATAAATATGTATTTATTGTTGTAAAAATAAAATGTGTGAATTCGGGTAGAATTAGTGATATTTGTGATAAAGTTAACTTTACTACAAAACTACACACATTTTATCAAAACACATACAACATTTTATCAAAACACACACAAATATTATAATTTTTAACACATTCGGCAGGACCTAAGAATTTCCCTTAAATTCAATGCACCCTAATAACGGCATAATGAATATTATATTTCAAATATGTTATGTAATTCTTTAAAATGATTTTTTTTATTAAAATAAATCACATAAGATGCAGGGACAATCTTTAATCCCGTGGGTAGTAAGATATATATCATTTAAAGTAAGATGTTTGTCATTTGTGGTATAGAGACATGTTACTCCAAAGTACATGTATCTTATCCTAAATGATAAATATTTTACTCCAAATGACTAACGCGGTGCAGTATGGAAGTTTGGGGGGGGGGGGGGGGCAATTTAGGTCTAGTTACGGGATTGGTGTGATTGTTTGCAAAGTATGTGTGTTTTGTGATCAACTGTGTGTTCTTTGTGGTAAATGTGTATCAAATATTGTAAAAACAAAATGTGTAAATTCTAATAACATATGTGATATTTACGACAAACTTAACTTTATTACAAATTATACACATTTTATCAAAAACATACATACCTTACAATTCCCGTCACAGGACCTTAGAATTTCCTAGAAGTTTGATGGAATGATCAATTTGATCATTTATTTTAATGTAAGTTTTATTTTGATCTAAAATTAAGGAAGTGTGTTTATATATTTTTTTGGGTAAAATATAGAAAGCACTCCTGAAGTTTGAGTTAATGACAGAAATTATCAAGATTTTTCGAAAATATCAAGTTTGTTCCTTAAGTGCAAACAATTTTAAGGAAAAATATACAAACAATATTAAGTATTGTTTGTACATAAAAGACAAACCGGATATTTGTTAAAAATCTCTATAGTTTTTGTTATTAACTTAAAATTATGTTTCTTTATTTTACCATTTTTTTAATTGAAAATGTGAATGATTAAATTAACACTAGTAAATGCACATGGACGGAATTGAAACTTTTCAGGTCATGTCGGATGTCAAACTGTAAAAGTACTAGTTAAAACTTTGTTCTTGGTTTTTTTTATTTTTGGTGGATAGTTTGGAATGACATGACAAACACAATGCGAAATGTAATAGAGATAAGACATCATAAAAAACATTCCTCACACACACTTTTCCGGTCCATCTGGTGAATGATTGGTGCAGAAGAAAAACCCGGATGAAATGTTTGATTGCTCCATCCACCAGTCTATCTAACCTCGCACATCATTGATTTTTCTGCTTTCTAGTCTGAGATGTAGACACACAGAATCCATGGACTTGCTTTGCTACACCAGCTTGTATTTTGGGAGCTGGGTTTACAATTTTGTTTCGAAACCCAGATGCAAATTTGGGGTTTTTGTGGCTCTGAATTGAAAAAGCTTGAACTTTTTTAAAGTTTTGGGAGATGGGGTTTTAGTTGTGGAAGGTGGAAATTGAGATAGCTGATTTTTAGAAATCGAACTAATTTTTTAGCCTAAAGTGGTTGGCATGGTAAGTGTTTGATGGAAGCTTGACAATGTCTTTCCACACTTTGCATTATGCATCACATCTATTGTGTCATGTAGATATGCATAGAAACCTGTATAAGACAAGGTTGAATCCTGTTCTAGCTTTACCTCCATCGTCAATTCTCTTACACACTGATGAAAGTGGGAAATTTCCTGAATTCAAGAAGGGTTCTGGTTCAAGTACATCTTCAAGAAGCAGTGATTCTGCTGGCTGTGTAGTCAGTCAAGGGAATACAGTTGGTATCATTGGAGGGGTATCCGTGGGTTCTACACTGAATTTTTTGAGAAAACTAGTTAATTGGAGCTCAAAAGATGGAGAAAGTTGTGTTCCTTTTGTGCTTTGCTCTGATCCTGTGTTGAATAAGGACCTTTTGTCACATGAGAGAAGTTATTTTCCTTCCCTTAGCTGTAAAAGTGAATGTACACGATTAGATCCTACTCCAATTGTGAAGAATTTGCAGAGTAAAAGGGATTTTCTTGCGAATTCAGGAGCACGGTGCATAGTGATGCCTTGTAATGTTTTGCATTCATGGCATGATGAAGTTTCTAAGGGATGTTCTGTTCCTTTACTCCATATGGGGGAGTCTGTTGCCAAGGAGCTGAAGGAAGCAAAGTTGAAGCCACTTGAAGCTGGGAGTCCTTTGAGGATTGGAGTGCTTGCTACTGATGCAACTTTAAAAGCAGGATTTTATCAGGAGAAACTACAGAATGAGGTAAATTGATTATGCAGCTTGTTTCTGTTGTTGTTTAACTCTTCCTTACTCCGCTAAATCTGGTGAGGGCATGTTTTATTGAATACTGGTATTACAGGACAATAGTGTTGTAAAATTGTCTATAACATTTTAGGCAAAAGAAAGTATTTTAAGTACATTGGAGTACTTGGTGGAGAATTCCATTCACTTGCTTCAAATGATGATCTTGTTTGTATGAAATAGAAGCTTTAAAGGGTTCAACACCTGGCATGAAGAAAAATTTGTATTTCCATTGCCATCAGTTCACAGAGTTTTAGAGTTATGCCTTACAATCTGGAGGCTTTTTTCCTCTTATAGTGTAGCCATTGAGTCTTGAAGAGTAATTTAAGTATCATAAGCTTCATGTTGCAGTAAATTCTTTATACTAAATTATTTTACTAACTTTGTTGAATGGTTGAACAACAATGTGGGTTTGGGGAGGAGAGAGAAGAGGGGCATATTCTGATTCTCTGATTTATTGTAAGCTATCTTTGCTTCTCTATGTATGTAAAAGATAAAAGTCTAAAGGCTTAAGCTTAAGGTATTTCTGGTAGAATGTTATTACTAATGTGTTGGTGCCTTTAGTGTAATAGATATTTCCTATGTACTTGGTGCCTATTTCAAATAAATGTCATTACTAATGAAGAAAAGTATGTACCATTCTCCTAGTTCTTTTAGTTCTATATATGGTCTAGTCTGTCAAACCACGATATCATTCCATTAGGGAAATGTCTTATCAGAGCCACTTTTTGTGGTGCATCCATATGAAGAACAGAAAATTCATTGATCTAAAAAGTTCATATCTAGTGCAGAAGGTCTCTGCTTCTGCTAGGTCCAGGAGAGGTGGTTGTTATGCAACCTTACCCCAATTTTGGAGAGGCTAATTCTAGACTCGAACCCACGACTTATAGCTTGTGTGGAGGCCACATGCCATCACACAAAGGTCTGACCTTTAGAAACTCTCTAATCTAATTGCCCTACTAAATCTTCCAGTGCTTTGTGTAACAATCACATATCAAAGAACGTCCCCACTAAAGCAAGGACATGTAAGTGAAGACATTATGCTCTAATTTACCATGGAAATGAAGTATCAATCCGTTAGTAGAAACTGAAAGGAATCCATTTTAGTAACCACAGCACCTTAAATGAGCCATTGTTTGCCAGGTACAGACCTGACCTAGTTTTAGCTTTTCTCTAATACTTGTCCCAATGTTTTACCAAAATTCCTGGCAATGCCTATATATTTTATGTCTCCAATCTAGATGACTGAACTTCACTGAAATGATTCAATTTCCATGACATGTCCAAGTTTGCCAAGGGTCACAGTCTACATAAGGTTTCTAAATTTTTTAATTCAATGTTAATAAATTTTTCCAGTGAAATACTGTAAATTTTTAATGAAAGAAAGAACGTAATCTTGTATATTTAATGAAATGTCAACAAGCCTAGTAAAGGGCAAACCATAGGAGTTGAGCATAAGATGGTTCTTTGTACTTGGAACATGAAAGTAATGATTTCAAATTCTAAACAGGGGGTGAAGGTTGAGAGTTGTAGAAGTAATTAGAAATAACATGTTAATTAAAGAGGTGACAAAGAGTATAATGTTGAATAGGATAGAACAGTGGAGAAAAATACATGTGGCCGACCTGGATTTAATCTGTTGAAGACCCATAGCCGGCCCCACAATTTTGGGACCAAGTCTTTGTTGTTGTTATTGTTGGGTGAGGGTTGAGACTTCTTCCTTAGGTAGGGATCTTTAGAGTTTCCATGGCAGGGAAGGAAGATGATTTTGCAAATTTGTGGCAATTGAAACTCGATACTATTTCCCAAAATAGAAAAGCCTTGAATACTCTATGGACAGAGTTCACCTCCAACCCGGTTTGGAGGAATTCTCTATCAACCCACTATGTGTTAATTAAATAAACTATCTACATGTATTATTTAAAAAAGTCACATGACTCATTAAAAATGTCATGTGACTAAAAATACACGTGGACGATCTATTTAACTGTCAAATAGTGAGTTGGAAAAGGATTCCTCCAAACTAGGTTGGAGGTAAACTATTTCCATACTCTATTCCATCCTCTTGAAGTTTGGAAATGATTGCAGGAAACAAAAATAAATTCAAATTAATTGTGGTGTAGATTGGAACAAACAAACTTAATTTTCAGGGCTTATCTAAAGATCTCCTAGTAAAATACTTTCTGAAAAAGGGTTATTCCTTATGGGTTTAGCTAGTATGTTATGTTAGTTGTAGTGTGCTTATCTCCTTCCCCCACTTCAAAAAGATTTAGTGTCATCTCTTGTGATGGTTGGCTTAAAGAGTAGGATACATCAGTGTAAAGATTAAATAGGATCTATGAGGTTGGTTATGGTAAGGTCTTAGCATAGATTGTCCCAGTTTGTGGTGAATATAATTTACCAGTTTTTTATTTTTTTTTTATGTCGTGGAATCTCACCAAGGCAGTGCCCTTTGGACCCACCCTTGGAGAGCAAAACCCCAGATAAATATTTTGTTTATTTAGTCATATGGGCATGTGTTCTGAGTATTGACTGGGTGTAAGGGCACGTATGGCTTATGAAAAATTTGGATGTGGTAGTGCTAGGTGTTAGGTGAGGTTTGATAGCTTTTTGTCTTTGTGAAAATGGGATTGGAGTCAACTGCTGAAATATGTAACTTTTTTATCGTACACTAAGTTTCAATAGAGTTCTAAATCATATTTCTTCTCAAAGTTGCATTCCCTTACATAAATT
>OU015766.1:15269389-15403996 GCA_907173295.1 Fagus sylvatica | reverse complement strand
ATGAATTTCCAAGCCAGGTCTGATTACCCAATTGCGATTCGACTAAGTGTCAAATCCCAATTTGTCCCTGATCGTTTGGATGAATTTCCAAGCCAGGTCTGATTACCCAATTGCGATTCGACTAAGTGTCAAATCCCAATTTGTCCCTGATCGTTTGGATGAATTTCCAAGCCAGGTCTGATTACCCAATTGCGATTCGACTAAGTGTCAAATCCCAATTTGTCCCTGATCGTTTGGATGAATTTCCAAGCCAGGTCTGATTACCCAATTGCGATTCGACTAAGTGTCAAATCCCAATTTGTCCCTGATCGTTTGGATGGAATTCCCAAGCCAGGTCTGATTACCCAATTGCGATTCGACTAAGTGTCAAATCCCAATTTGTCCCTGATCGTTTGGATGGAATTCCCAAGCCAGGTCTGATTACCCAATTGCGATTCGACTAAGTGTCAAATCCCAATTTGTCCCTGATCGTTTGGATGGAATTCCCAAGCCAGGTCTGATTACCCAATTGCGATTCGACTAAGTGTCAAATCCCAATTTGTCCCTGATCGTTTGGATGAATTTCCCAAGCCAGGTCTGATTACCCAATTGCGATTCGACTAAGTGTCAAATCCCAATTTGTCCCTGATCGTTTGGATGGATTCCCAAGCCAGGTCTGATTACCCAATTGCGATTCGACTAAGTGTCAAATCCCAATTTGTCCCTGATCGTTTGGATGGAATTCCCAAGCCAGGTCTGATTACCCAATTGCGATTCGACTAAGTGTCAAATCCCAATTTGTCCCTGATCGTTTGGATGGAATTCCCAAGCCAGGTCTGATTACCCAATTGCGATTCGACTAAGTGTCAAATCCCAATTTGTCCCTGATCGTTTGGATGAATTCCCAAGCCAGGTCTGATTACCCAATTGCGATTCGACTAAGTGTCAAATCCCAATTTGTCCCTGATCGTTTGGATGAATTCCCAAGCCAGGTCTGATTACCCAATTGCGATTCGACTAAGTGTCAAATCCCAATTTGTCCCTGATCGTTTGGATGGAATTCCCAAGCCAGGTCTGATTACCCAATTGCGATTCGACTAAGTGTCAAATCCCAATTTGTCCCTGATCGTTTGGATGGATTCCCAAGCCAGGTCTGATTACCCAATTGCGATTCGACTAAGTGTCAAATCCCAATTTGTCCCTGATCGTTTGGATGAATTCCCAAGCCAGGTCTGATTACCCAATTGCGATTCGACTAAGTGTCAAATCCCAATTTGTCCCTGATCGTTTGGATGAATTCCCAAGCCAGGTCTGATTACCCAATTGCGATTCGACTAAGTGTCAAATCCCAATTTGTCCCTGATCGTTTGGATGAATTTCCCAAGCCAGGTCTGATTACCCAATTGCGATTCGACTAAGTGTCAAATCCCAATTTGTCCCTGATCGTTTGGATGGATTCCCAAGCCAGGTCTGATTACCCAATTGCGATTCGACTAAGTGTCAAATCCCAATTTGTCCCTGATCGTTTGGATGAATTTCCCAAGCCAGGTCTGATTACCCAATTGCGATTCGACTAAGTGTCAAATCCCAATTTGTCCCTGATCGTTTGGATGGAATTCCCAAGCCAGGTCTGATTACCCAATTGCGATTCGACTAAGTGTCAAATCCCAATTTGTCCCTGATCGTTTGGATGAATTTCCCAAGCCAGGTCTGATTACCCAATTGCGATTCGACTAAGTGTCAAATCCCAATTTGTCCCTGATCGTTTGGATGGAATTCCCAAGCCAGGTCTGATTACCCAATTGCGATTCGACTAAGTGTCAAATCCCAATTTGTCCCTGATCGTTTGGATGGATTCCCAAGCCAGGTCTGATTACCCAATTGCGATTCGACTAAGTGTCAAATCCCAATTTGTCCCTGATCGTTTGGATGGATTCCCAAGCCAGGTCTGATTACCCAATTGCGATTCGACTAAGTGTCAAATCCCAATTTGTCCCTGATCGTTTGGATGGAATTCCCAAGCCAGGTCTGATTACCCAATTGCGATTCGACTAAGTGTCAAATCCCAATTTGTCCCTGATCGTTTGGATGGATTCCCAAGCCAGGTCTGATTACCCAATTGCGATTCGACTAAGTGTCAAATCCCAATTTGTCCCTGATCGTTTGGATGGAATTCCCAAGCCAGGTCTGATTACCCAATTGCGATTCGACTAAGTGTCAAATCCCAATTTGTCCCTGATCGTTTGGATGGAATTCCCAAGCCAGGTCTGATTACCCAATTGCGATTCGACTAAGTGTCAAATCCCAATTTGTCCCTGATCGTTTGGATGAATTTCCAAGCCAGGTCTGATTACCCAATTGCGATTCGACTAAGTGTCAAATCCCAATTTGTCCCTGATCGTTTGGATGGAATTCCCAAGCCAGGTCTGATTACCCAATTGCGATTCGACTAAGTGTCAAATCCCAATTTGTCCCTGATCGTTTGGATGAATTCCCAAGCCAGGTCTGATTACCCAATTGCGATTCGACTAAGTGTCAAATCCCAATTTGTCCCTGATCGTTTGGATGGAATTCCCAAGCCAGGTCTGATTACCCAATTGCGATTCGACTAAGTGTCAAATCCCAATTTGTCCCTGATCGTTTGGATGGAATTCCCAAGCCAGGTCTGATTACCCAATTGCGATTCGACTAAGTGTCAAATCCCAATTTGTCCCTGATCGTTTGGATGAATTTCCCAAGCCAGGTCTGATTACCCAATTGCGATTCGACTAAGTGTCAAATCCCAATTTGTCCCTGATCGTTTGGATGGAATTCCCAAGCCAGGTCTGATTACCCAATTGCGATTCGACTAAGTGTCAAATCCCAATTTGTCCCTGATCGTTTGGATGAATTCCCAAGCCAGGTCTGATTACCCAATTGCGATTCGACTAAGTGTCAAATCCCAATTTGTCCCTGATCGTTTGGATGGATTCCCAAGCCAGGTCTGATTACCCAATTGCGATTCGACTAAGTGTCAAATCCCAATTTGTCCCTGATCGTTTGGATGAATTCCCAAGCCAGGTCTGATTACCCAATTGCGATTCGACTAAGTGTCAAATCCCAATTTGTCCCTGATCGTTTGGATGGAATTCCCAAGCCAGGTCTGATTACCCAATTGCGATTCGACTAAGTGTCAAATCCCAATTTGTCCCTGATCGTTTGGATGAATTCCCAAGCCAGGTCTGATTACCCAATTGCGATTCGACTAAGTGTCAAATCCCAATTTGTCCCTGATCGTTTGGATGGAATTCCCAAGCCAGGTCTGATTACCCAATTGCGATTCGACTAAGTGTCAAATCCCAATTTGTCCCTGATCGTTTGGATGAATTCCCAAGCCAGGTCTGATTACCCAATTGCGATTCGACTAAGTGTCAAATCCCAATTTGTCCCTGATCGTTTGGATGAATTTCCAAGCCAGGTCTGATTACCCAATTGCGATTCGACTAAGTGTCAAATCCCAATTTGTCCCTGATCGTTTGGATGAATTCCCAAGCCAGGTCTGATTACCCAATTGCGATTCGACTAAGTGTCAAATCCCAATTTGTCCCTGATCGTTTGGATGAATTTCCAAGCCAGGTCTGATTACCCAATTGCGATTCGACTAAGTGTCAAATCCCAATTTGTCCCTGATCGTTTGGATGGATTCCCAAGCCAGGTCTGATTACCCAATTGCGATTCGACTAAGTGTCAAATCCCAATTTGTCCCTGATCGTTTGGATGAATTCCCAAGCCAGGTCTGATTACCCAATTGCGATTCGACTAAGTGTCAAATCCCAATTTGTCCCTGATCGTTTGGATGAATTTCCCAAGCCAGGTCTGATTACCCAATTGCGATTCGACTAAGTGTCAAATCCCAATTTGTCCCTGATCGTTTGGATGGATTCCCAAGCCAGGTCTGATTACCCAATTGCGATTCGACTAAGTGTCAAATCCCAATTTGTCCCTGATCGTTTGGATGGATTCCCAAGCCAGGTCTGATTACCCAATTGCGATTCGACTAAGTGTCAAATCCCAATTTGTCCCTGATCGTTTGGATGGAATTCCCAAGCCAGGTCTGATTACCCAATTGCGATTCGACTAAGTGTCAAATCCCAATTTGTCCCTGATCGTTTGGATGGAATTCCCAAGCCAGGTCTGATTACCCAATTGCGATTCGACTAAGTGTCAAATCCCAATTTGTCCCTGATCGTTTGGATGATTCCCAAGCCAGGTCTGATTACCCAATTGCGATTCGACTAAGTGTCAAATCCCAATTTGTCCCTGATCGTTTGGATGGATTCCCAAGCCAGGTCTGATTACCCAATTGCGATTCGACTAAGTGTCAAATCCCAATTTGTCCCTGATCGTTTGGATGAATTTCCAAGCCAGGTCTGATTACCCAATTGCGATTCGACTAAGTGTCAAATCCCAATTTGTCCCTGATCGTTTGGATGGATTCCCAAGCCAGGTCTGATTACCCAATTGCGATTCGACTAAGTGTCAAATCCCAATTTGTCCCTGATCGTTTGGATGAATTTCCAAGCCAGGTCTGATTACCCAATTGCGATTCGACTAAGTGTCAAATCCCAATTTGTCCCTGATCGTTTGGATGGATTCCCAAGCCAGGTCTGATTACCCAATTGCGATTCGACTAAGTGTCAAATCCCAATTTGTCCCTGATCGTTTGGATGGAATTCCCAAGCCAGGTCTGATTACCCAATTGCGATTCGACTAAGTGTCAAATCCCAATTTGTCCCTGATCGTTTGGATGAATTCCCAAGCCAGGTCTGATTACCCAATTGCGATTCGACTAAGTGTCAAATCCCAATTTGTCCCTGATCGTTTGGATGGATTCCCAAGCCAGGTCTGATTACCCAATTGCGATTCGACTAAGTGTCAAATCCCAATTTGTCCCTGATCGTTTGGATGGATTCCCAAGCCAGGTCTGATTACCCAATTGCGATTCGACTAAGTGTCAAATCCCAATTTGTCCCTGATCGTTTGGATGAATTTCCAAGCCAGGTCTGATTACCCAATTGCGATTCGACTAAGTGTCAAATCCCAATTTGTCCCTGATCGTTTGGATGGATTCCCAAGCCAGGTCTGATTACCCAATTGCGATTCGACTAAGTGTCAAATCCCAATTTGTCCCTGATCGTTTGGATGGATTCCCAAGCCAGGTCTGATTACCCAATTGCGATTCGACTAAGTGTCAAATCCCAATTTGTCCCTGATCGTTTGGATGGATTCCCAAGCCAGGTCTGATTACCCAATTGCGATTCGACTAAGTGTCAAATCCCAATTTGTCCCTGATCGTTTGGATGAATTTCCAAGCCAGGTCTGATTACCCAATTGCGATTCGACTAAGTGTCAAATCCCAATTTGTCCCTGATCGTTTGGATGAATTTCCAAGCCAGGTCTGATTACCCAATTGCGATTCGACTAAGTGTCAAATCCCAATTTGTCCCTGATCGTTTGGATGAATTTCCAAGCCAGGTCTGATTACCCAATTGCGATTCGACTAAGTGTCAAATCCCAATTTGTCCCTGATCGTTTGGATGGATTCCCAAGCCAGGTCTGATTACCCAATTGCGATTCGACTAAGTGTCAAATCCCAATTTGTCCCTGATCGTTTGGATGGAATTCCCAAGCCAGGTCTGATTACCCAATTGCGATTCGACTAAGTGTCAAATCCCAATTTGTCCCTGATCGTTTGGATGGATTCCCAAGCCAGGTCTGATTACCCAATTGCGATTCGACTAAGTGTCAAATCCCAATTTGTCCCTGATCGTTTGGATGAATTTCCCAAGCCAGGTCTGATTACCCAATTGCGATTCGACTAAGTGTCAAATCCCAATTTGTCCCTGATCGTTTGGATGGATTCCCAAGCCAGGTCTGATTACCCAATTGCGATTCGACTAAGTGTCAAATCCCAATTTGTCCCTGATCGTTTGGATGAATTTCCCAAGCCAGGTCTGATTACCCAATTGCGATTCGACTAAGTGTCAAATCCCAATTTGTCCCTGATCGTTTGGATGGATTCCCAAGCCAGGTCTGATTACCCAATTGCGATTCGACTAAGTGTCAAATCCCAATTTGTCCCTGATCGTTTGGATGGATTCCCAAGCCAGGTCTGATTACCCAATTGCGATTCGACTAAGTGTCAAATCCCAATTTGTCCCTGATCGTTTGGATGGATTCCCAAGCCAGGTCTGATTACCCAATTGCGATTCGACTAAGTGTCAAATCCCAATTTGTCCCTGATCGTTTGGATGGATTCCCAAGCCAGGTCTGATTACCCAATTGCGATTCGACTAAGTGTCAAATCCCAATTTGTCCCTGATCGTTTGGATGGATTCCCAAGCCAGGTCTGATTACCCAATTGCGATTCGACTAAGTGTCAAATCCCAATTTGTCCCTGATCGTTTGGATGGATTCCCAAGCCAGGTCTGATTACCCAATTGCGATTCGACTAAGTGTCAAATCCCAATTTGTCCCTGATCGTTTGGATGGATTCCCAAGCCAGGTCTGATTACCCAATTGCGATTCGACTAAGTGTCAAATCCCAATTTGTCCCTGATCGTTTGGATGGATTCCCAAGCCAGGTCTGATTACCCAATTGCGATTCGACTAAGTGTCAAATCCCAATTTGTCCCTGATCGTTTGGATGGATTCCCAAGCCAGGTCTGATTACCCAATTGCGATTCGACTAAGTGTCAAATCCCAATTTGTCCCTGATCGTTTGGATGATTCCCAAGCCAGGTCTGATTACCCAATTGCGATTCGAGGTCTCCCAATTTGTCCCTGATCGTTTGGACCCAAGCCAGGTCTGATTACCCAATTGCGATTCGACTAAGTGTCAAATCCCAATTTGTCCCTGATCGTTTGGATGAATTTCCAAGCCAGGTCTGATTACCCAATTGCGATTCGACTAAGTGTCAAATCCCAATTTGTCCCTGATCGTTTGGATGGATTCCCAAGCCAGGTCTGATTACCCAATTGCGATTCGACTAAGTGTCAAATCCCAATTTGTCCCTGATCGTTTGGATGGATTCCCAAGCCAGGTCTGATTACCCAATTGCGATTCGACTAAGTGTCAAATCCCAATTTGTCCCTGATCGTTTGGATGGAATTCCCAAGCCAGGTCTGATTACCCAATTGCGATTCGACTAAGTGTCAAATCCCAATTTGTCCCTGATCGTTTGGATGAATTTCCAAGCCAGGTCTGATTACCCAATTGCGATTCGACTAAGTGTCAAATCCCAATTTTTCCCCGATCGTTTGGATGAATTTCCAAACCGGGTCTGATTATCCAATTGAGGTTTGACAAGTTTCAAACCCCAATTTTCCACCGACTATTTGGAAGAATTTCCAAGGCAAATTAAAGTTCTTCTGCATTGCGGGACTCACTCGAGTCCCAAGTCTAAATAAGGCAGGTCCTAGGCCCGAACCCATGATTTTCAAAAAAAATATATGCCCCATAGAAAAAAAGAGAGTGTGCGTAGCAACGCAACCCAAGAGCAATAAAGGCACGACATAGTACCCCCCCCAAAAAAAATATATACACAAGCATCATAATAAACATGGCGTCTCAAATTTTTTGCGCATCCCTCATCTCATGTGTTTCCAAACACATGTGTATGTATGTGCGTGTCTACAAAGGCTCATTTGTACATGCGCAGACCCCTGGCGTAAATGCATTTTTGTGCACTAACATGTTTGCTAAGTATGTAATGCATCCCAAAACATACAATGACATGTTAAACAAAAAGAAATAAAAGCAGAAGTGCACAAGGAAGAAGCATAAGACATAAAAAAGGAAGCAAATAATCCAACCGTTCAAAACTGAAAAGGAGGGTGGGGATGGAAAGGTGCTTACCTGTAGGACGTATAGGCGAAAACTGATCGTCGATCGGAGTCCTGGATCATGAGAAAAAGACCAAAAGACACAAAAAAGAGAATGACCATGTCAGCACATTTCGACCGTTTAAAACTGAAATAAATGGAAGGGATGGAAAGGTGCTTACTCGTAGAGCGCGTAGGCGAAAACGGCGCGTCAATCGGAGTCCCGGATAGCAAGATATGAGCAAAAGAGCAGAGAAGGCGAAGTGGGGTCCAGAGAGGAAAAAGGGAGAAAAAGCGACGAAATGAGAGCGAAAGGGCGCGCGGCGTCTTTTAAGGTGGGGCCGCGCGCGCCATCATCACGCGCGGCGCGCGATGATCACGCGCCGGTCTCCACCTCCGCGCCAAACGGCCCTTTCGAGCCACCAATCGCCTCCCCACACCTCGTTCGATCATTCTCAACCTTTGGAATATCCATTTGGACCCTAGGAGGGACTGGCACGCAAACCGAGACGAACTGCGCGGCAACCGTAAGAGAACACGGAAACCGAGAAAATCCGAGCGGGCAAAAATCGAGTCATTTATTCTTTGTCCGATGTTCCTTGTGCCAAGGAACGCCAAACAAAGAAGGGGCAACTGTCATAACCCCATTTTTACCCACAGGATTTTCTCGAGTGTCGGCACGCATGGCGGGGCGACCCGGACCCAGCCCGTATGATCCAACGAAGCCTGGTCGCATCAAACACTCCTAGGGAGAAGGTCCAGGACACATTTCCCAAGGTTTGACCAAGGTTGACCAAGTTTGACCAGGGTTGACCGAAGTTTGACCAAGGTTTGACCGAGCCGTTCCCAGCCCGACTGGGGTCCATCTGGCCCAAAAACCCTCGAAACGCGGTTCGGGATACATTTCCCGGAGTTTGGAGAGTTTTGACCAAATTCGACCAAGGTTGACCAAGTTTGACCAAGGTTTGACCTGACTGTTGACCAGACCGAAAACTGAATCGAACTGACCGCTCCCGGACCATTCTGAAGAACGTAATGAGAGCTTCGATTCGATACTTTACGGGCCCAAAACGGACGAGAAACGAGGAAGTTATGGTCAAAACTGTGAAAAAACGGTCCAACACTTAGCCAAATTTTGCTAAGTGTTGTTGACAAAACAGCCTATTTGGGAGGCAACGTTTGCGCAGAGATTCTCTCCGGCCCATTGCAATTTGGTCCACGAGCCAAGACCCTTAGGCAAGAGGTTCACTTCAGCTACCACATGCAACTTTCGGATCATCAAGAGCTCCTCCGGTCAAGCCGGAATCTCAGTCAGAAGATGACCCCTTGGCATAAGGAACGTTCCAACGGCCTCCGTTCGCAGGATCATATCTTGCGAACCCAAGCTCGCCTCTGTGCAAGGCCTGTACCTTTGGAAAATAGGTAGCACCAGCTTTCCGACGATACCAAGATTGCCGAAATCCGACATCGGGAGCTATATCTACCATGCGCGTGAAAACAGGCTGACGAAATAAGGCTGTGCTGAAAATTCCGGAACTTTCTTACCGACGTTGCCACGCTTGCGCGCAGAGTCTTCCTGACTCGCAACAAGTTGATCCACAAGCCCGGGTGCGTTGGAAAGAAGACACACTCATGCACGACGTGGAACTCTCGGATCGCCAAGATTTATCGGGTCGAGTCCGGAATCCTGATCGGAAAACTGCCCTCAAACGGACCAAAAACACTCCGGTGGCCTCTGGTCGCGGAACCATATCTCACAAGTCCAAGCTCGGATTTCCGCGAAATCCGGAACCTTGCAAGAAGTAGGCAACGCAAGCTTTCCGACGGTACCAAGAACGTCGAAATCTGACATCGGGAGCTAGGTCAAATATGTGCGCGAACTGGGACAAGATTTGAAGAAAAACGCGCTGGGAGGAAAACGCATTTTTCCTCCCGGACAGCCGCCTTCGCGCGCAGAGTCTTTCCGGCTCGCAACAAGTTGATCTACGAGCCCGGGTGCGTTGGAAAGATAACGACTCCAGCTACGTCGTGGAACTCTCGGTTTGCCGAAAGCATCCCCCATTTGATCGGAATCTTCACCGGAAAGGTGCACGAAAACAGCTCCAATGCCCCGACTTCCGGGAGCCATAACTCTCTCATCCGAACTCCGATTCATGCAAACTTCGTACCGTTGGAAAGAGGACGTCGAGAGCTTTCCGGCGATATGCTGCATGACCCATTTTGAGTTCCAGAAGACTTCCAAAACTGCCCTCGAAAATCGGGTCAAAAAGAGAATACGCGCGCGAGAACCGAGGAGGTGCAGACAGCTGTCTCGGGAGGCGTGCACGCGAGGCGCGCCACCATCACGCGCCGCGCGCGATCATGGCGCGCCCCGCGTGCACGCCCCCCTATAAATAAAGCCTCCCCCCCCCTCATTTGCACACAGTTTTGCTCGGCTCTAGGCCTCTTTGAGCATTAGTTTAGGCAGATTTAGGGGTTTTTAGGGGTTTAGGAAGGGTTTTTGGGTAGTTTTAGAGAGAGAGACTCCTCTCTAGGTAATCTCTCTCTCTCTCTAAGCTCTTTCTCTCTCTCTTTTTCTTTAGGGATTTTGGGGGGTTTTTAGAGTGAGAAGCACCTATTAGGTGCTTCTCTCTCTAACCTCTCCTCATCTTCCCACTCCTCTCTCTCTCTCTCTCTCTCTTTCTCTTACATTCTTTAGTTCATTTAGTTTCATTTATGCTTTACTAGTTCTTATTTATTTATTGCTTTATTTACATTTCCTTGTCATTTATTGCTTTATTTACATTTCCTAGTCATTTATCGCTTTATTTACATTTCTAGTCATTTATCGCTTTCTTTACATTTCTAGTCATTTATCGCTTTATTTACATTTTATACGCACTTGTGAATATTTGTTGTGATTACCCCCCCTCCCCCGGTGTGTTTTAGTACGGCAATATTGAGTGGCTTTGGCGGCTCGCGTAAGTCCTCTAACAAAAGGCCGTTGACAACCATGTTAGCCCACGAGGTCTTGACCCGAAAAATACACCGGTTTCCTCGTGTTTTAGTACGGCAAATATTGAGTAGCTTTGGCTCAGTTGCGTAAGACCTCTAACGAGGCCGTAACAACCTTGTTAGCCTACGAGGTATTTGACCCGAAAAATACATCCCCATGTGTTAAATAACGTCATTTATCGCTTTATTTACATTTACTACGTTGTAAATATTATATTGTGAATATTGTCATTTTCCCATTTTTTTTCCTTTGTGATTTGGGCGTGATAATCCCGATTGGTCGTGGTGGACTTATGTAAGACCTCAAAGAGGCATTATCCACCATTACGTAATTCCATAGGCATTGGACCCACAAAATCCCCTCCTTGTAAATTCCATTAATTTATTGCTTCCCGTTATGCTCTAAATTTCTTGCCATTTTTACTACGTTGTAAATATTGATTCCATATTGGCATTATTTTGATTTGGGCATGAAAATACCAAACGGTATTGGTGGTTTTAGGTAAGTCTTTCAATAGCACTAAACCCCATGTAAATCCATGAGGCGTTGGACCCGTAAATTGCAAACCCATTTTTCAAAATAGATTTTCTCCATATAAGTCCTATTTGGCGTCGAAGGTTTGGATAAGTCTTTCAATAGCACCAACCCTTCGTGTAAGCCCGAAAAGGCATTGAAACCCCGTTTTCAAATGATTTTCCCATTAAGTCCTATTTGGCGTCGAAGGTTTGGATAAGTCTTTCAATAGCACCAACCCTTCGTGTAAGCCCGAAAAGGCATTGAAACCCCGTTTTCAAATAGATTTTCCTCATTTAAGTCCTATTTGGCGTCGAAGGTTTGGATAAGTCTTTCAATAGCACCAACCCTTCGTGTAAGCCCGAAAAGGCATTGAAACCCCGTTTTCAAATGATTTTCCTCATTAAGTCCTATTTGGCGTCGAAGGTTTGGATAAGTCTTTCAATAGCACCAACCCTTCGTGTAAGCCCGAAAAGGCATTGAAACCCCGTTTTCAAATAGATTTTCCCATATTAAGTCCTATTTGGCGTCGAAGGTTTGGATAAGTCTTTCAATAGCACCAACCCTTCGTGTAAGCCCGAAAAGGCATTGAAACCCCGTTTTCAAATAGATTTTCCCATATAAGTCCTATTTGGCGTCGAAGGTTTGGATAAGTCTTTCAATAGCACCAACCCTTCGTGTAAGCCCGAAAAGGCATTGAAACCCCGTTTTCAAAATAGATTTTCCCATTTAAGTCCTATTTGGCGTCGAAGGTTTGGATAAGTCTTTCAATAGCACCAACCCTTCGTGTAAGCCCGAAAAGGCATTGAAACCCTTTTCAAGATTTTCCCGAAGTCCTATTTGGCGAAGGTTTGGATAAGTCTTTCATTCCCTTTGTGTAAGCCCGAAAAGGCATTGAAACCCTCTTTTTAGATTGTTTTGTTTATTCATGTAAATCCTATGGTGGTGTCGGGATCCGAGTAAGTCTTTCAATAGCATCGAATCCCGACCCCACGAGGTTTTGACCCTTTCCTTAAAAACTTCTTGTGTCATAATAAATTGCACTTTGCATTAAGCATTATATTCATGCCGATCCATATTTGTCATCTTCATGATACATGTGTTGCGACTATGCCATGACTATTTTGCTTGGATATTTTGCCATCTTACCATCTTGATTACTTGCTTGATTGTTTATTGCTTTGATATAAAAATGTGATTAAAATACACTTTGCCATGAAAACTTTAAAAAGAGTAAACATGGTAATGTGGGCGTTAGAAACGAAGGTATGAGTCCTTTACACGGGGGCGTGGCTGGTACGTGCTTTCGTGTAAGGGATTCTACACGTTCTAACTCCCATAGGATCATGGTCTAAAATTCCCCAAAGTGTGAATTAATCACCCAAAACCCCGCCATTTGACGGACCGCTTTACTCTTGGAAATCAAGGGTAAAGAGATCCCGAATATGGCACAAAAAACATTAATTGTTTGTCCCGGCACTAGGTGTTAGGATTTCAAGTATATCCTACCACCGAAATGCCCGGAAATTTAAAAGATACAAAGATAAAAGGGATGGTGAAATAAAGAGTCTAATCAAAACCGAACGAAGTCATATTACGTTTGCCATTTTTGGTATATCGTACGACGGAAATCGGGACATTTGTACATAATAAAAACCAACAAACTTAGGCTTAGCAAATAAAGAAAACATTAGGAAGGAGGTAACCGTTTTCTTAAACGGATGTCGTGGGGTGCCTAACACCTTCCCCACGCATAAGCAAACCCCCGAACCTATCTCTGGTTCAAGACCATTTAGTTGTAGATGTCTAAATAGGGTAAAATCTATTAGACATAGGTGCCCAATCACACCTTAAAATTTCCCATGATTGGTGGCGACTCCAAATTTGTGCTCACACGCACACACGTACACAAGTTCCCACACACACACAACTCGTATCTCGAAACGGAAAAGAGATAGAGGAACACACACAACACTCGCCAAATGGGGGTCGGTATCTAGGAAAATAAAAAGAAATAAATAATTAGAAAAAGAAGATTTTCCGCCGGTGTCGACAGCTTTGAATTTTTGTACTAAAACGCACCCACCTATCTCGAATTCGTTTTTCCAAAAAACATGTTTTCGGTTTGAATTTTTGTACTAAATCGCACCTCACCTATTTTCTTGGCCAAACGGACTAGATGGCACGATTGGGGGCAAAAGTGTCCCGGAGTGAAGTTTCGTCCATCCTAAAAAACACGTTTTCGGTTGGAATTTTTTGATGAAACCGGCCCCATACCTCTTTTCTGGGCCTAATTGGCTATATGGTGGGTTCGGGGGCAAAATTGTTCCGGACGAAAACTTTGCTCAATTTTGCCTCAAAAGCCCTCTCGAATTCGTTTTTCCAAAAAACACGTTTTCGGTTTGAATTTTTGTACTAAATCGCACCTCACCTATTTTCTTGGCCAAACGGACTAGATGGCACGATTGGGGGCAAAAGTGTCCCGGGGTGAAGTTTCGTCCATCCTAAAAAACACGTTTTCGGTTGGAATTTTTTGATGAAACCGGCCCCATACCTCTTTTCTGGGCCTAATTGGCTATATGGTGGGTTCGGGGGCAAAATTGTTCCGGACGAAAACTTTGCTCAATTTTGCCTCAAAAGCCCTCTCGAATTCGTTTTTCCAAAAAACACGTTTTCGGTTTGAATTTTTGTACTAAATCGCACCTCACCTATTTTCTTGGCCAAACGGACTAGATGGCACGATTGGGGGCAAAAGTGTCCCGGAGTGAAGTTTCGTCCATCCTAAAAAACACGTTTTCGGTTGGAATTTTTTGATGAAACCGGCCCCATACCTCTTTTCTGGGCCTAATTGGCTATATGGTGGGTTCGGGGGCAAAATTGTTCCGGACGAAAACTTTGCTCAATTTTGCCTCAAAAGCCCTCTCGAATTCGTTTTTCCAAAAAACACGTTTTCGGTTTGAATTTTTGTACTAAATCGCACCTCACCTATTTTCTTGGCCAAACGGACTAGATGGCACGATTGGGGCAAAAGTGTCCCGGAGTGAAGTTTCGTCCATCCTAAAAAACACGTTTTCGGTTGGAATTTTTTGATGAAACCGGCCCCATACCTCTTTTCTGGGCCTAATTGGCTATATGGTGGGTTCGGGGGCAAAATTGTTCCGGACGAAAACTTTGCTCAATTTTGCCTCAAAAGCGCTCTCGAATTCGTTTATCCAAAAAACACGTTTTCGGTTTGAATTTTTGTACTAAATCGCACCTCACCTATTTTCTTGGCCAAACGGACTAGATGGCACGATTGGGGGCAAAAGTGTCCCGGAGTGAAGTTTCGTCCATCCTAAAAAACACGTTTTCGGTTGGAATTTTTTGATGAAACCGGCCCCATACCTCTTTTCTGGGCCTAATTGGCTATATGGTGGGTTCGGGGGCAAAATTGTTCCGGACGAAAACTTTGCTCAATTTTTCCCTACATGAGCAAACCCTGCATGAGCCTGATCTTCTCCTCCAGACTATCAATCTTGCTGTCCAACTGGGTGTCTTTCCCCTCTGGCTTTGGTGGTGTCGGCGGTGGTGGAGTGGTATTGGCGTTGGAATGTCCTTCTGGCTCCTCGTTGTTGGCATCCCTGTCATCTTCCTTCCTTTGGTTCTCGTCGTCCGGATTTCGCTTTGCTATTAGTTGCACAAAACTGAGGAGTTCGTCGAACTTTCGTTCAAGAGCGACCATCCGAATCTCTTGCTCGCTTGGTCTGGGCCCACTTGTTTCTCCTGCCATTTGATCGTGAATGCAGACAAAACCTAGAGAGGCAAACAACGTCAGGTTAGACTTTGAATTCACAGTTGAGTGCATGACCTTGGCTTACTTTGCAGGTAAACCATGGCTAAGTATGTATGCACATGTATGGTATGCATGAATGCAATATGCACTGGCAAACAGATGGATTTTCCCATTGGGTTGCCAAAATTGGCGAGCCTTTCGGCTTTTGGTTTCATTTTGAAATTTTGGGTGACCATCATAGGTCGATGTGGGATGACACAGGTAGATGTCTATACATAAAGTTAAGTATGTACATGGCGGTCTCAAAGAAATAGGCTTTCATACCACCATAAATTTGACGGGCCTTTCGGCACCTGGTTCCATTTTTGAAAAACTTTTGGGGAACCGGTGTCAGGTGGTATGAAAGTCGTATTCTTGGTTGAACACAATGGGTGAACATCTACATTCCTATACAGAGTTTAGAACTCTTAGGGTTCACACATGTACGGACTTATCAACAAAGAGGTAGACTTTCACACTATCAAAATTTGACGAGCCTTTCGGCGTTCGGTTCCATTTTTGAAAGATTTTTGGGAACCGACGTCGGTTAGTGTGAAGGTCATACTCTTGGTTTGACATGACAAGACTCTACGCACAATGGCTACAAGCGTACTAACGAAAAGATGGACTCTCACATTGCTGAAAATTTGACAAGCCTTTCGGCGTTCGGTTCCATTTTGAAAATTTTTGGAGGGAACCGATGTCGGTTAATATGAGGGTCGTACTTTTGGTTGGGTACGACAAGACTATGTACACAATGCCTCAACTTCCTCCTCTGTGAACTTCACATTCCACACTCCAACCCATCCCTCACTGCCCACTCCACAGTAGCTGTAACATCTTGCCTATTGTTTATCTCAACAAACGCCTACCACCCATGGCCCCTGCTCACTGGTGATCCCACCATTCTTCCTACTCCAATCCTCTAACCCTTATCTAAAGGAACCTCATCGTTACCATCCTTTTTCTTTTTCTTTTCTAAATACAGAACAAAATACAAATGAATTAAACGTAACATGAAAGGAGAAACCCAAACTAATCAATTTGAAACCTAATAAACAACATAACTTCACTCGCATCTCACTTTTCCATTCAATTATTTCTATTTTCTCAGAATCCAAACAGTGCATCAAGTGAAATTCAGTCGCAGAAATTTAACATAAAGGCATAAAACATATGAATTAAACGTAACACGAAAGGAGAAACCCAAACTAATCAATTTGATACCTAACAAAACAATTACTTCACTTGCATCTCACTTTTCCCTTTAATTATTTCTATTTTCTCAGCATCCAAACAGTGCATCAAGTGAAATTCAATCGTAGAAATTTAACATAAAGCATATGATTTAAACGTAACACGAAAGGAGAAAACCAAACTAATCAATTTGAAACCTAATACACAACATAACTTCACTCGCATCGCACTTTTCCTTTCAATTATTTCTATTTTCTCAGCATCCAAACAGTACGTCAAGTGAAATTTAGTCGCAAGAAAATTAACATAAAAGGCATAAAGCATATGAATTAGAAGTTTAGATCCCAAATTTTTCACTCTATACACAAAACCTAAGATACAAAAATCATGTATCTCTTGTTTTCTTTTGTTTTCCCTCGGTTTCTCAGAAACCAAACAACTCCATCAGAAAATTTATTTAAAAAATGAAATTAAATTAAATGAATGAAACTTACGGTGGAGGGACTAGAGGAGGCCAGTTCTGGTCGTGAAAATCCATTTTTGTAGCCGATAAGACGAATTGCACAAAGAGAACTTGACAAAATAAATGTAATTTTGAACTCATTTCTAGATCTGGTCAATTTGTGCATTCCCTTCCTTTCTCTTCTCCATCAATGGACGGTCATTGATGGAGAGGAGAAAGGAAGGAGATCGAAGAGTTTCTTCTGCGATTGAAGATTTGAAATGTAATTTGGGAAGTTAGGAATAAGAGAGAGAGAGAGAGAGAGAGAGAGAGAGAGATTAAATTTGCATTGGGCGGTACTGCTAATACATGTTGCCTTTTATTGGGCTGAACCGGATCTTGACCGGCCCATACCCAGTTAATCCCAAGTGCTTTTAGACTATGTATTTTGTAGTTTTTTTTTTTTTAATTTCAGTTTTGGTTATGGCCTGTGGGACTCATCTGATCCTTCTCGTCTATCTCAACTCTCTTGTTCAAAATAAATAACTTGACAAAACAAATAGGTTAAGGAATTTAAGCTATGTTTGGTAGAAAAGAAGGGGAATTGTGTTTGGTTTGTAAGAGAGAAAAGAAGGGAAACCATAAAAGAAATATGTATCTTTCTTTTGTTTGGTTTGCAAAGGATGGGAAATAGAAAGAAAAAATTTATGTATTTTACTTTTATTCCCTAATCAAGTAGTGAGATATATGAATTCTATGGACCAAAATGTAATTTTGAAGACAAATAAAAACAAATTGCAACTTCACCTTTTTATTCACACTTTGTCTCGATTTCCACTCAAATTTGGGCGAAAGAGCAAAAGGCGGGCCTGATTAATATTCATAATAACTTAGTATTTTTCAAAAATTATATTTGTATGTGGTGCGGTAAGGAATAAGACAACCAAAATATACTTGGAACCTATGCTCGAGACGGATTTTAATTAAAACCTCATTACCCCACTCCACCCCCATGTAGTGACCTCTATAGCCCCTTTGGAGGCTGTAGAGTGGATGATTGGTTTGATCCATTATTAAAATATATATATATATATATATATGGAGTTAGTGATTTTGTCAAATGAATTAAGCACTTCAGCTCACAAATTAAGGCTTTTTCTATATTGAAATTAATTGTGACGCTTTGACACATGGTTCTTTTAGAGTATCAATGCGCATCTACTCCTAGCAGCTATTCAGAAATGAGTTATGGCATTCGATTCAAACTCCATTCTCTTGCTTATATATGTGTCTGTGATTAATTTAGGAGTATTGTTGATTGGCTCACACTACCATTTTATACCACTATTTCACATTACTTAAAATGTAGATAATATTGTCCACAATTTGTGAGTATGTTTAAATTTATGAACAATGATGTTCACAACTTATGAATAATATTGTCCATATTTGAGTCATATAAAATTTAGGTAGGTATGAACATATATTTTTCCTTAATTTAGAGTGGGAGAGAGAGGTGCTCAACATAAATATATATAAGAAACCATTTTATTTGATTATAATTTTTTTTGGAATGAGCATACATAGCAAACACAACTAGCTTCATAGCAGTACTTCATAATATTTTTCTAATTGTTGTACCAGAACTGTTTTTGGAGATTGTCAATAACCTTCTTGTCAAGTTAGAAAAGCCTTGGCAAGACATCAAAATTGATGGGAGGGTTGGATCCAAAAATTGCATTTGCTATGATGATGACACCTAGATTCTGACTGCTAAGACCAGCAAAGGCAAAGACTAGGAATCCTATACTAGAGTTCAGCCCTCTAAGTCCCCAGTGGAGTTGCCACTGTGAGAACCACAACCCTAAAACCATCCATTTTTAGATGAGAGTCTAAACATGGTTCCCAAAATGAGGATTTTCACTGTTTTCCATCCTAATCACTAGGGGAAATTACAAATGGAGTTGCCACCTAACTTTTGTACAAAAAGCTAAGAAGAAAGTACAATCTTTTATTTATTGATGAAATAAATAATACAATGTTTTAGGAAATAAACAAATTACATGATTTTGCCCTAGATACATTCTAAGGAAAAATAAAATTACAAGGCTTTGTGTCCTAAATACAATCTAGAAAACTGAAGTAAAAGGATACATGGACTAATCTAACTTCCCCCTAAGATTAGGGTTCGGGGGTTAGGGGATTGGATGGGAAGGTGTTAGGCACCCATCCAACCTGACC
Organism: Fagus sylvatica; assembly: GCA_907173295.1. NCBI lineage: Eukaryota > Viridiplantae > Streptophyta > Magnoliopsida > Fagales > Fagaceae > Fagus > Fagus sylvatica. The sequence continues at coordinate 15,384,955 of OU015766.1, read as the reverse complement.
TAAATCAGTCTCTAAGGAACTCTTAACCTATAGTTCACGACTCGATGCATACAAACCAGACTCATATTGATGTGACATCATATATAGTACATGCAAAAAAAAACCGAATAAATGTGATTAATCACCCAGCAATTGAAAGTATTCATGCAAAAATCTCTGACCATACATCTAGACAACTGAATATAACATGTTAAGATCAAAACCAATCGAAAACACACAAGTCAGAATCAATGAGAAAATATTTTATGTACAAGACTATATAAATCCGAATAAAACCCAAATCGGTTCTTAGATATATCAGATCGAGTCACTCCTAGTGCCGATCGGTGCCCAGATTGGCCAATTCGGTACCCAGGTAAAAACTGGGACCCGATCGGTGCCCAGGTAAAAACCTAAGACCCGATCGATTTTAATCCGAGAGTTCAGTTGTTGAATCTCACGAAAACCGATTCCTCCATTGTTTTTAACATTTTAAAGTTATGGTTTTCATCCTAACATGCTCCTAAGTCATAAAACACTTGGGAACAAACAAGAATAACATAATCTTAAAATAAAATAAATAATCTAATAGTCATACATCCATGGAAACACCAAAAGGTTGCAAACAAGGAAAGAAGTACCTGCATATGTTTGTGGAAGGAAGCTTCCTGATCCGAGTTGAATAGATCCAACCTGAAAATTGATTCTTGAGAAAAAACTGTTAAATTTGGTTAAAAGAGATTAAAAATGGAATTGAAAGGTTGGAAATAGAGATTACAAAAAAGTTGTGTAATTGTGGTGTAAACCTATCATTACCCATTTCTCTTATTATTAGAGCAAATAGTCGGTAACCCATACAAAGCATGAGAAAATTTAGCATAATATGACATTTTCTCTCTTTTATTTTTTGTCTAAATATAAAAATTGATAATTATGATAATTATTAAAAAAAAAATTATTTTTATATATAGAATATATATTAGTATTAGACATTTATTATGATTGTGTTTATATATATGAAACAATATATTCTTTCTATTAAAGAAAATATGATGTGTCAAGATTCTAATGGAAGTTTAATTATAGAATAAAATTTTTTATATAAAAGAATAAAATTTAAATTAATTATAAATATATATATATTAAAATAATGAGGTGTAAAATTGTGAGATTTCAAAAGCTTATGTGGCGTAATATTATGAGATCAACCAAAAGTAAAAAAAAGCTTGGTTTTACATTATAGTATAGATAATTATAGATTTTTTTTTTTTTTTTTTTTTTGGTAGTTAAGCATTTGGAGGATATTGTTGACCATTGAGGTTTGTTTATCAATGTAATAAAGATGTAATAAAAATCCTTTTAGAACTTGGATATGTGATACTCTCTTTTTTATTTTATTTTATTTTATTTTTTGTTAAATACTTGATGTGATACTCAGAATATTAGCACAACACACACCTATTTAATTACGGGGAACACTTAGGTCCCATTTCACGGGACTCATGTTGATTTTGATAAAATTTGTTTGTCTTGTGGTAAATGTTGTGTTTGTATTGATAAATATGTATTTATTGTTGTAAAAATAAAATGTGTGAATTCGGGTAGAATTAGTGATATTGTGATAAAGTTAACTTTACTACAAAACTACACACATTTTATCAAAACACATACAACATTTTATCAAAACACACACAAATATTATAATTTTTAACACATTCGGCAGGACCTAAGAATTTCCCTTAAATTCAATGCACCCTAATAACGGCATAATGAATATTATATTTCAAATATGTTATGTAATTCTTTAAAATGATTTTTTTTATTAAAATAAATCACATAAGATGCAGGGACAATCTTTAATCCCGTGGGTAGTAAGATATATATCATTTAAAGTAAGATGTTTGTCATTTGTGGTATAGAGACATGTTACTCCAAAGTACATGTATCTTATCCTAAATGATAAATATTTTACTCCAAATGACTAACGCGGTGCAGTATGGAAGTTTGGGGGGGGGGGGGGGGGGGGGGGCAATTTAGGTCTAGTTACGGGATTGGTGTGATTGTTTGCAAAGTATGTGTGTTTTGTGATCAACTGTGTGTTCTTTGTGGTAAATGTGTATCAAATATTGTAAAAACAAAATGTGTAAATTCTAATAACATATGTGATATTTACGACAAACTTAACTTTATTACAAATTATACACATTTTATCAAAAACATACATACCTTACAATTCCCGTCACAGGACCTTAGAATTTCCTAGAAGTTTGATGGAATGATCAATTTGATCATTTATTTTAATGTAAGTTTTATTTTGATCTAAAATTAAGGAAGTGTGTTTATATATTTTTTTGGGTAAAATATAGAAAGCACTCCTGAAGTTTGAGTTAATGACAGAAATTATCAAGATTTTTCGAAAATATCAAGTTTGTTCCTTAAGTGCAAACAATTTTAAGGAAAAATATACAAACAATATTAAGTATTGTTTGTACATAAAAGACAAACCGGATATTTGTTAAAAATCTCTATAGTTTTTGTTATTAACTTAAAATTATGTTTCTTTATTTTACCATTTTTTTAATTGAAAATGTGAATGATTAAATTAACACTAGTAAATGCACATGGACGGAATTGAAACTTTTCAGGTCATGTCGGATGTCAAACTGTAAAAGTACTAGTTAAAACTTTGTTCTTGGTTTTTTTTATTTTTGGTGGATAGTTTGGAATGACATGACAAACACAATGCGAAATGTAATAGAGATAAGACATCATAAAAAACATTCCTCACACACACTTTTCCGGTCCATCTGGTGAATGATTGGTGCAGAAGAAAAACCCGGATGAAATGTTTGATTGCTCCATCCACCAGTCTATCTAACCTCGCACATCATTGATTTTTCTGCTTTCTAGTCTGAGATGTAGACACACAGAATCCATGGACTTGCTTTGCTACACCAGCTTGTATTTTGGGAGCTGGGTTTACAATTTTGTTTCGAAACCCAGATGCAAATTTGGGGTTTTTGTGGCTCTGAATTGAAAAAGCTTGAACTTTTTTAAAGTTTTGGGAGATGGGGTTTTAGTTGTGGAAGGTGGAAATTGAGATAGCTGATTTTTAGAAATCGAACTAATTTTTTAGCCTAAAGTGGTTGGCATGGTAAGTGTTTGATGGAAGCTTGACAATGTCTTTCCACACTTTGCATTATGCATCACATCTATTGTGTCATGTAGATATGCATAGAAACCTGTATAAGACAAGGTTGAATCCTGTTCTAGCTTTACCTCCATCGTCAATTCTCTTACACACTGATGAAAGTGGGAAATTTCCTGAATTCAAGAAGGGTTCTGGTTCAAGTACATCTTCAAGAAGCAGTGATTCTGCTGGCTGTGTAGTCAGTCAAGGGAATACAGTTGGTATCATTGGAGGGGTATCCGTGGGTTCTACACTGAATTTTTTGAGAAAACTAGTTAATTGGAGCTCAAAAGATGGAGAAAGTTGTGTTCCTTTTGTGCTTTGCTCTGATCCTGTGTTGAATAAGGACCTTTTGTCACATGAGAGAAGTTATTTTCCTTCCCTTAGCTGTAAAAGTGAATGTACACGATTAGATCCTACTCCAATTGTGAAGAATTTGCAGAGTAAAAGGGATTTTCTTGCGAATTCAGGAGCACGGTGCATAGTGATGCCTTGTAATGTTTTGCATTCATGGCATGATGAAGTTTCTAAGGGATGTTCTGTTCCTTTACTCCATATGGGGGAGTCTGTTGCCAAGGAGCTGAAGGAAGCAAAGTTGAAGCCACTTGAAGCTGGGAGTCCTTTGAGGATTGGAGTGCTTGCTACTGATGCAACTTTAAAAGCAGGATTTTATCAGGAGAAACTACAGAATGAGGTAAATTGATTATGCAGCTTGTTTCTGTTGTTGTTTAACTCTTCCTTACTCCGCTAAATCTGGTGAGGGCATGTTTTATTGAATACTGGTATTACAGGACAATAGTGTTGTAAAATTGTCTATAACATTTTAGGCAAAAGAAAGTATTTTAAGTACATTGGAGTACTTGGTGGAGAATTCCATTCACTTGCTTCAAATGATGATCTTGTTTGTATGAAATAGAAGCTTTAAAGGGTTCAACACCTGGCATGAAGAAAAATTTGTATTTCCATTGCCATCAGTTCACAGAGTTTTAGAGTTATGCCTTACAATCTGGAGGCTTTTTTCCTCTTATAGTGTAGCCATTGAGTCTTGAAGAGTAATTTAAGTATCATAAGCTTCATGTTGCAGTAAATTCTTTATACTAAATTATTTTACTAACTTTGTTGAATGGTTGAACAACAATGTGGGTTTGGGGAGGAGAGAGAAGAGGGGCATATTCTGATTCTCTGATTTATTGTAAGCTATCTTTGCTTCTCTATGTATGTAAAAGATAAAAGTCTAAAGGCTTAAGCTTAAGGTATTTCTGGTAGAATGTTATTACTAATGTGTTGGTGCCTTTAGTGTAATAGATATTTCCTATGTACTTGGTGCCTATTTCAAATAAATGTCATTACTAATGAAGAAAAGTATGTACCATTCTCCTAGTTCTTTTAGTTCTATATATGGTCTAGTCTGTCAAACCACGATATCATTCCATTAGGGAAATGTCTTATCAGAGCCACTTTTTGTGGTGCATCCATATGAAGAACAGAAAATTCATTGATCTAAAAAGTTCATATCTAGTGCAGAAGGTCTCTGCTTCTGCTAGGTCCAGGAGAGGTGGTTGTTATGCAACCTTACCCCAATTTTGGAGAGGCTAATTCTAGACTCGAACCCACGACTTATAGCTTGTGTGGAGGCCACATGCCATCACACAAAGGTCTGACCTTTAGAAACTCTCTAATCTAATTGCCCTACTAAATCTTCCAGTGCTTTGTGTAACAATCACATATCAAAGAACGTCCCCACTAAAGCAAGGACATGTAAGTGAAGACATTATGCTCTAATTTACCATGGAAATGAAGTATCAATCCGTTAGTAGAAACTGAAAGGAATCCATTTTAGTAACCACAGCACCTTAAATGAGCCATTGTTTGCCAGGTACAGACCTGACCTAGTTTTAGCTTTTCTCTAATACTTGTCCCAATGTTTTACCAAAATTCCTGGCAATGCCTATATATTTTATGTCTCCAATCTAGATGACTGAACTTCACTGAAATGATTCAATTTCCATGACATGTCCAAGTTTGCCAAGGGTCACAGTCTACATAAGGTTTCTAAATTTTTTAATTCAATGTTAATAAATTTTTCCAGTGAAATACTGTAAATTTTTAATGAAAGAAAGAACGTAATCTTGTATATTTAATGAAATGTCAACAAGCCTAGTAAAGGGCAAACCATAGGAGTTGAGCATAAGATGGTTCTTTGTACTTGGAACATGAAAGTAATGATTTCAAATTCTAAACAGGGGGTGAAGGTTGAGAGTTGTAGAAGTAATTAGAAATAACATGTTAATTAAAGAGGTGACAAAGAGTATAATGTTGAATAGGATAGAACAGTGGAGAAAAATACATGTAAAAAAAAAAAAAAAAAAAAAAAAAAAAAAAAAAAAAAAAAAAAAAAAAAAAAAAAAAAAAAAAAAGGCATGTGGCGACCTGGATTTAATCTGTTGAAGACCCATAGCCGGCCCCACAATTTTGGGACCAAGTCTTTGTTGTTGTTATTGTTGGGTGAGGGTTGAGACTTCTTCCTTAGGTAGGGATCTTTAGAGTTTCCATGGCAGGGAAGGAAGATGATTTTGCAAATTTGTGGCAATTGAAACTCGATACTATTTCCCAAAATAGAAAAGCCTTGAATACTCTATGGACAGAGTTCACCTCCAACCCGGTTTGGAGGAATTCTCTATCAACCCACTATGTGTTAATTAAATAAACTATCTACATGTATTATTTAAAAAAGTCACATGACTCATTAAAAATGTCATGTGACTAAAAATACACGTGGACGATCTATTTAACTGTCAAATAGTGAGTTGGAAAAGGATTCCTCCAAACTAGGTTGGAGGTAAACTATTTCCATACTCTATTCCATCCTCTTGAAGTTTGGAAATGATTGCAGGAAACAAAAATAAATTCAAATTAATTGTGGTGTAGATTGGAACAAACAAACTTAATTTTCAGGGCTTATCTAAAGATCTCCTAGTAAAATACTTTCTGAAAAAGGGTTATTCCTTATGGGTTTAGCTAGTATGTTATGTTAGTTGTAGTGTGCTTATCTCCTTCCCCCACTTCAAAAAGATTTAGTGTCATCTCTTGTGATGGTTGGCTTAAAGAGGATACATCAGTGTAAAGATTAAATAGGATCTATGAGGTTGGTTATGGTAAGGTCTTAGCATAGATTGTCCCAGTTTGTGGTGAATATAATTTACCAGTTTTTTATTTTTTTTTTATGTCGTGGAATCTCACCAAGGCAGTGCCCTTTGGACCCACCCTTGGAGAGCAAAACCCCAGATAAATATTTTGTTTATTTAGTCATATGGGCATGTGTTCTGAGTATTGACTGGGTGTAAGGGCACGTATGGCTTATGAAAAATTTGGATGTGGTAGTGCTAGGTGTTAGGTGAGGTTTGATAGCTTTTTGTCTTTGTGAAAATGGGATTGGAGTCAACTGCTGAAATATGTAACTTTTTTATCGTACACTAAGTTTCAATAGAGTTCTAAATCATATTTCTTCTCAAAGTTGCATTCCCTTACATAAATTATACGTTGGAGAATCTTTTATTTGCTAACTTGCTTGACAATGAATCTGTCCCTCGAATTTGTTTTTCGATTTTGGGGAAGGATGTTTAAGAAGTCCTAATGTTCTTTTTTCTTGTTGGCTTGGCACCATTCTGTTCCAGTTATGCTGCTTAAGAACATTCTTTAACATATATTTTGCATATGTACAGGATAACCTTCTTTTAATTAAAAGTTAACTTCATTATCGTTCCATTATGATTTATTCCTTTTACGAGCATCCTTTTAAATTCCATACGAACTTCTTGGCCCCTTAATTCTAGAGGATGTTTGAAACTAAGAGCAGGCTTAAGTAATTTTTAGCTCCTAATTGAAATCATGATAAATTCAGTATATTCTTTTTCGAGAATTGCAACTAAGGTCGGTTCATTTTTTTCCTCTCTCTGCAGGGATTTGAGGTTGTGCTGCCAGATAAAGCAACTATGGAACATACTGTAATTCCTGCAATCGAAGCTATAAACAGAAAGGACATAGAAGGGGCACGCAATCTGTTGAGAATCGCTCTCCAGGTTCTTTTGGTGAGGGCAGTGAACTCTGTCATCCTGGCTTCTGATGATATGCGAGATCTTTTGCCTCAGGATGATCCTCTTCTTAAGAAGTGTATTGACCCGATGGATGCATTGGTCAGGTCAACTATTAAGTGGGCGTAATCTGCTGAAAAAGGTACATAGAGAACACTGTGAATGGGATTAATCTATTTAATCATGTATCTTCATTTGTAATTTCTGCAAATCATTGTTATATAATATAAATTTGATCCATAAATATTTTTATCATGCCTGGGGACCATATTTTCTGAGAGTTAGTCCTATATTATTGTCTTCGTTGTGTCAATTGAGGGTTGCTGAAAGGGAACAACTAAATTTCGAGAATTGTTTGTGAAAGACATGCTTTCTTGGTCTATTTGAAAAACTAAGCATGAAACTATGGAGTCAGTAAGGTTCTTGGAAAGGCCTAGCTTTGGAATATCAAATAATTCTGCTGCATTTCTTTTGATTGAAATGAATTTTTTTCCTTTTTTCAAATATATTGATGTTCACCTTCTTGAGCTCCTGGTCTGGTCATTGCTCATCTCAAGAATATGTTTCCTACTATGAAAGCTAGGACATCACTTCAGCAAGGTTCATAAGCTTGGATGGGCTGCTCAAGAGCTCCATAACAAATGGTAAGTCTGGGTTCACACACCTGAACATGTAGATATGGGGTTGCTTTGGTTAGGCTCATTAACAATTGAGGAAGACAGCAAACATGATGGACAACCCTAAAATGGAAGGTGACAAGATTCACAAGGAATAGGAGTTAAGCACTAGGTAATTTTCTAAAAATAAAAAATAAAATGTTATGGATACTATATATTTTACTATATGTATTTTACTACAACTGTTACATTTAGACGTGGCTGTTGAATCGTCAAACCTATGCTTATTGCACTCTAGTCTCCGGGAATTTGGCAGAGTATGCAACTGGTATACACTTGTTTCTATCAGTTGTAACAAAGTTGTAATCAAATATTTTAGTTTCCCCAGCTTCAATCTTTTAAACTTGTGTGTGGACTTTCTGTGTCTGTCTTTTTTTTCTTCTTTTTTTCATTTCCTTTTTTTATTAAAAAGAGTAAGGTAATTTAAGTCTCCAGCCAAACATTTTGCAGCTTAAGCTATTACTCAATACTAGTCGTGGACCCGCGCGATGCGCGCCGCGCGATGCGCGGAAAATATGATATGAATATTTTTAATGGAGCATACTAAAAAGTCTAGGTTATTTGAAATTGTGTTTTAAATTGCAAGTTTTCCATGGTGAAACATAATGTAATAATATAATTTTTGTAGTTAGATATATATGTAGTGAGAAATGCATGAATGCAGAATGCCATAAAAAAACTAAAGATTGTATAATTTTGGTTAGAATGGAAAACATGATTTTCCATTATTGGAGAAGTTTTTGAGCATTTTGTAAAGGCTATGCTTTCTTTTACAACGTGAGAACTATTAAACCAAGCTATAACCACTTAAATAATCATTCAACACGTGTATGAGAATCAATTGCTATAGGAAGTTTTTTTGCCAAAATGTATATTCATGATATATCTTCCTTCCACACAATTTAAACTAATTGAAAAAAATAAAATAAAATATCAACTATGATAGATCATAATCAATCAATGGTACAAAATAAATTCAATAGTGACAATGACAACAAAACCTGTAGAAGTGTTAGTTTAATGAGGTTCCCAAATAGGTTTTTCTAAGTGACGTAGAGCGTTTTTTTCTCAAGGAGCAGTTGTTGTGTTGATTCTTGATTCTCAGGAGCAGTTGTTGTGTTGATTCTTGATTCTTCAATTCTTCATGTTTTCATTCTACAAAAATATGTAGTGGTAGAACTTATTAAAAAAAATGAAAAATAAAACAGAGGACAGATAGTGGGAGAAATTTTATAATATAAATGAAATTTAGTAGATACATAAATCTGAGTTAGACTGATCAATCTGCAATCTATGACCCTGCATGGTTCTCTGTTTAAGCCTACTACAGCTGGACTCACTTGATCACTTTTTGTGATACTTGCAATGAGAGAATAAAATGACCTCCCACGCCAAGATAACTGTTGAATAGGCATAGTATCTTGTAGTTATTACTTATTAGCAAGTATATGATCAAGTTTAAAGTAAAAAGTTCCGTGAGGTGTTTGAAATAGAGAGGATTTAATAATAAAAAATACCAGAAAATATTTCATCCTTGATGGCAGTACAGAAGAGAAGATGGATAAGGATCCTCTCCATTTAGAAATCTCTCCATTTGTCCATTTCATGGTTAAGATTTTATTTCACAAATCTAACGATATATAGACTGCCTTGTCATTTAAAATTTTAAATGATGTGGCAGTCTGTACACTATTAGATCTGTGATATTTAATCTAGACCATAAAATGGAGACTCTCCATTTTATTTCAAATGGAGAGGATCCTTATCCAGAGAAGATGGTCCGAGGGGAAAGAAAAAATATTTGATGCATTTTGCTAAAAAAATAATACATTTGCTAGGACTTAGACAATCATAAAGAAAAATTTTATAGCATAATTTGGTAGCAAGGAAAAGAGAAAAGGATTTAGTAGTGGGCTGAAAAAAAAAAAAAAAAAAAATTGACTCCTTGAAAAGTAAAACACTTTGATCACCCTTATCTACCTTCACACCTAACCCCTAAATCACAATAATATAACAAAATGATTAAGCAAAGACCCTAATATATTTGAACTCTATTTCTCATAAGTAAAATGAAAGCATAACAAAACACTCAAACTATGTGGCTTGTTCACTTATGACCACATAGTTATTCTCCCTTCTTATAATATTCAAGTCTTTCCAGCATCAATTCCAAATGGCTGTAGTGTCTGACTTTGCAATGCATCTTAAACATAAAGGATTACTGGGCAAGATTTCATGTAGATTTCAAATGCATAGCTTATCAGAGTCCAAATATGTGTTAATCCAAGTGAATAAGTCTGATAAGAGGAGTAATACTGTAATGGTGAATAAGGATTTTTTTGGTTAAATAATATTATTTTAATATTAATTATGTAAAATATTATTGTCCCAATATAATTTGTAAAAATAGCCTGTTTAAAAATCGTGTTTCCGTTACACGATTTTAAGAGCACAAATTGTGTTTCCGTTACACGATTTTAGATGATGTGGCACAACAATTTAAAAAAAAAATTCCAACACGAGTTATGGTTTTATATTACCTTTACCAATTTTATTTCTTCACAGTTCACAGTTCACACGCCTCCGCCTCCCTAACGCCTCCGCCTCCCTCAAGCCTCACGCCTCCGCCTCCCTCACGCCTCACGCCTCCCTCAAGCCTCACGCCTCCGCCTCCCTCACGCCTCACGCCTCCTTCAGCCTCACCTCACCTCACGTCACGCCTCCCTCAGCCTCACCTCACGCCTCACCCCCGGGGATTTCAAATCCACCGTTCGAATATCTTCTCTCTTTAAGGTAACTGCTCTCTCTCTCTTTCCTCTGTAAGCCCTCTCTCTTCTTTGCTGAAGATTGCTGCTCTATTTACTGATTTAGGGTTTCTAATTCTTAAAGTGAACAATTCCTTTCCTTGGAAAGGAGAAACCCTTGCGGTGTAGATAGAAAACCCTTGTAGAGAAACGTTCATTTTGTTGGAAATAGAAATAATTTTCACGAAAATGAAATGGAAATATGATGAAAAAACGTATTTACACTTTCTTCAAAGAACTGAAAATTTTATTTATTTAATTATTTTATGCCTATAGAGCATGTTTGCTTTTGTTTTTAGGAGATGTTTTATGTTTGCAAATGTGTAGCAAGAGTTAAATTTCCAATAATTCCTTTAATATTTTGGAAGCATGTTACAAGGGGATTTTACCCCCCAAAATGATACTGAATATGCTGTCTTCGTTAAACTGTTACTATTTTAGTTCCCAAAATGATACTGGATATGCTGTCTTCGTTAAACGTCAAAGGATTTTACCCCCCTTAAACTGTTACTATTTTAGTTCCCGTGAAATTGGTGAAAGTGAAAAACAACTAAGTATTCTCAGGTTATATGCTGTCTTCGTTATATAGAAACTGCTGCAGTGGAGAAAATTTCTTCAAATTATTGCCTTTTGTTTTAATTTAATCAGCTTGCTTCCTGCCAATGGACCTAAATTGTAGTTTTTTGTTCCAGCATTTCTCACAAGAAATGAAACCAAGGCACTTTTTAGTGCTTGCATTTTCTCCCCTAGGTGCATATAGCACAAGTCTTTAAATGCACTCTGCCTTTGAGTTGTGTGGGCACATCTTTTCTAGAAAGTATAAATATGTTTTGTTAACTTAATACAAATAGACATACCTAAATAGTTGATCTGCATGGATATAATTTAAATTTTAAAGAAAGGGGATCTAGAGTATATCTGAATAAAAAGCTTTTCGTGTGAAGTCATAATTCTCTGACGTTTTCATTGTTGTGAAATAGTTGCATAGGAAATACTTTTCAATTTTTTATATTATTTTAATGATTAGTTGGGAGCTAGGAGAACTAGAACCTGCAATAAATGGAGTCTGCTTCTTTTCTTTGCTTCTTTTCTTTTCTCCGTTTTCTCAATGGGGATTGGAGAATAGCATGAGACCTGGAAAATATTGAGATTCTATGTTTACTTGCAGAGTAATCAATCAAGATGGAAGAGTATTCCATTAAGATGGATGCTCACAGTGCTCCTCTCTCTCTCTGGTAATAGACTTATCCAAAAAAAAAAAAACTTTAGGGTATTTATAATTGTCTTTCTAACTGATAGAAGCATCTCACTGTGTTTGTAAACTCATTTTTAGTATCTAAATTTTATAGAAACATAACTGAAATGCAGAAATGCACTAACTTTCAATTTCAGTACTCTTCTTTTTTCTTTGGGTTATGTGTTTACTGATTCAATTATACAATAGTTCAAGTTTGTATGCTTTAATTGATTCATGATATAAGACTAGATATAAGTATATTTTCTGGAAGGAAATGTATTATTGATTAATTGGAAAGGCCAAAATATACTGATACTTAATGCCTGAGTGTGACTAGGCACGTTAGAGGTCATCAATTCACACCTTTTCCAAATGCAGAAAACAATTATATGTTCAACTTTATGTTCATTGAAATCCCCTTTTACACCCTATTTTTTCAACCTCATTTGTCTTTGTTTCACTTCATAAGAAAACAGTTTTTATTAAGTATCAATGTGGTTAAGAAGTAACTTCCATGAATATTACATTTTACTTCCACCTGTAAAAGGTCTAGTTTCATTCAACAACAACTACACGTATTTTTGTTTTGTTTTTTTTGGGTTATCTGAATTCGTTTAAAGTTTTGTTTTGTTCAGCTTAGCTAGTTGTTGCAGGTAATGGGTTCTTTTACTCTGTTTACTTTTTGTTGCTACCTAAAGCTACTAGGCTAGTGACTTTATACTAGGGGATGAAATTTTAGTATACAGCTGAGAAGACTCAATTGCTGGATGAGATAACTTTTTTGAGTATTTATTTTTCACATTTGTAATGTTGTGTATAGTTGAGACACTCGTGCACACAAATTATGTGAACCATGTGTCTTTTAGTTTCTAATCAATCTTATGCATAGCATGCTGAATTACATACATTAAGTAATGATGGTAGTCGGGGATTTTGCTAACAACTTGTGGCTAATTGGCTCAACCGGATATAGGAATAACTATGTTTATATTTCCTCCATTGATCTATGATGTGCCAATATAATTTGTTATTATCGAGAGAAAGTTATGGTTAGCTGCTTGACAGGGTATAATTTATTTTAGTTTCTCATTAAATATCTACATGAAGTGTTCTTCGATAGGAAGATTAATGGATCTTGCTTTTTCTAACAGGAGGGTAGCATCGTTGCCTTTAGAGGGATGCTCATTGCTAATTACCGAAGGTCTGGAGTTTGAAATTCTTTCCTGGAAGGAGCTTGAAAGTTGTGGATGCTCAAAATTCACTGAGCGCCATGTGTCACCTTATGATTGGTCGAAGATGGGTCAAGCTTGTATTGATGGGTTGTTGAGCCCAAAACTCCAAACCAGGCCTTTGAGCTTGCCTGATGGCTGATGGGGCACTCCTTTCTGATCTGCTGCTATGCTGGGCTTTTATGGAGAGAAGTATGGATCTGCCGTAGAGACTTTTCTGTCAAGCAAAATAACTACTGCAGACAGCCAACGTGAGTATCCAATAACAACATAAAATGAACTCAAATAAGCAGAAAAGATTAGGGAAGATTTTATGAGAAAGGGGGAGGATTATCCCTTGAAAACACGTATCATGGAGCGGGTTGTTTGGGTGTTTTATGGAATTTGGCAAAGGATGTTTTTGATGTGGGTATTGATCTTTTTCTTCTTCTTCTTCTCTTTTGACTTGGGCTCTTGGCTTTTACTGGAGGCTAAAAGTTGTTTTTGGGCTGGAGAGGTTCCCCCTTGACATTACTGTATCTCCTCCTTTTATAATGGTCTGCTGTGACCCATGGAGTTCATGGTTTTGACCTGGCCACCTTCTTAACTCTTGGATAATGGGGCTCTTCGTTAGCCTCTCCAATGAGGTTAAGCTGACAATGTTTCTTGATAAGACAAAAATATTGCCGCAGAACCAAATTAGTGAAAGAGGTTGACTCCATGATAAAAGTTAGTCTGCACATGTTTTCATTAAGGTATTTGAGGTTTGCTAGTCACTTGTGTTCATGCCCCCCAACGGGTATGATACACTTGTGTAGCAGACTTCCATACCTTTAAAGGAAATAATCCCCTTTTACCATCCAATCTTTCCTTAGTCTTTTCTAGTTTATCTGAGTTCATTTTTTATGTCGTTCATGCTTATTCCCCGGAACTCACGTTTGCTGTCTGCAGTAGCTACTTTGTTGACAAAAAAGGCCTTCACAGCAGATCCACACTTCTCTTCAAAAGGCCCAGCATAGCAGCAGATCAGAAAGGAGTGCACCACTAGCCTCAGGCAATCTTAAAGGCCTGGTTTGGAGTCTTGGGCTCAACAACCCATCAACACAAGCTCGACCCATCCTCGACCAATCATAAGGTGACATATGGCACTTGGTGAATTTTGAGCATCCACAAAAGTCTTAGAGTTGTATCTTGTAAGAATATAAAGGATAGTGAAATCCCTCTTTCACTCTCAACCTTGTTCTCTGTTTTCAAAGAGTTGAAATGGGGGCTAGATACAAAGTCTCTTCGTCCATCAAGTCTATTGGGGACTAGAATGGGAAAGAAAGGCGGTAAATTTTTCAAGAGGATGTGAAAGTCTCTTCATGCATTGAATATTGTGGAGACTGGAATGGGAAAGAAAAGGGTAATTTTTTCTAGAGAAAGTGGGACATGAAGTTGCACTTGATAGCCAGAATCTGCATCTTCATGCATAGATGATTAAGGCAAAAACTGCTGTAAGAGTTCTTAATGCAAGGCTGTACCATTGTTCTGTAATCATTATGGTAATTTAGATGGTTAGAATAGATACAGAATATTGACAAAGGAAGATTATAAACATGGTACATATTGCCTAAACCCGTCTTATAGCTTATGTTGGATGCCCTACTCACCACAATTTTTTATTTGCCAAAGCGCAAATTATCTAGTTCATCTTTTGATACTACTCCTCAGTCTATAATGCTTGAATATGCTTGTAACATTATCAAACATCCGTGTTATATATCTTGCTGCAGTTAGTTATCTATCTAGGTGGCTTTCAACTTCAAGCATGTCAGACCTATATACTGTAATAATAACTGTAGAGGCCCATTTTTTCAGTCCACGGTAGACCGAATCCAACATCTGAGTGATCCACCAGGGGTCCAAAGCCCAACAAGCCTAGTGATCCACGGTAGACAAAACATGAAGAGAAATGGCCCAAAAGCCATCCACCAGGTCCAAGCACCAAAGAGATTAACAAAAGCCTAGCCCATTTACTCTCCAAATTCAAGTCTGCAGCACAAGAAGGATCCTGAAATAATTCGAAAAAGAGAGGGAAAATGGCTGTCTCATAAGCACCATTTTTCCCTCCTCTCTTGGCGCGGTGCTCGAGGCACTGAAGGGAGACATTTCCAAGGCAAAATCAGATTTCCAAAGCCACCATAATCATGACAAAAGGTTGGTTTTCTTCATTAACCAACAGATAAGCACTATGGTTCCAGAAAAAATGGTCTTATGGTAGCATCAACCAAAACCCAGAAAAGAGGAAGGAGGCTGGTCCTCCACACCACTCAGTGGTCCACGGTGAATTAACCAGCGGTCCACAGCAAACTTAGTCACAAAACGATCTGCGGTGGCGGCGCCAGCTGCAGCAGATGACGAAGAAGATGAGGCAATGGCCGAAAAGACCAAGAGATCTACCATGGCCGCCCAAATCAGTACCAGCTGAAATAAGAAATGATGAAAAGCAAGCTGGTCATTTCCTTTGTCCACTGGTCACGATGGACCTCGTCACAAAGTAGTCCACGGCAGCACCAGCTGGAACAAAAGTGATAATCAAGGACTGAAAAGACTTGAGAAATCTGCCATGGCCACCAAGGCTACCACTACTCGAGAGCAGTGACCACCACAGCCCAGCACTCCGGTGGTCCTTACTCCTCCACATCAGGGAACTTAGGAAGCACGGTTTGGAGGTAGGGGAATCAATTTACTCAAGTTTTATTTGATCTGCCGCAACAGAAAAGGTATTGATCTGCTGGGAAAAAAATACCAAAAATGGTAAGATCAAATCTAATTAATGCAAAACGTATGTGAGTCAAGTCATCTTAAATGCTTCAGCCCATCATCAAGCATTAAATGCTTATCACCTCCATCCACATAAATGGCCTGAAAATCCGCCGTTCGCCGCAGATCAAATCAGATCTGCGGCAGATGAAAACCATCAGCTCAGCCCCCAAAAGTAAAACTTTGTCAAATCTCCACCCCTTTATTTCTTGGATAAACAGTGATTCTCATGATTAAGGGAATAATAAATCAGACCCTTAGGCATAAACACCACTATAAATGGGGGTGAGAATAAGAGATGAGGGGTTGGTTGGCTGATCGGAAATTCTCAGATTGAAATTAACTCCTCCATAAAAGCTAACTTCAAAAGCTTGAAGGAGATAGTTAACCAACGACAGTCCACGGGACACTTCTCGTAGGTCCATGGTAGACTAAAAGTACTTTTAGTCTGCCACAACAGAAAACTTACATCAAACACTTAACCCAACTCAATAGTACTGACTCATGTACGTTTTGCACAGTAAATGATTCTCTTCCTACTCCCAAATCTCCTAAGTTCTATGATTATTATGTTACTTTGATCTGCTCCTCCTTTTTTGCAAGTCATAGAGGAAGTCAAGTGTATTATGCCGAGTCTCTTGATCCACGGCACTGATCCTTGATTTCTTCTGCTTGTCATGTATATTGTGTTTTCTGTCACTGAATGTGCAAGTTTGTAATATATTTTATCATGTGTTGTTCTCACTATGTTATGATTATTGAATGTTTTGGTGGAAGTAAAGTCCAAAATTATTAGCTTATTTTGATCTGCGGCATTGGTTTCATTAGTCCACCGTAACCTCCTACGTGAGTATTGCAGCCTGGTGGATTGAAGAATACCAGAGGGAATGCACCATCAGCCATCAAGTGGTCTACCACACTTGGTGTAGAGTTTTGGGCTCAACACCCCCCACACACAAATCCAACCCGTGTTAACCTGTTCGTGGATTGGTACGTGGCCCGTACGGTGCAGAAATTTTGTGCATCCACATTTTGGCGACTCCACTGGGGAGTTGAGTTGCAATCTTCCCTCGTTTCATCATTTTGAAGCTGATCCACAGTACTTGGGGACTACAACCATGCCGCCTAAGAAGTCTACCAGACAAAATTCAGTAGCCAATTCTCATGTTGAAGTAGAATCTCAAGGCCACAGCCATGCCATGGGAGAGACACACGCCCAGGGTGGTGGACAGACACTCGGGGGAGAAAATCCCTTGGGTGGTGGACAAGCTCTCGGTGGCGGACAAGTCCTTGGTGGTGGAGAAATCCCAGTTGATGGACCACAGCAAATGGCATTGATGTTCGAAATGATTAAAGGAATGCAGCAAAACCAAGTGGAACTTGCTGAATCCTTGAGACAGCTGAGAGAAGCCAACGGCAACAAGGAGGACCACCAAAACAAGAATGACAACCGCAACCATGAAGAAATGGAAGTCTCACAACAAGAACGACACACCGTTTGTCACCATGTCTGATGTGGCAGACTTACTCAAACAGGAAAGAGAAAGGCCCCCGAAGGAGCCTAGACACTTTGTGAGGAGACCCCCTTATCCCATCGAGCTCTTGAAAGAGTCATACCCGGAGAAATATGACACACCCGTCTTTGCATTGTTTGACGGAAGAAAAGGGAGTGCCATGGAACATATCAGTAAGTTTCTGGATTCCATGGGACCTTTTGCTGCACATGGTGATCTCTGTCTGCGGGAGTTCTCAAAATCTCTGGTGGATAGAGCATACACTTGGTACACAGTACTGCCTGCCGGGTCCATCAGAACTTGGGAAGACATGGTAGAAAGCTTCTGCAGCAAATATTTCCATGTTGAAGAAAAAATTACTCTTGTTAACTTGCACAACACCAAGCAGCAGACCGGGGAAGATCTGGTAAAGTATATCCATTGCTTTCGTGATGTGTCTTTAGATTGTCATGTCAAATACCAAGAAGGGGAGCTAGTCGAAGTGTGCATTGACAACATGCTCCCCGAGTTTCGCGCTCATTTGGCGAATTTGGATATCTCACGGTTTGCCCCGCTACTCCAAAAGGCAAGAAAAACGACCCTCTCTGTTAAACCTCAAGTTGAGAGAAGTAGAGACAAAAAGAGTCTACCACAGACTCTCACTGTGTCCACCGCAACCACACCTAGCGGTACCAAACGAAAGAATCTAACAGAAAAGGCCTATGAGGAGCCGCCTCCGCTACCTTTTACAGCTAAAGAAATGATGGTCATTTTTGATAAATGGGTTCAAGATCAAGTGATCAAGCTTCCAAAGATCAACAAGCAACCCATTGCTGAAAAACAGAAAGATCCCAAATATTACCGCTACCATAGATACGTAAATCACCCCACGGTGGACTGCCGAACCCTCAGATGGGAGGTCAACCGTAAAATCCAAAATGGTACCTTACAACTCTCAGAAGAGCAACAGAAGGTCCACCAGACACCTTTTCCTAACTACAACAAGGGTAAGGGCAAGGCTGTAGTATCAGTAGTGATCCACGGGAACGTGAGTGATATGGAGGCGGAGGAGTCTACCGCATCAAGTTCCTCTCTGGTACTAGCAGCTGTTAGGACTCTACAAAAGAGTCCAAAGTTCAAGTCATTATTCAACCAGCTGGGATTCGGACCTGAAGCAAGAAATGTAGCAACAGAAGCACTCATCACAATAGCAGCAGAATCAGGAGCCACTTGCTTTACGGCAGAAGCTCATGCCAGCCGTGCTTTCTTGGAAACCACAAATGCCATAACCTTCACGGATGAAGACATGGAGGTTCAATACCCGGACCATAGACGCCCACTTTACCTGTCTACGGTAGTGAAAGATGTCCAGGTTAGGCATGCTCTGGTGGACACTGGTTCGTGCCTAAACCTCATTCCCTTGAGCACTCTCCAAGCTACAAATGTGTCACAGCAGAAGATCCAAGGCTCTCCCATGGAAGTGACCAGATTTGGAGGAGTGACTGAGTATACAATGGGGCATGTACAACTCGTCTTGAAAGTGGGGCCGATTGTGGCACTCACACGATTCCATGTGGTGAATGCGGAAACTCCTTACCATGTGCTCCTCGGTAGACCTTGGCTGCACAAACATAAATTTTTGTCATCCACCTACCATCAATGTGTCAAGGGGAGACTCAACGGCAAACCAATCCGCATAGCTGCAAATTCTTGCCCCTTCGATCAGACTGAAGCTCATTTCGTTGAAGCGGCTCTTTACGACGACTTAGCATCCACAGGAGAACCATCCATTGTGAGGCCATGCGGAACACCACTCCCTGCATGGGAAGATATTAAAGATGATCCTGAAATTGATCTACGGGAGCTGCTTGAGCGAAAGAAGAAAAGGAAGGAACGTGAAGTTGAACATGGGAGTCCACCACAATGCGTGCATGTCCAACTCCCCGATGGACGCATTGTCTATCGCTTATGAAGGTGCGTGGGGCCTGATTGCCCACAGCAAGAGGGTCCCACACCTGAAGAGGGTGGTCTGCAGCCCTCATGCCATTTGATACAACAGACTGAAAATTCTGGAAAAGTTGTGGTGGATCAACTACAGTCTACAACAATGAGCTTTGAAGAAGTTACGGTAGACCATACACAGTCTACGATAATGAATCTCCAAGAAGTTGCGGTGGATCAGACAGGGTCCACGGCGACTAACTCTGAAAGACTTGCGGTGGATCAGACAGAGTCCATGGCAATGAATTCCAAAAAAGTTGCGGATGATCAAACAGAGTCTACCGTAATGAGTCCTAGAGGATCTACGGTGGATCATGCACGGTCTACGGTAATGAATCCTGAAGAAGAAGTTAAGGTAGACTAGACAGAGTCTACGACAATGAGGAAAGAGAAGTCCACCACAGCTGAACCAAACATAACTTCCAAAGAAAAGCTTGAGGTAATTAATTTAAGTAATGATCTTGATATTAGTAAGCCTATATCAATTAGCAAGTCTTTATCTGCCAAAGAAAGAAAATGCTTGATTGATCTGTTGCATGAGTATAAAGATGTGTTTGCTTGGGATTATGATGAGATGCCGAGGATAGACTCGGGGTTAGTGGCTCATTCTTTGAATGTGGAGCCTGGTACCAGACCTGTGGTGCAGCCCATGAAAACCTTTCATACGGAGGTGGAGGCACAAATCACACAAGAAGTGAAGAAATTACTTGCTGCTAGATTTATCAAGCCGATACAGCATCCACAGTGGCTGTCAAATATCGTGCCGGTCAAAAAGAAGAACGGGCAGATCAGATGTTGTGTTGATTTTCGGAATCTTAACAAAGCATGTCCAAAGGATGAGTTTCCTCTTCCGAACATGGACTTGTTGATAGATTCAGCCGCCGGTCATGCCATGTTTTCCTTCATGGACGAGTTTAGTGGCTACAATCAAATCCGCATGTCCACCAAAGATGCTGAAAAGACTGCTTTCCGCACACCAATCGGTAATTTTTATTACACCGTCATGCCTTTTGGTCTCAAAAATGCCGGTGCCACCTACCAAAGAACTATGACAGCCATGTTCCATGATATGATGCACAAAGAAATTAAAGATTATGTGGATGACATTGTGGTGATGTCCAAGAAAAGGGAAGATAATCTTGGAATCTTGAGGAGAGTGTTTAACGGATGCCGACTTTACAAACTCAAGATGAACCCCCTTAAATGTGCCTTTGGGGTGTCTGCTGGAAAGTTTCTGGGCTTCTTGGTCCACAACCGTGGAATTGATGTTGATCCAGCCAAGGCATCTGCCATAGCAACCATGAAGGCACCAACCTCTCACAAGGAATTGAAGAGCATTTTAGGGAGATTGTCCTACATTAGGAGATTCATCCTTGGTTTGGCAGCAGTGACAGCCGTGTTCACACCCTTGATGAAGAAAGGAGTTCCCTTTGTTTGGTCCACGGCATGCCAGTAAGCATTTGAGAAGATCCAGGTAATCATAACAAAACTCCCCACCGTATGTGCTCCGGTCCCCGGTAGACCATTACGTTTGTACTTGGCTTCCAATAGAGAAGCGATTGAGGGATTAGTGGCGCAAGAAGATGAAAATGGGTCTGAAAAACCAATCTACTATGTCAGCTGTGTACTTAGAGATGCTAAAACAAGATACTCGGGGGCTGAACGGGAGTGTTTAGCCTTAATATATGCATCATAGCGTCTACGACACTACTTCTTGGCCCACAAAATTCAGCTGATGACTAAGTCCCATCCAATTAGAAGTCTACCACACAGACCGATCCTATCTGGCAAATTAGCTCAATAGCTCTTGCAATTGTCTCAATACGAGATAATCACTGAAACGCCTACAGCAATCAAGAGCCAAGCCATAGTAGACCTCCTTGCACAATTCCCGGGAGAAGATAGCTCATCGATCTCACATGAAGTACCGAGGGGAATGGAAGAAGCTCTGTTGGCAGATCTGGTGGACTCAACATGGACGCCAAAATTCGATGGTTCTTCAACATCTAACTCAAGTGGGGCTGGAATTGTGCTGATAAGAGAAGATGGAGAGACTATAGCTAAGTCTTTCAAACTTGATTTCTCATGCTCCAACTACGCCTCAGAATATGAAGCCTACGTCACCGGGTTGGCCATTGCCCACGAAATAGGAATAAAGCATCTACGGGTGATTGGAGACTCCAACCTTATAATTTGCCAGACCAAAGGTGAGTTCTCCCTCAAGGAACCATCATTAGCACTGTACCGTGTCTTAGCAAAGAAATTAGAGGAAAAGTTTGACACTTTTGAAATCTCTCATGCCATGAGGTGCAAAAACCGGTACGCTGATGCTCTTGCAACCTTGGGTTCCCAAGTCTCATTTGAAGGATCAAAGGTAGATGTCACAATTGATAAGAGGAGTATGCCTATCACTGATCTGCTGAGAGAGAAATTCAAAGAACAAAACCTTGATGCTGAAGACTGGCGGACGCCTATAAAAGCCAAGCTTATATCACCTGAAGGTGTGGCAGACCTGAAAGTGCTCAAAGATTACGTGCTGATTGCTGGTGATCTCTACCGTAGACTGCCTGGAGGAGTCTTAGCAAGATGTGTGAACGTCCAAGAGGCAGCAAAGAAATTAATAGAAGTCCACGAGAAGTGCTGCGAATTCAGAGATGGGGTAAGTCTCTACCATAGACTCCAGCGCCTGGGTTATTTCTGGCCCAGCATGAGTAAGGAGGCAGCCAGTCTACAGGAACAGTGCTCATTCTGTCAGCACTAGCATGAGTCCGATCAGATTTATGCAACATTTATTTCTAGTGATTGGCGCACCCCTTTTCTTGAATACCTCATTGAGAATATTCTACCGCAGACCAGCCAAGTTGCAATTAGACTCAAGAAGTTAGCCACAAGGTACTTTGTGGAAGGAGGCATATTGTTCCGAAAGGGGTTCCATGGCGATCCCTTAAGATGCCTCAGTCTGGCAGAATCTCAAACCGTGATGAAAGAAACCCATTCCGGAGAGTGTGGAGAACATCAAGGCAAGAAAAGATTATACCAGCTGCTGTTGACTCTTGGCTATTATTGGCCAACCATGAAGAAAGATACGGCAGACTTCGTGAAATCTTGTCACACATGCCAACTGCAAGCTAATCTCATTCACACACATCCAACTAGTCTGCAGAACATGGCAACACCATGGCCTTTTCACACTTGGGGGCTAGACCTCATCGGACCAATCAATCCATCTTCTGGTGGATACATCTGGATCTTAGTGGCCACCGAGTACTTCTCAAAGTGGGTCGAAGCCATTCCCCTTCGCAAGGCAACTGGTGCAGCCGTGGCTAATTTCATACGCGAACACATTATCACAAGGTTTGGCATCCCTCACAAAATCATTAGTGATAATGGTACCCCTTTTGTTAATAAGAATGTTAGAGAAGTCTTGGAGCATTATCGAGTCAAGCACCGCAGATCTACGCCCTATTATCCTCAAGGCAATGGACAAGCGGAGGCAACTAATCGCATGTTGTTGCGTATTTTGAGTAAAATGGTTTTTGACTACGGAAAAGGATGGAGTTCTCATCTGGCAAACACATTATGGGCCTACCGTGGATCAACCAAAACAGCAACAGGCTTCACCTCATTTTCCTTAGTCTACGGCACTGATGCTATTTCCCCCACAGAATTATTAGTGCCTAGTCCTAGGATTTTGCATGGGATGGACCTGGAAGCTGATGCTGACATTTGCGCTGAAGCAAGAGTGGCAGACTTGGAAGGTTTGGAAGAAGGAAGAGAGCTGGCCCAAGTCTGTAGTCTACGGTACCACCAGAAGCTTGCTGATGCTTATGAGAAAATGCTCCAGACCAGAATTTTTGCTAAGGGTCAAATGGTGTTGAGAACGGTGGATCACGTGAGAAGAGGTCTCCCCTCGCCGTCTAAATTTGCACCAAATTGGGAAGGGCCATACTTGATCCGTGAAGCATATGATAGTGGCTACTATAAACTATCTACCGTAGATGGCACGACTCTAGTGGATCCCATCAACAGAAAATGACTGAAGCGTTATTACTCGTAAGACTACCACCTTTATTAGCCAAGTATTTTGAATCTTTTGTCTTGGAACAATTTGAACCATGTTGTACTATTAAGGAGTCATGATATGCAATGTCTATACTTTGCTAAGAAATCAAAGAATTCCCACATGCTTCTTACAAAAAAAGGAAAGAAGGGGGAACCCTCCTCTCACCTCAAGATTTTTTTACAAAACAAGCAATAGATTAGACATATCATGATCAAACTCACAAATTTAGCTTGGCACAAATAAAGTATGAACATGAGCATTCAAAGAGACCAAAACTTGGTCATTTGTCCAAAAGAAAGAGACCAAAACTTGGTCATTTATCCGAAAGAAAGAGACCAAAACTTGGTCATTTTTTCAAAAGAAAGACCAAAACTTGGTCACCACAAAACATAAATACAAATATCTGAAAATGAGACTAGAACATAGTCACCACAAAAGGACAAACATGAAAACTACAACGGTTAATCGAGAAGGTTGTCGAGGAATGATCCACCGCGCTCAGTCTCAAGGGTCATCCTTCCCGTGGACACCATCTCATCTTGATATGCAGTCAGCGTAGCGAAAGAGTCTTGTAAAAGGGCAATCTGGTTCTTGAGTGCTTCCACCTCATCTGAAATCCTTTTGCCAAAGAAATGCTGGGCTGTCTGCCGCAGACGCTCAATCAAGAATCCCAAGTCGAATCCTACTTCCATGAGATCTTGAATGACACTCCTCCATGCAAGAATCTGAGTTGTGGTCACATCTTCAAAGCCAGATTCGCTCATTGCAGCCAACACACTGCCAAGAAGGGATAGCATGGGTCCACCAAGGCCAGTGCTGAGCTTGAAAGTCTGCGGTAAAATCACTACGTCCCGCAGACAACCGCAACAAATAAGGCGAGCAATCGTTTGGAACCCAGAAACTGCCAAAGGGCACCAAAGGTCCATTGAAACGCCAAAAGAACTGCTCGAGGGTGTGGATTGGGCACCTTCCTATCAAACTCCTTTAGGAAGTCAGCAACTTCACTAGACAAACTACCAACACCAACGCTTGAACCAGCTTCAACAGTGGGTCTTGGCAGTGGACTAACAGCCGTGATCTCACCAGAAATTCCCACTTCACTAGCATCTTCCGACATACATACGGTATCATCCATCCCAAACAAACACATGATGCAATTAAGTCTATGAGGACATCTCTCATGACTTAATCAAATCTAGAAAAATCTTCCATAGGACGAAAACCAAGTCCATGGGAGCAGAAACTCTCCATAGGGCAACAACCAAGCCCATGGGAACGGAAACAACCATAAGACAACAATCAAGTCTATGGCCAAAAATATACATATCCATAAGACAACAATCAAGTCTATGGTAACAAAAAAAAAAAAGATTTCTCCATAGGACAACAACCAAGTCCATGGAGACAGAAACTTTCCATAGGACGACAACCAAGTCCATGGAGACAGAAACTTTCCATAGGACGACAACCAAGTCCATGGAGGCAGAATTTTCCATAAGGCAGCAATCAGGTCTATGGAAACAGAATTTTTCCATCAAGACAATAACCAAGTCTATGCAAATAAAATCTTTTATAAGACAACACCCAAGTCTATGAAGTCAAAATATTTCATAAGACAACACCCAAGTCTATGAAGTCAAAATATTTCATAAGACAACAACCAAGTCTATGAAGTCAAAATATTTCAAGTGACAACAACCAAGTCCATGGAACAAAAATTTTCATAAGACGACAACCAAGTCTATGAAAAATATGATTTTTCAAAAAATGACAATCAAGTCTACGGAAACGGGAATTCCCATATGAAATGGAATCCTTTCATATATATAAGCACTCAACTACTAAAAGAAGAGAGAAGAGGTCAGAAATTCAAACTCACCTATATTCTCTAAGTGATCACTATCAGCGAGCGTGTCCGCCGCAGAAGCACCAACATCCTTAATTGGAACATCATGGTCTGCGGTACTAACTCCCAGGTCCACCACGAACTCACTTTCTACAAGGCCTTGTGCATGGGTTTCCTCAGGTATAAGGGCACCACCAGCAACTAGAGGGGTCTCGCCAGCAATACGACTAGCTGATATGACAAAGCCACTAGCTAGAATAGCTCTAAAGCTAGGAGTAGTGCCAAAAAGAGAAATCCCTTCCATGATATAAGCCATGGAGACATCAGAACCTGTGGCAGATCAATACGCAACACACGTAATATACATGAGTATACTTCTCATTTACACAATGCGAAGAAATAAGGACAGGATAAAGCATACCTGTGACTCTGCTGCTCAAAACTGTCTGGGGCACTGAAAAAGATATAGGGTCAATGTCAGCATCCACGGTGCTGTCATCATCATGTCCATGGCCAGCGTGGGGGACGATAGCTAAGTCACCCTCCATTGGGTCAGCAGGTTCCATACTTGAATCATCAGCTTCAGGCATATCATCATCATCTGCGGTGGACCCCACAGACATTATTTGTTCTTCAGGCACAGAACCCGGAGTACTATCAAAGAAGGAGCCACTGGAAGAAGAATGATCCTCTCCCGTGGACTCAGCACCAACTTCAGAACTGTCTGCCGCACTTTTCCTTAAATCTTCATCCTGGTCCACGGCAGCAGTCTGCGGAGCATCCTCCCTCAAAGGACTTGCAATAACATCATCATCAGCCACATCTGAATCCTGGAGAAGAAATAGATGATAAAAGTCAGAAAGCATGAACACGACTTCAAAGAAAACACGAAGAAAAGAGGTAACCTCAACAACGACCACACCACCACCAGATCTGCCAGATCCATGTGTCACCTGCCGCAGACTAAAACATGAGAAAACACAAGAAAAGGTGGAGCGAAGGCTATAAAAGAAAAGAAAAAAAAAAAAAAAAAAAAAAAGAAAAAAAAAAAAAAAAAAACAAAAACTAAAACTCACCTTAGAACCACTCCTACTCCTTGTACAGCCAGCAGCACCAAGAGGAAAGAGGGGAGCAACAAACTTCTTTTTCTTAGAAGGCGAAGGAGTCAATACCGTGGATGGTTGTTCCTCATCCGGAGAGGAAGAAGAGACGCTGGTCTTCTTTTGACCCTTCGGCGGACGAGAAGCTACACTCTTCTTGCCTGACTTCTTGGAAGGACTTGCACTCACTCTCTTGAGCTTAGGAGGAGCCACCGTGGACTCAGTTGGTTCTTCTACGGGAGCTGCGGTGGACTCCTTCGCAGCAGATGGCACTGAGGGGGTAGACTTACTTTCCTTCCCAGCCTTTGTCTTCTTCTTAGGAGGAGCAACGGCAGACTCGGTTGGTTCTTCTACAAGAGTTGTGGTAGACCCCTTTACAGCAGACGGCACTAAAAGGGGGGATTTATCTTTCTTCCCAGCCTTTGTCTTCTTGGAAGGAACTTTCTTACAGGAAGGAACGGAAGGAGTTGGCTTCTTAGATGTCTTCTCAACGGCCAGATCCACGGAAGCTTCTCTCTTGCCCCCTTTGCCGTGCTTCGAAAGCATTATGAGTTGGTCCTCCACAACATTAACAGAATTCCTCCAGCCCTCTGGCAGATGTATGGTATAGGCGATCCAACCTCCTCTGACTCCATCCCATTCAGTGAATCCAAGCTTCTGACTATTGGCATAAGATATGGCGGATTGTGAAGGAGGAGTGAGATAAGGGTTAGAAACCAATGGCTTACAGTGGACTGACATAGGAGTCTTGTCACTCCTACCAGCAATCACAAATTCCACCATGGACTGAGTGAAGCGCTGCCAATAAGCACCCATGGATGGAGTATTGAAGCCGAGCCTGTGTCCACCAGGGATCATTACACGGTTGGTCTCACCTCCCCAACAGGCAAATACACGACTCTTAATAAAAGCTGTCAAATCAGCAACACAGGTCGAAGTCTCCTGTGGACCAACAGGTATACCTTGATCAAGCTCAAACTGTCTTTGCACTCGCTGTGGACAATAAGGGATGAAAGAAACACCTGCGGCAGACAAGGTTGGCAGAAAACTCGGGTTCACGGTGGACAAGTATGACAAAGTTTGATAGTCATTAACCTTCAAGTCACGAATCAAAGGAGATGGCTGGTAGAACTTTCTGAAAACGGAGGCACAAGTAAAACCGGGGTGATCATCCCCATACGGTCTGAACAGCACATTCTCTTCATGGTCCAGAGCGTCTACCAGATCATAATCACGGGTCTTTAGACCCACCCAGCGGTAGACCAAGGGCAAGTTGTCCCTAAAGTCTAGGAAGTGGTCTAAGAACTCCCGCGATAGATCAGAAAACCTACCACAAGCGGCTGACTTGTCTTTTGCAGCAAAAAGGTAACTGACTGAATGTTCCCAAAAGAACGTCTGCAACGCCGAAGTATTGAAAGCAGCAGACAAAATGTAACAAGAATCACCCTCGACCTCGCAATCATGGAGCAAGTCCAGTTGCGAGTACAAGTGACCCAAGAACAAGGGTGTGAGGGGAAAACAATGTCCGGTGGATATTCTAATAGCCAAAGGAATAAAAGCAATATTTACGGAATAGCAAGGAAAGTTACCGAAAGTGCACTTACAAAGCCAGTATAGCACAAAAGCAGCCCGGCGGACTGAAACCCCCTTGTGTTGAATGAAGTGTGAAGGCCAACCACTCAGTCTGGTGGATGATTGCTTCCTCAAAGCTGCTGCAATTTCCTCCTCCTCTACAGACAGCTTGATATCAGACAACGAAAGCTCACCAAGGATGGGGAGCATCCAATGGTTAGCCACATCTTCTAGGGTTGGTGTAAGCTCCCCCCAAGAGAAAAAGAAAGTGTGTGTTGAAGGGCACCATCTTCTCAATAACTCACGAAGTGACTCAGTGTCCCTGAACATATTGCAACTCCTGGAGATCAAGATGGACCAATGGACACCAGCATCCAGCAGACTGTCCCAGAAATCAGGATCAAGGATTTCCCGGTCCACCCAATGGGACCAATCCTTGGAGGCGGCGCAGAGGAAGTCGAAATTGATAGGGACTGCCTGGATGTCTCCCTTTTGAATCAGTAACTCAGAAATTTCATCAAGATTGGGGACCCAAGTTTGATCCACCGTGGGTTCCAGCCCTGACACTGTCCAATCCCAATCCTCCATAGGGAAAGAGAAATCCACAGACTTAGGAGGAAACAAAGGGGAACTTGCATACCAGGGGTCAATCAAGGGGAAGGCGAACCCCTCCCTTAGGTCCTCGGCCTCACCAGAAATGGAGGAGGGAGCTGCCGGCGTGGATTCACCTGGAATGGGCAGAAGAGCCATTGGAGCATCCACCATTGCCTCGGTGGACGCCGCTGGTACCACCGGTGGGGTCTCCAACCCCTCGCCTGTATTGGGTTGAAGGGGAGGGCCGACGGGAACTCTGGAGGAGGAAGAAGCCATTGATTGTGGCAAAGAACCAACAAAAATTTTTTACAGCACAGAGAACGGGGGAGAAGAAGGAGAACATGGGAGAGATTCTTTCTTTTTCCTAAAACTCCTTTTCCTTTCTCTTGAAAACCCAAAGTGGTATATAAGAGGGCTACAATAAATGCTCAGGGGGCTGGTGGTTGGGACTGCAATTCACGAAATCCTAAGAGGATTTAATGATGGCTCTGATGAGAAATGCTAGGGAGAGGGGAAGTTAAAGAGAATATCAGTTCTAGTAACTGACATTCTCATCTGCCAAAACTCCCATGAAATGAGGAACCCACGTATAAAAGAAAAAGAGTGGGAAAAGAAATACTACAACGTGCATGGGTGCATATACATTCCATGGAATACTCACCCAAACCACACATCACGTGTGATTCGGGCTCGGGAGGCTAAATGTAGAGGCCCATTTTTTCAGTCCACGGTAGACCGAATCCAACATCTGAGTGATCTACCAGGGGTCCAAAGCCCAACAAGCCTAGTGATCCACGGTAGACAAAACATGAAGAGAAATGGCCCAAAAGCCATCCACCAGGTCCAAGCACCAAAGAGATTAACAAAAGCCCAGCCCATTTACTCCCCAAATTCAAGTCTGCCGCACAAGAAGGATCCTGAAATAATTCGAAAAAGAGAGGGAAAATGGCTGTCTCATAAGCACCATTTTTCCCTCCTCTCTTGGCACGGTGCTCGAGGCACTGAAGGGAGACATTTCCAAGGCAAAATCAGATTTCCAAAGCCACCATAATCATGACAAAAGGTTGGTTTTCTTCATTAACCAACAGATAAGCATTATGGTTCCAGAAAAAATGGTCTACGGTAGCATCAACCAAAACCCAGAAAAGAGGAAGGAGGCTGGTCCTCCACACCACCCAATGGTCCACGGTGAATTAACCAGCGGTCCACAGCAAACTCAGTCACAAAACGATTTGCGGCGGCGGCGCCAGCTGCAGCAGATGACAAAGAAGATGAGGCAATGGCCGAAAAGACCAAGAGATCTACCATGGCCGCCCAAATCAGTACCAGCTGAAATAAGAAATGATAAAAAGTAAGCTGGTCATTTCCTTTGTCCACTGGTCACGGTGGACCTCGTCACAAAGTAGTCCACGACAGCACCAGCTGGAACAAAAGTGATAATCAAGGACTGAAAAGACTTGAGAAATCTGCCATGGCCACCAAGGCTACCACCACTCGAGAGCAGTGACCACCACAGCCAAGCACTCCGGTGGTCCTTGCTCCTCCACATCATGGAACTTAGGAAGCACGGTTTGGAGGTAGGGGAATCAATTTACTCAAGTTTTATTTGATCTGCCGCAACAGAAAAGGTATTGATTTGCTGGGGAAAAAATACCAAAAATGGTAAGATCAAATCTAATTAATGCAAAACGTATGTGAGTCAAGTCATCTTAAATGCTTCAGCCCATCATCAAGCATTAAATGCTTATCACCTCCATCCTCATAAATGGCCTGAAAATCCGCCGTTCGCCGCAAATCAAATCAGATCTACGGTAGATGAAAACCATCAGCTCAGCCCCCAAAAGTAAAACTTTGTCAAATCTCCGCCCCTTTATTTCTTGGATAAACAGTGATTCTCATGATTAAGGGGATAATAAATCAGACCCTTAGGCATAAACACCACTATAAATGGGGGTGAGAAGAAGATATGAGGGGTTGGTTGGCTGATCGGAAATTCTCAGATTGAAATTAACTCCTCCATAAAAGCTAACTTCAAAAGCTTGAAGGAGATAGTTAACCAACAACAGTCCACGGGACACTTCTCGTAGGTCCATGGTAAACTAAAAGTACTTTTAGTCTGCCACAACAGAAAACTTACATCAAACACTTAACCCAACTCAATAGTACTGACTCATGTACGTTTTGCACAGTAAATGATTCTCTTCCTACTCCCAAATCTCCTAAGTTCTATGATTATTATGTTACTTTGATCTGCTCCTCCTTTTTTGCAAGTCATAGAGGAAGTCAAGTGTATTATGCCGAGTCTCTTGATCCACGGCACTGATCCTTGATTTCCTCTGCTTGTCATGTATATTGTGTTTTCTGTCACTGAATGTGCAAGTTTGTAATATATTTTCTCATGTGTTGTTCTCACTATGTTATGATTACTGAATGTTCTGGTGGAAGTAGAGTCCAAAATTATTAGCTTATTTTGATCTGCGGCATTGGTTTCATTAGTCCACCGTAACCTCCTACGTGAGTATTGCAGCCTGGTGGATTGAAGAATACCAGAGGGAATGCACCATCAGCCATCAAGTGGTCTACCACACTTGGTGTAGAGTTTTGGGCTCAACACCCCCCACACACAAATCCAACCCGTGTCAACCCGTTCGTGGATTGGTATGTGGCCCGTACGGTGTAGAAATTTTGTGCATCCACAATAAGTTAACCATAGCTGAATATTGGTTTTTGGAGGTTGGAAATCCATGGTTCTTTAATGCAAGTAATGTTGCATTAGGTTATTGGAGCCAATGCCATGTTTCAGTTTATAACATGTTTATGTTGTTTGAAGAGTCAGCAAATTCGATAGAGATGATTCAAAAAAGAAATGTCATTTATCAAAAGAGAGAGAGTTTGGGAGTAAAGAACACTTGCTTTGCTAGAATAGTGTTGTGGTTGTAAGGTTAGTAATCTGACTGAACTGACTGCAAGTGCAAAGCTTATCCATTTGGTATGACTTGAATGAAATCTGTAACATTGATGACTGAATGGATAGCTTAGGCAACTTTCGAAAGAAATACCGGATTTGCATTAAAAAACAGAGAGCCTAGAAAAATACTAATAGGCATATGGTTTAATTTGATTTGTCCAGTTTTTATCGTTAAGTTATTTAGACCAAATAACTAAACTTTATGCGGTTTTTAAGTTTTTACTTTTAAACTTTAAATAAGTAGCCAAAAACATCAATTCAAATGTCCTATTTTTAGTTATTTTCATAAAATCTTGAAAAAAAAAAAAAACTTTAAAATCGTGTTACGGAAACACGATTTCACATGAAATCGTGTTTTGGAAACACGATTTTAAGTGAAATCGTGTTACAGAGGCCTGATTTTGAATTTGCTTAAAATCGTGTTTCTGTAACACGATTTCACTTAAACTCGTGTTACGGAAACACGATTTTAAGATATATACAGGTGGAGTTCCGAAAAAAGTTTTTACAAGTCAGTAGCCACGTAAGTTAAAATCGTGGGTTCAAGACATAATTTTAACTGCGAAAATCGTGGGTTCAAGACACGATTTTAAAAAAAGGCTATTTTGCTCAATAATTTCAAAACAATAACATTTTAATAAATTAATATTAAAACAGCATTTTTTGACAAACTTCCTCCGTGAATAAGTCTTTCAACTAAAAATTAATTTACACCGAGTGACAAACAGAATTTGTGACTAAATTTTTCATTATCTGCAAATATCTTATCAAGTACCACACATCATTTTTGTATAGATTGATCATGTTTCCTGTCTTTTTCCATGCATATATATATATATATATATATATATATATATATATATATATATATATATATTCCTCTTTCTTATTCTGTAATATAACACTAATTGATCTTTGATTAGAATTTAGAAACTTGTACATGTAGTTAAATCATGTCTTAACAATTAGAATTTTGTACATGTAGTTCATATGCCTCAACAATTAGAATTCAGACACTTATGACTGTGAAATGCATTAAGAAAAAATCTGCCTCACCATATTCAACATATTAAAAAAAAAAAATTGTATTAAACCATATTGAAAAACAGTTAGTTTTTTTTTCTTTTTCTCAGCAACCAAACCAAAGGCTAAGCTCCATTGCACAGGCACACATGAAATCAAGACCAATTTATATATGCCATCTATAGACCCCAACAAATATTAATCCAAACCACTTTATTTACGTGTCAAAACAAATGAACATATCTTTAAGGAATTCTAGCAAACAATTTATGAGCAACACATAGGTAATAGCCAATTCAGATGAAAGAGTTTCAACTCAATCCTAATTAATCAGAAAAATAAAGAAGAACACCCCATAATGGAACGTGGCACAACAGAACTCTTTCCCGCTCAGTACTAGCGGATTGCTCTCCTTCTAAACCCGCTAGGAACCGGCCCGCGTATTTGAAGAAGAAGAAAGAAGGTACTAAGTTGCTTATCTGCTTGGTGCTCCAGATTTATCTATATTTCAAAATTAAAAGCAAAAAACGTCACAAAGAGACACAACAGTCAAATTGAGTGAGTTGGATACTGCAAAGGCAATAATTAATAGCAATTAATCAATTTATATGAAAAAAAAAAAAATTCAGAACAAACCCTAGTCAGAAACCCCAATTCCCAAAATAACATCCTATTATCAAAACCCCAAATCAAAATCTGAAAAGGAAAAAAAAAAGAAACTGGAAACCCATAATCAAATTGAAATCTAAATTAAGCCTCACCGGTGCGACGACATTGATCACAGAAAGATTGTAGAGAATTCTTGATGCTCTCTTCAATGAGTGATTTGAGATATATATGCATGTGTCCACCAGATCTTGAAACGGTTCAAGAAGGGGCTGTTACAAAGCCGAATCTTTAATGTCAAACAAAGATTGTGGGTTAGGTAGTTGGGTGTAATGGGAAGATGAGGAGTCAAGATTGGGAAGAGAACTAAACCTTTCACCGGTAGGCAGAGGAGTCGTCTAAGGGAGGGAGCGTTAGAGAATAACGTGTGAGAGAGAAAGCTAAGAGAGTTATAGTGGGAGAGTGAGAAGATAATAATAATAAAAGCCCAGCCCAAAAATAATAATAAAAGCCCAGCCCAAAAAAAAAAAAAAAAAGTGGGCCAGAATTGGAATGTTATGAGAGAATTGAGAGGTTGAGATTTGGATTGATGTGAAAAGGGTAAATCTGACGTGGCAAGTTTGGGAGGAGACAAAAAAAAATCTCTCAGCTTCACCTATTAGTTTATATATAATAAGTGAAGCTGAGAGAAAGAAGGTACTAAGTTGCTTCTCTGCTTGCTGCTCCAGATTTATCTATATTTCAAAATTAAAAGCAAAAAACGTCACAAAGAGACACAACAGTCAAATTGAGTGAGTTGGATACTGCAAAGGCAATAATTAATAGCAATTAATTAGTTTATGTGAAAAAAAAAAAATTCAGAACAAACCCTAGTCAGAAACCCCAATTCCCAAAATAACATCCTATTATCAAAACCCCAAATCAAAATCTGAAAAGGGAAAAAAAAGAAACTGGAAACCCATAATCAAATTGAAATCTGAATTAAGCCTCACCGGTGCGACGACATTGATCACAGAAAGATTGTAGAGAATTCTTGATGCTCTCTTCAATGAGTGATTTGAGATATATATGCATGTGTCCACCAGATCTTGAAACGGTTCAAGAAGGGGCTGTTACAAAGCCGAATCTTTAATGTCAAACGAAGATTGTGGGTCAGGCAGTTGGGTGTAATGGGAAGATGAGGAGTCAAGATAGGGAAGAGAGAACTAAACCTTTCACCGGTAGGCAGAGGAGTCGTCTAAGGGAGGGAGCGTTAGAGAATAACGTGTGAGAGAGAAAGCTAAGAGAGTTATAGTGGGAGAGTGAGAAGATAATAATAATAAAAGCCCAGCCCAAAAAAAAAAAAAGAAAAAAAAGTGGGCCAGAATTGGAATGTTATGAGAGAATTGAGAGGTTGAGATTTGGATTGATATGAGAAGGGTAAATCTGACGTGGCAAGTTTGGGAGGAGACAAAAAAAAATCTCTCAGCTTCACCTATTAGTTTATATAATAGATTGAAAGGAATGTTCCAAATTCATCAACCTGCCTATTTATCATCTGAATCCTCCACCTTCTTCACCAAAAAAAAAAAAAAAAACATTTTATGTAGCAGTTGTGTACAACATCACTCTCACATGAGAGTCAATTCTACCCCATGTGAGAATGACAACATCACTCTCACATGAGAGTCAATTCTACCCCATGTGAGAATGATGTTGCCATTAGGCCCATTACACCAAGTACTTCTTTTTTATCATGTGCTGAAGTAGGAGTAGAAATGTATGTTAAGTTGGATGCTAAGTTGGAGGAGATACTGCTATCAGCCCCCCTCAAACGATGGGGCACATAGGTGGTCATGAGTTTGGATTGAAGGAGATGAAATTGAGAGGGTTTAGTAAAAATATCAACCAATTGATCAGAGCTTGGAATGTACTTTATTTCAAATCCTTATGAACAACTTTCTCGTGGAGCACAGGATTGGAAACAATGACTAGGGCTCAACATTATCACACAAAAGGCAAAGATCACGCGAAAGGAAAACACCTAAGTCCCTAAATACATACAAAGCTAGTTGAGCTCAATAGTTGTGAAGCCAAGGAACAATACTTAACTTCTATTGAATAGAGAGAGACGGTAGATTGTTTCATAGTCAACTAGATAATTGGATTGGAGCCTTGAAAAAAGATAAAATAAAAAATAAAAAAAATAATGACGGTCTGAGGGGTCATCAGCCCAACTTGCATCAGTAAACATAGACAAAGTAGGAGAAACTAGTTAGAAAAGAATCCAATGTTCAAGGGAACCACAAAGATATCTAAAAATCCTCTTATCAGCAGTAAGATGAATGTTAGCGTGAGACGGTGAGAGTGCATAAACTGAAAGACTTGATGATCCATAAAGGTATAGTGAAAGTGAGACGTTGTAATTCATCAACCAGACTTCAAAAGGAGGTAGGGTTAGGTAAATGGGAACCATCATGCTTAGTGAGACGAGTTGAAGGAGTACATGAGGCTTTGGAAGATTTGCATTCTAAAACGCATGGATGGCATTATCCATTGCAAATATAAAAAATTGGTCAAAAGTCATCTTTTGTAAAGACAACTTTCACGTCTGATAAAAAAAAAAATTAAAAAAAAAAAAAATCTAAAAATCGTCTTTACAAAAAACGAATTTCACGTGTTTTTTAAATTTAAGAAAAATTTGGTCAAAAGTCTTATTTTGTAAAAGCAACTTTCACATCTGATTTCAAAAAAATTTATCTAAAAGTAAAGACAATTTTCACAGGTTTTTTAAATTTAAGAAAAATTTGGTCAAAAGTCGTCTTTTGTAAAGATAACTTTCATGTTTGATTTCAAAATATTTTATCTAAAAGTTATCTTTACAAAAGACAACTTTCATGTGTTCTTTAAATTTAAGAAAAATTTAGAAAAAAACGATTTTGAATCAGAAGTCACCTTTCTGAAAGACGATTTTCACAAGAAAAATCGTCTTTCTCAAAGACGATTTTTGAATCAGTCTATTTTTCAAATAAACTTAAAAAGAGGTATGTTTTCACCCCCAAAAAAAAAAAAAAACATTTTTTAAGTTTGACCACTTTGTTGTCCACGTCCATACTCCACCCGACATTCACTTTATGTCTTAAAAATAAAATAAAAATAAAAAAGACATTGACTTTATTCTCGCTTAGACAGAAGTCAATTTTGTTGCCGTTTAGTTTTAATTAAAGGACATATTTTTCTTGTGTCTTTTTTTTTAACTAAGGTCCTACCAAAAAAGTTGTGATTTTATCTACTTGTTTTTTTCCGTATAAAGTGAGGCCACATAGCTCGTAATAGCCCATGCCTGCTTCACTCTCTCGTGTCATGTTCAAGAGCATGTAAATCATGGACAAAATGTAATTGGCACATGAAAATTGACAAATCATAGTTTCGTGTGTGATTTGTGATGATAGAAAACTGGACTTGAATTTGGTTCATTTACATTACCGACAAGTCGACAACATTAATTAATGTACGTGCATCACCAACCAAGTGATATTTAATTCTGAGAAGAAGAAAAATTGGTTCGTATGGAGAAACCAAGCTTGTACAAATTAACCTACCAGCGTAGTATACTGTAGTAATAATAGTAATGCATGAAACCATGGGCTTCCACTTCTCGTCTCTGTCAAGTCCAAGTTCAAACATTTGCACGAAACAACTCAAAATAGCTGGTTTTTAAGGTCCATGTATGGTGAAGGAAACAAAACAGATGGCTCTTTGTATAGGTCATGGTCCATATATGTGAAGAAAACACAAAACAGGTCTTGGCCCTCTTGGGCACCCTAGGCTCCTTTCCTACTAGTCCCTTTCCCATCCCACCTACTGGATCGTATATATTAAGGAACCACTGAGTTATATACCAAATCTATGCCCATTTTTCTAATTTTTTCTAATTACTCAACCATCCTAACTCGAGGTTTAGGTATGGCGTTAGTCCTTGTGGCCTAGTGGCATATCCACCAGTCCTTGTGGGGTTTAGCCATTCTCATTTATATTTATAATAATAAGAAGTATACTATTTTTTTTTTTTTTTTTAAATCTAATTATTTCTTGTTAAAATGTATCTCCTTGTAAATTGATATACATGATCCTTTCAATAATTTTTGGGTTTGGACCACATCTCTATTGTCTCATTCCATCTAATACAAATCAATTGCAGTAAAGGTCCCAAAATCTAGCTTAGTAAGAGCTCCAAATGTACAAACGATGACACGTCTAATTAGCTCACGCCACAAACCAATGAGTCTACCGTCGGATGTGAGGGGTTTCCTTTTAGGTTTATGATGACAAGGTATGGAGATTTAACAAAATCATGTTCTTTAATGGACTTAAAATATTTGATGAGCTTCGCAGGAGTGGTCCAGGTTCCTTCCATGAAGAACATGAACATCATCTTTTCGTAAAATTTGGCCATAAATCAAGTTCAATTACACCTCACACCTCTCTGCAACACCTTTATGATTCCCAACAAGGTAGTACTTGTGCCCTTTATATATGAAATAATGTGACAATGGGGCAGTCATATCATGGTGTAGTTGGAATGGAAATAATTTGTCAAGAACAAATTAACCTAAAGTGTTCCCTATCCCTATATTAGAGTTCTTCAAATTATGAAAGAAAAATGAATGATTAATGTGACAATCGGAAAGACATATTTGTATATTCATATTTATGTCCTAGAACAGGCAAGATTAGAACTTTACATTACCCTTTTAATAATTCAGGAGCTTAGACCAACTCTCTAATATTGCCTTATTCCATCTAATATAATTAAATTGCACTGAAGGGCACCCCTACCTTCTTATTAGAACTTGGGTTTAAGGTCTTTCTCCTACTAGAAATGCTATGCAAACGCCAATTCGTGGTCAAAATTGTTAATTGAAGGGTGTCCCACAGTCACCAATTACAAAGGCTCACTCAAGAGTGCACCCATTAATACGTGCAAGAAAAATTGGTGGAGAATTGCTTGCTTCCCTAAAGTTGTCCCTAAACTTCTATGTTAGTCATTAAGAACAGGCTATGAACGATGAACAGATTGGCAAAATGGATCCTACACTAGTGATATTTTATGCACTTTTTGCACATCTAAATTGAAGATCAGAGATCAACATTCATAAGAGTTAAGACAAATCGAAAGTTGGGTTAATGAGTAATTGAGTTGGACAGTGGATCATTTGGAAGGTAAGCATTTGGTGTTGTACTTTGCAAGCTGGCTTGGGCTGTTATTAACGGAATAGGATTCTCTCCATTTGGAAACCTCTCTATTTGTCCATTTCATGGTTCAGATTTTATCTTATGGATCTAACAGTGTATATACTGACACGTTATTTAAAATTTTAAATGATGTGGTAGTCTGTACACTGTTAGATCTGTAATATTTAATTTGGATCCATAAAATGGACTCTCTCCATTTCATTTCAAATGGAAATGATCTTAATCCGTTATTAACAGTCTATTAACATTTTTCATGAGTGGGCCATTAATTTGGCGTTTTTTATTTATTTTTATTTTTATTTTTATAATGATGGAATTAGAAGTTAATAGGAGTTTCAAACTTGCTGAGAGTCACGAACTCTATCTACACTGAACTATTATTAGTGCGCGCCACATTTCATTGTTTGCTTTTGTTGAAGTGTATTTCAATCGAAATAGAATTGACAATCTTGATTGGAAGAGCAAAGAAGATTCTTCCT
This sequence comes from Fagus sylvatica, assembly GCA_907173295.1. Taxonomy (NCBI): domain Eukaryota; kingdom Viridiplantae; phylum Streptophyta; class Magnoliopsida; order Fagales; family Fagaceae; genus Fagus; species Fagus sylvatica. The sequence goes on along the minus strand of OU015766.1, from coordinate 15,345,984 downwards.
AGACTACCTTTCTCCCTCTCCAACCAAATGGAGAAAGGTTTCCTCCTCCCAAACAAACACACCTTAATGCTATGTTTGGATGGAGGGGAATGAGAAGGAGAGGTTTAATAACTTTGTTTGGGAGATTTTTTAAGTGGGAGGGGAAAGGATTTGAAGGGATTTGAAGGTGTAAGATATCCCTCCAAACCCCATTTTCATTTCTCCAAATTTGGAGTCATTTGGAAGGAGAGGGGATTAGCTAAATTTAAACAAAACTAAATTGTTAAATTTACCCCTTAAAAATGGTTAAAATTACTAAGTATACCAACTCTAAAATTACTAAGTATACTAACCCTTAAATGACAAAATTCATGTGTAAAAATAAACTTTTTCAAAATTTAAAAACGAAAAACGAACATTTAAAAATTTAGGGATGAAAAACGAAACTCATGTATAGTTTAGGGACGAAAACAATATTTTGGCCTAATTTTTAAAACATTCAAACAAGGGAAAGGGATAATCATTCCCCTCTCCTTTACTTTCCTTCCCTTCCTTCCTCTCTACTCTCCCTTCCCTCCAAACTTCCAAACATAGCATAAAGGGTGGGGTCATTGTATTTGATAATTGGGCAAATATTGTTTTGCTCTAAGGACAAACTTTTCTTTTTGTTAATCACAATATACTAAAACCAGCCAATCTCGTTTCTGTCTTTTATGAAACGTGCAAGAATCCTATTTCTTTGGGTTGTTCATAAACTTGAAAAAAGGGAAAATAGAGCAACCATGATAAAATGCTGATGATGACACCGTCGTACGGTCCTAGCAAACTTGTAATTTCCTTTGACCATTTGGTGATGCTGTTTCCAACTGTTAGGTGTGCGTGTGAATTGTGAGGGTGCATGTGAAGCTGCACCCAACGCTGTGTGTATGGCTTATCAGCGCATGGACAGATCAGATAACTACACCTGCAACTCTATATCCCCCAACCAACAAATGGTCTATTTTTCTAACTAGCTTCATAACGATAAACGACAAGGATCTTGTTCCAAGTTCCAACAGAGCAGCAAATTTCTAAAGAAAATATCCATAATTTGTAAGATTCATATCACCCCTGCCCACTTACCATGAATTAAAAAAAACAAAATATTACTCATTGTGAGAAATGTCGCTCTTTGGGAATTTCAAGCTTTTTAGGAGGAGTAGGGATTTGTATTATCGCACAAATATTGATCAAGATATACCTTGTTTTATATATTTAAAAAAATGCCAGTACAGTAATTCAATGGTGTTAAAAGCTTGACCAATACAGATGAAGGGGAAATTATTACATTTCTATTGGTAGAGAATAAGTTCACGGAAACACCATTAATTTTCACATTTATTTTTATAATTTGTTGAAAAATCATATTGTGATTAGTAAAAATATTCAAAAAATAAAAATAGTATCAATAGTGAAATCATGTGAAATATGTGCGATAGTAATAGTTTATCCCTCACAATTTTATCACTTTAACAAATTATAAAAATAATTGTGCAGATGAATGTATCCTAAGATAGATTGATTGGCAAATTTCTCCCCTCTCATTTGATGGGCCAGCCAGCACCCATCTCGTGTGGCTCTCAGGAATATGACTGACGGATATAATAATTTATGGTTTGCCATTTATTTATAACGATCGAGTTCCACATGCTTATGGCTGAGTCAGCTGAGTCGGAGTGACTTATCCATTCATAAGGCTTTCAAGTTATCAATCATGGTTGGGTGGAACCGTGGAAATGTAAAGGAAATTGGTTGAGAAGTAATTCCTGGGCAATGGAATTTCTTATTAAGGCCGTACCTCACCAGAAAAACAACCAATAAGTGGACGGGGGAGTTTTGGTTTTTATTTTATAGTATGACTTTATTCAATCCAAAATGTAAAACATTTAGATATGAATAGATAATAAACTAGCTATGGAAGGCGGAGATGGACAGGTGGATTTTACAATCTGCAAGAGTTGCATAATCGGGAGCATATCAGCTGCAATTAAGTTAGATACAATCCTACAATTTAAACTATTTGGCCCAATTGAATGTTGCCACATCAATTAAAAAGATGTATCAATTCCAAGTCAGATTTACATCAGCAAAACTAACGGAAATTTTTTTTACTCCGTCAAAACACCTCTTTCCCTTCTCTCTCCAAAATCAGTCACAACATCATCTTCATCACCGCCACCAGTTCCTTCATCAGCCTCACTGCCACCAGAAATTTTCACCTCCTTCCCCACATGACCCATGAAAACTCATCTCAAATGAAGTGCTGCTCTCACAAAAACTCCAAGAACCTTGATTATCAAGACCACCACCTTCATTGCCAAAGATGAGTTTGGCTCCGTACCCACAAGCGAACTCGGCATTCCGGTAATCTTTTTTTATTTTTATAAGCTTTTTGATATCTAGAGAGGAAATCACAGAGACAGTGAAAATCTTGGAAAACTTTGGAAAGATTTTGATGGAAATTAGAAAATATCTGCTATTGAGTCATGTATTACCGGAATTGGAAGTCCATTTGGGTTCTGCAATCCTTTTGTGCAAAATTGCAGTATTTAATTTGGGCTATAGAATTTTAAAATTCGGACATTTTGAAATCTTCTAAACTTAGCAAATTCTACTTGAATTTGCTTGGCAGATTTGGTTATTTGAAACTTTCAGAGGGGTTTGAAGGTGAAGCTAATGGCCCTGATCATCCCTACTTTTTACCTTCATCGCTAAGATCTGAATCTGTCCTCAATCTCTTCTCCAGCGTCGACTTCGCCAAGATCGAATATGTCCCCTCTGTTTCCAACGCAATCACCACTCTCCCTAATACTCATCCATCTCCGTTACTTTCATTTTCAGCTTTCAAAATTTCAGATTTGTTTTCTTCAATTCAAGCCTTTCAAGCTTATTGCTGCAGGTTTGCTTTATTTTTTGTTGGGTTTGTTGCGGACCTTGTGGTGGTGGTGACTTTCAGAATTTTAGATTTTATTGAAAATTGTTTTCATGGGACAGGGATATGGGGAAGGAGGTGAAAATTTCTGGTGGTGGTGGAGGCTAGTTGAGGCGGTGATGAAGATGAAATTTTGTAACTGATTTTGGAAAGGGAAGAGAAAGAGGTTTTGACGGAGAAAAAAATATTTCTGCTAGTTTAGCTGATGTAGATCTGACTTGGAATTGACATATTTTTTAATTGATGTGGCAACATTTAATTCGGCCAGATAGTTTAAATTGTAGAGATTGTACCAAATTTAATTGCAGCTGATATGCTCCCTGCATAATCATATTGGACTCATTTCTTCTCGATTTTCTTTTAATAGTTGAGTTAATTAGATCCCACAATTTCTTCCTTCTAGACTCTAGTTAATGAGATAATTTACGTTAAGTGAAACTTTATAACTAAAGTTTAAGAGATTTTAAAATATTACTCTAAATAAATTCTAGGGTAAATTAGACTGCCTCTTTTGAAATTTCACGAATCAACATTCCACTCTAAACTACTAAATAAAGGATAGTAAACTGATATTTGACCTAACTCTGTTAAGAAGTTGCATGATTTTCTTAGGAATTCTTATATTACTCTTAATTTATAAATAAAACTATCATTTTGCCCCTAAAAAGAAATCAAAATCCCAATATTTCTTCTTCTCATTTTACTCTTAAATCTATTTCTTCTTCTCATTTTTCTTTATCTTTTCTTTTCTTTTTCTTTTTTTAATCTAAAACTATTTAGATACAAATAAAAAATAAAATAAAGAATTATTTGTGATGTTTACCATATATGAAAAAAGAAAAGAAAAGTTAATCAAGTAGTTCATGAACAAGCTCAAATTTGTTTAATGAAAAAATAAATCAAGGTGGAGCATATAATCAAGGCCACTTCTGAGATTTGGGTTGTCCAAGCCCATCCCAATTTTGGTTGCCCACTTACTATTAAATATTAAAAATTAAAAAATAAAGGTCCAATTTTTTTTAAAAAATTTAATGCAAAATAAAGGTTGTATTGTGTTTTTAGCTTGCATTACATAAAAATAAAATAAAATAAAGTAAAATGTAACCCCGATTATGGTGCTTTATAATTAGCATGATTCGACTCAAATAAACAACTTCTCATTGTAAGGTAATTTCTGGATATTGGGATTAAGGATTTGGGATTTGTCTTTACACTTTTGGTAGCCAATGACCTTTTGTTTTGTTGAGACCCAATTATGTGTTTGTGACATTGTATTGCCGGATTAGTAAAAATTTGTTTGTGGTTTTATTTGTACTTTTGTTTTGAATTAATACGTTCACAATTTTTGGAGGAATAAAGAAATAGAATTGATTGTTGAACAACAGAATTAAAAGAAAGTGATGGATTTAATTGAGGAAATTTTGACCTCCATGTATAGATTTTTCAAGGAAACCCAACCTCTCCAAAGTCTAAAAAATATCAAATTTTTTATTATTTTTTTTAAATATTTAACTGATTTTATTTTTCAAGTATTGAAGGGAAATTTATACAATTCAATCTAACGTTCCAAAACAATAAAATAGAACTCCACTATGCTAAAAACAAGGGACAATTACTTTCACTTTTGATATATATATATATATATATATCACTTAAAAATCCTACCCACTAACCGAATACACAATAACCAAACTATTAAAATAAATAAAGTGGACCACTAGGACTACTACTCATAAATAATAAAACTCATTAATCAAAGACTAACATAAAAGACACCAGATAATTCTAAGCAGTAACAAAATAACATTAAAATAGGTTTTTTTTTTTTTTTGCTAGAAAACATTAAAATAGTAAGCAAACTCAATAACCCCATTTCTTATCCTACACGCCACTTGCCACAAATGAAGTATGAACTTTATTTCATGCACGTAACAGTTTAATAGTTTGTTATCTATTGGTCTATATCTAAATTTGTTGATATGTTGCCAAATGAATAATTTTTTTTTTTTTGTATACTAATAGAAAATTTTCTTTTATATATACTAATATTTTATTTATGTATAATAATAATTTTTTTTTTTTTTTATGTATACTATTATTATTTTTTTTTTTTCATTAGTTGCCCCTAAGGGGTTGCTCAAGCCCAAGGGCTTGTGGGATTTACCCCCCAACCGGGCATGCATATAAAATCTAAATTGATGATAAGTTCGAGCTCGACTTAACTCCTTTACAACCTTAATTAGAATCTTCATGCAGCCAAACTCACTAGATAATGACATAAATTTATAATCCTTTGATACTTTGATAATAAAATTTATAATATCCAAGCATTTCTATAAAGAGAAGATTTTACGTAATGGGGTTATAAGTTTTATGTATGTATATGAAAGAGGATAAGATCCCCATATTTTATCCGCATCTACTAGACTACGGCCTTAGTTTTGTGGAATCGTATCAACTTGCTCAACCATTAAATATTTGTGTGGGTTGTCTTTGTCTAATAAATAAATAAATAAATGCTCAATCTTAGATCTCTAAATTAAAATAAATATTAAAAAGATAAATAAATGTATTGAGAAATATTACAGATAGGCAGTCTAAGTCTGAAAGTGAGAGGAGAACGACTAGTAGAAAAGAAAATCACTGAGAGATCTAAGATTGAGCATTTTTCAATCTTCGCCTCAGAACCAAGGTAACCAAAGCCAAACTCACACCTCGTGAGCTTGTCTGATCTATTGGTCATGCACTCATGTCATGTGCAGCTCTTACTTCAACACTTAACAATACAGTCAATAATCAATATACTAATATTACTTGTAAGAAATTTGAATACAAATAGTAACGTGAACGTGTTCAACCTGAGACTTTGATCTATTAAAAGGTTTCCCAGAGTGGCTTTTCCTGTACACTTTCTTGTTGGGGGTCTTAGTAGAGTCTTAAACTTTATGCTACTACACATCAAGAGTGGAGTAGAACTTTATCTAAGAACTGGGTTATGTTCAAATTCAAGTTTTTATTAATTATTTTTATACGTTTTGGCTTTTGGGTTTAGGAAAAAGTATAAATAGTGTGAAGGGGAAGGGAGCTTGGAATAGGAAGAAATTTGTGATGGCATGGATTGGATCAAAATGGTGGGGGTCAAGATTGATTGAAATAGTTTTGATTGGTTTTCTGCTTATGGCTCCACTGTTGGTTTCTGCAAAAGAAAGTGTAGAGCAAGAAGCTTCAAGTTACAAAGTGAAAGAGGAGGTTGAGTACTCGGATTACGTTACGGAAGTTATGAGTTTCTTATGGCAACCGGGGCGATTGGGATACGAACATGTTTGGCCGGTAAGTCCAACTTTTGTTGTTGTTTACAATGGCTGTATAATTTTGTAGGATTACATGTGTTTCTTGATTGATTGATTGTCTATTTGTCCTAGTTGAGTTGATATCTTTTTCTCTACCATCTCATTCTCAGGGAACCAAACTTAAAAACATATTGAATTCAAAGTTGAATCTCTTCTTCTCCTATGTTTTCTCACTATAAAAGAACAATGACTAATGTTTTTGAATGTATCTGTGGTACAACACTCTATTACTCTTTTCTTCTACAATACTTTCTTTCTTTTTGTGGGTTTTTGTATTGTGATATGTTGAAAATTGTGGTTGAAAATATTGGAATTCTTAATTTGAGAGTTTGGGTTCACAGAATATGGAATTTGGCTGGAAAATTGTGGTTGGGACCATAATAGGATTCTTAGGAGCAGCTTTTGGAAGCGTGGGAGGAGTTGGTGGTGGTGGCATTTTTGTTCCTATGCTCACCCTGATTATTGGGTTTGATCAGAAATCATCAACAGCACTATCAAAATGTAAGTACTCTCATCATAGTTGCTCTCACTTTAAAGTGATTAAGAAGCCTCAGGTCTTTGTAGAGTTGCTATGTAGTTGCCTATGGAACTAAGAGAATGTTAAGAAATCAAACCTGTACCTGTTGGAATTTATTCGAAAATTCTGATTGGAATCTTGGAATCACATTATCTTTTGAGCTTTCTATTGCTTGAGTGTCAATACACTGAAACTTATTTGGCCTCTTTTTGACTAATTGTCTTCATAAGCTGTCTGATGTTTATTCCAGCTTGTTTATGAATAGTACTGATTCTTTGAATATTGAAATGGGGGCAGAGATGGACTATGAGATCCTTAATTCTGTGTATACTATACTCTTATTTGATCACATCTTATGGGTTAATATACTGAAAGTCTGAAACTTTTTTATAGAAACACCTGAGGGAATTTTCTGTACTTTGGTTTGTTTGGTCAGGTATGATCATGGGTGGAGCTGCTTCAAGTGTTTTCTACAATTTAAAGCAAAGGCATCCTACACTTGAGCTGCCTGTCATTGACTATGACCTTGCACTTTTGTTTCAACCTATGTTGATGCTGGGGATTAGTATTGGTGTTGCTTTCAATGTGATTTTTGCTGATTGGATGATCACAATCTTGTTAATCATCATTTTCCTAGGTATTGATGGTGTGAATTGCAGTCTCCATATATGTTGTTCTTGGATGACTTCCCTGATCTAGTTGTGATTACATGCAGTTACTTCAACTAAGGCATTCCTTAAGGGTGTTGAAACATGGAAAAAGGAAACCATAGTTAAAGAGGTGGTTCAAAAAATTTCTCATACTATAGGTTGAATTGAAGTTTTTTATTTACTCAGTTTCTTACTTTCTTCTCATTTTTCCAGGAAGCTGCTAGACGCTTGCAAAGTGGTGAGTTGGTCTTGCATTTTCTCTTTGGTTCAAAGAAGTCTATCTTTGGTATTTTAAAGAATTCTTGGCCGCACTAACATGTTCTTCAATCAGATAATGGTATTGAAGACGTTGAATACAAACCTATACCGGGAGGCCCAAATGATATCACTAATGCAGCGACCAAGGAATCTGAAAAGCTAGATGTAAGAATACATAGTTAAAACTTCACTGGCTCATGGTTTTCATGACTGACTTCTTTAACCTTCCCAGGTCTCTATTCTTGAGAATGTTTACTGGAAGGAAGTTGGAATTCTTTTTGCTGTCTGGATCATAATCCTTGCACTGGAGATCACTAAGGTTTTTTTTTTTTCAGCTATGTGCTTACCTTTATAGAAGCCTATAATTTGGAGTTTTCCTTTGCTTTGTGCATCAATAAGCTATACTGATTGGTTTTTTAATGTGTTGGACACAGAATTACACATCTACCTGTTCAGTGGCATATTGGGTACTAAACCTATTGCAGGTACCTTCCACAGATAGATGAGCTATGAGCTCAATACTAAAATTCTTGAAATATATTCTTGGAGCATCTCATTGTTTATTTATTTTCCTTGTCATTCAGTTTCCAGTGACATTTGGAGTGAGTGCATATGAAGCTGTTAACCTTTACAAGGGGAAGAGAGTGATTGCATCCAGGGGAGAAGAAGGCACAAATTGGAAAGTGCACCAGCTGGTTCTTTATTGTGCTACTGGCATAGCAGCTGGTGTAGTGGGTGGGTTGCTTGGTCTTGGTGGAGGATTCATTTTGGGTCCACTTTTTCTGGAGTTGGGAATCCCCCCTCAGGTGCATGCATTTGATTATTTCCTTCAACTTTCAATACAACATTTATGTTAGGCAGTATGTTTGTATTTTGTTGTACACCTAATTTTAATTCCTAGAAAAACAGATAATGAGGTACAGGCCAATTTTACCTCAAAAGGAGTTTATTCAGTGGTTGGATGATAAGCATTCAATCCTATGAAATTTCTGTTTACAATTAACCCCTCAGAAAGGACATTCAAAATAACTGAAAATTATTTGTGAACCATTGATTGATATTCTTGCTAAAATTTGATCTCCCCTTTATGATTCTTGTAGGTGTCAAGTGCCACAGCCACCTTTGCTATGACATTTTCCTCATCCATGTCTGTCATAGAATATTACCTTCTAAAACGTTTTCCAGTTCCTTATGGTAAGTAAGGTTGAGTATTACAACACAAATAATGACTCATATAAAATCAAAGGACATCAATTTCTTTTTTTTTTCTCTAAATTTAACACAAGTAATCATCATTTTTTATAATATTTCTTGCAGCTCTCTACTTTATTGCTGTTGCAACCGTTGCTGCCCTTGTAGGGCAACATTTGGTAAGAAAGGTGATCGCCATATTAGGGAGAGCATCTTTGATCATCTTCATTCTGGCTGCCACAATTTTTGTCAGTGCTATATCTCTAGGTATGCGTCATTTTGGATATATGCATATACTTATTGCAGTTTTCTTGAAATAATTATAATAAAATTGATCTAATTATGCTTCAGCCTAGATATGGATTTTAACTTTTTCATCATAGAATAATGAATGCTTTTTTTCTTTTTAAACAGGTGGGGTGGGCATAGTAGACATGATTGAAAAGATTCAAGAGCACGAGTATATGGGATTTGAAAACCTCTGCACATATGAAGCATAATCTTGAAAGTTTTTCCTTTGACTTTCTCATTCTAAAATTTTTAGGGAATGCGTTTCTCTCCCTGAGCTTCAAAGTTATCATTCTTAGGAATCAAATTTGGGGTTCCTGAGATGAGTAATAAATAGAGCTTGATACTGAACATTTCATGGTTAAGCTCCATTTTTGTGCTTTGTATTTTACAATTTTTCAGGATAGTTGGACTTATGGTTCTCACATTTTGTACCAACTAAATTATAGTATGATAAATTATTGATTGTCTCAAAAACTTAAGATGGTGTATTTAATTATTTAACCATAATTCTAACACTAATTTGATTCAAAAAGTAGTCCAAGGGCAGATACAGAAACTGTCTTGAAATGTTTAGCCCCTGCACCTGGGGACCAATCATCCTTTCTATAAGAAGCTAAATTTTTTAACTTGAACTATAATGCTTGCTGGCTTCTGAGAATCTAATTCATTTATTGGATATCAAGAGTGCCTTTATAACTTCTTGATAATTTAGGGGGATGAGCTGTGTAGTGTATAATAGGGAAATGATGCTGATAAGCCTTTTGGAAAATTTGGTTTACAAGTGTAACTTTCACAAGAGCTGAGAAGGTTTGGCTTGCAAACAAAATGCATTTTGTTTCATTGTAGTTTTGTGAAGGTTATGGACTCTCAAGTTTATAACAAATGACTCCGGACCACCTCATTAATGGTCCTCTTAGCATATAATGCAACCCAAAAGCCGTCTACTTTGTGCATACCAAACTCTGATTAGAACCAAAGAAAATGTGAGAACTGAATTCTCTTCTCCATAAATGAGAATGAGAATGTGATGCATACTGACCATCTAAACAAAAGTCATGCCAACAGTACGTTGTCATTTACTTATTAAATTTCAAAATAAAATAATAAGGGAAATTACATTTTAAACCATATATAGTTTAGAAATGTAACCAATAGAACTCATGGGTCATTCTACAAGACCCACTCTTTTTGTGGGTATGGTACCCACTTAATTGATACCATCAAATGTGATATAAGTACCATCATATATGATGTTGATACTATCCAATGTGAAATTCGTACTATTTGATTTTTTATATATATTAATTTAAATAATAAATAAATTTAATAATAGGGTACCAAGCAATGTGATGATAGGTACCATCATGTGTGATATTGGTACCATAAACGTGAGATTTTGTCTATTAGAGATTCCGTACCTATATGGGTATTGTAGAATTACCCTAGAACTCATAGTTTCAAAAAGTAAGGAATTAAACTTTAAGGTTTTGAAAAGTAATAAATTAAATCTTATATTTTCAAAAGTTAACCCTTAGATTTCATAAAGTAACAAATTAAATTTCAGCTTATTTAAGTTGCACGACATTGTATTTAGAGTTTCATATAGGATGAAAGTTTAATTTGTTATTTTTTCAAACCTCATGATGATTTTTGTTATTTTTAAAACTATATGATTTAATTAATTATTTTTTTAAAAGCTTGATTTAGTTTGCTACTTTAAAAATTATGGAATTTAATTTGTCACAGCCCTAAATCTTAGGATTTAAAATGTAATTTACAGCTATACTAATCATCCTCATTCTAATGCAGAACCTGAAATAAACGTCAACGACCAACAATTTATTTATGCACATCTTTGGGGACCAACTATATATCTATTAATCTATATACATATCTTTGGGACCAACTATTTATCTACACATATCTTTGGGGTTGGGGTAGGAACAAGTTTTCAATATAAAAGTTTCTACACCTGGAGTCTCTCAGGTGTTTGTAACTTTGTATGCTCCAACATGTTATCAACATTTTTTTTTTTTTTTTACCAAAAAAATTTAACAAGGTTGACGGGCTTCAGGGATAGAAAGGACTATTGCACCATATAATTATAAGAGAAAAAAAAAAATTTGAAAGGGTTAAACAATAAAAAGATAAAAGGCTAAAAAATTATTAGATATTAAGGTCGAGATGTTCTCAACCCTGGAAAGACAATTGCATTAGAAATGGGCTTTTGAGTCACTAGGTCCATTGCCAAAACCTGATTTTTAAGGTTAAAATGATTTTCATTCCGTGCTTTTTGGGTTTTACCAAACGCACAAAAATTGCTTTCTGCTCTTACCGTGTCTTTTGGAAACCCACTAGTACCAGATCTCAATCAGGCTTCAAGTGTCTTGTCTATGAGAAACTTCTGCCTAATGTGACATATCAAGAAGGCAATATGTCCCTTTCAATAGCCATTTAATAAAATTTTCATATGAATGGGTTATCAAAATACTTTTTTGATACAAGTACTTAATTATTATAAAAAAAAAAAAAAAAAAAAGAAAGAAAAAAAAAGATACAAGTACTTCATCAATAAACCTTCAATAGAATTGCATAATCAAATGAATTGGAACTTTAACTAAGCTAATAAAAGTTAATCTTGACACTGCAACCGTGACAAATAATAGAACCCCTCACGTCTGCCTACTGTCTACTATGTTGGGGAGAAGAAAGACATGATTATATCTATTTTTCTACTATAAAAGAACCTTGACCAACAATGCACATATCAATGCAAGTTGAATCTATGTTCTTCCTTGATTAAGTGCTGATTTTTTTTTTCCAGGGATTCTATTGGTAAAACTAATTCCGTATCATTTTCTTTAGGGTTGATTTCTTAGTATATTCAGTCACTATATTTTTCCTACAATTCATCTTTCATTACATGATCTTTGGCTTTCAACTGTTTGTTGATAGATGCTGCTAACTCCTTCAAACCAGATTTTGTAGAAAGCTTGATCTGCAAGCATAATAGATTTCTTCCATCAATTGGCTGGAGTACAAAAGAGTCAAAATAAATCCATACAGATTTGCCAATAAATAATTACCGGATTTGCTTTATCACTTGCTGGGTAGAAAAAGAGTGTTGGATAGTCATCTACCTGCAATATGACAATAACAAAGGTACCCTCATCAGATAATCACTTTTGCATTATTCCATATCTCACAACTTTAATATTAGCTATATGGCCAAAAGTATTTCTCATCAATGAGCTTCCAGCATTCTAAATTACTGGGAAACCTGCACCATGTTTATTCTAATCTTAAAATGAAAAAATATTTTTCTTTTTATTGGTAATTACACACACAATGGGTCTTCAATTCAAGACCTCAGCCTCCATCTTATTCTTACAAGGAAAGGAAATGTCATTTGAGCTATAGCTCATTGGCGATGAACAATAGTCTCTCTGCAAAGGGTTAGTCAAGTATTCACATTGATCATGGGATTGTATGAACCGTAGCAAGCTATATATATTGGTAAATATCATTAGCTTGATACGGTTCGTACAATCCCTATATATATATATATTAATGTAATCTAGGAGAGCTTCAGTGTGGGATAGGCTCAAACAAGTGCCTTGAAACATTTAGATATCAAACTGAACAACGATTGAAATTTTTTTTTATTGGTAAGTTTATGCATGCATCTAGTAGGTTTTGAACCAGTAATCTTGCCCTTTGCCCTTTCTTATGAGGGAAGGAGGTGCTGTTTGAGCTAGAACTCATTGGCAAAGGAGGTGCCATTTGAGCTTGTACTCATTGGCAACTGAACAATAATAGAATTAGAAGTATAAAGTAGAAGACTATAACATAATGAAAGGATTCTTAGTTGATAAGACAAGCAACAGGCATAAACCATTATGGGGCATTCATATATCACATGTAAATTAATGAAGAAGCTTCTAATATTTCCTTTTTCTCCGGCTATTCGACATATGTTTCTTCTGTCCTCTACAGCATTTGTATAACTCCGTAATATTAACTCTGTAATATTGCACAATACAGTAATCTGTTGGATTTTAATAAATTGTACAATCTCAAGTTTTACCATAAGCACGTGTAGCTGTGGATAAAAGAAGGGGAACATATAGTACTGAAATGTCCCCAATGCTAGCTATATGGTTTGCAGTGAAGAGACAGAAGGAAATGTGAGCATTTCTAATGGATTAGCCAAAATTGAGTCAAAATTTGACTTAAGACCTTACTTTTTCAATTTTAGCTAACCAATTTTCAAAACACCCACATCCGATTCTGTATTCTAATCTCTATTTCATTTAAATATGGCCAGTATGTATATAGAAGACCCATATATACATATAGGAAATATCATGATATATGTACAGACATGGAGTATTTTAATTTAAAAGCCATAACATGTTTAAAAAATTAGGATTATTAACATCTAATTTAATTAGATTATATATATGTTCCGAAAAGTGTAATCTAATGAAAGTTAATTCAGGTTGTGTTGTTACGTGTATATACAAGCGTTATAAATTAGTTTTGGTTACATATGTATACTGGTAGTGCCGATTAAGGACAAGGAATATTACATTGGGTTGAATTAAACTAATGTGAGCTATGGAGACAAATAGAATTGTCTTTTAGGTATTGCCATGTTATAGTTTTAGGTACTGCCATGTTATAGTTTTAGGGTTGCCTTAATGAGTTTAAATAGTCTAGCACAAAATTTTAAGAACTAAACCAATTAGGTATTAATGATTAAATTTTTATATGTTCCTTACAACTTTATCTTCGCTTAGATTGATAGATAATTATTGTATCTATCCTTATTGAGTCATCTAATCCTTTGTTAGGTTCTAGTTGACATCCCATCGGACATTTGAGGCAAAACTTGGTCTTGGCTATTCGAGGTAAGTGGACTTCGGATCATGACATCTATCAAAATATATATTATATATATAAAGATTTCAAAGAGTGAAAGTTATAATTTTTAAATTATTGTTAGTTCCTTATACTAATATGAGTTCCATAATTTTCTCTACCCTTATTTTGAAACTACAGATACTTGGTAGTTTACTAAAAAACTATTTCATAAAAAGTATTCAATGTATGGTATTGTATAAATTGTATTTATGAAGTTTTAAGAAAAGTAAAAATGTTTTCAAATGGTCAGCTAGATCGTCTGCAACCTATGCCAACACAAGGTTAAGTGTTGGCCTTCGACCGAGGTATCCTATATTGTGGTGTGGTGTATTGTATAGTTTCTCTTCAGAACCATTGTATTGTTATCGTTGCTCAAGAGCTATTGTTATTGTTTACCTCTTTGAGGTTATTGTTTCCCATGGGACTCACCCACTGATTGTTTAGCACCACATGTCTTGTCTGGCTAATGTTTTTATACAATAATCTATTGTTTATCGTTCTTTATAGATTGAATTGTGGAAAACAATTTTATGATTAAGTATATCATTCTTACTGCTTATTGAATTTGAGAAAGTTTTAAGAGCATAGTAATCTATTTCTAGAAACTATGCAATTTTCACTGTACTGTCTATACTGAATAATCATTCATACTGTAGGTGAAAGTTTTGTAAAGCAAATATATTATTTAAGTAATACGTATTTTTATTTGAGAATGTCGTGTGATGTAGTCTCTTATTGAGCAATAAAGTCACCCCCCTACCTTCTCCACTTTTCAGATTAGTGCAGTGAACTCTCTGAATTCGACTAGTTGGTGACTATTGGAGTTGTGAAGTGAAGACTACGTTATATTAGAGAGACATGTTAGTTAGATTGGTTATATTATTCTGAATGTTTATTAGGGATTGTAAATCGTTAATTTTACGACATTCAAAACATATTTTATTGTAAATCGTTAATTTTACGATGTTCAGGACATATATTAAGGCTTTAAATATTGTGTTTCAAGATAGGATGAATTTTTAGGAGACTTATGGTTTTGGAGTATTAGAATGATATTTTTAATTGTTTATATTATGGATATCTAGTTCTGCTCTGCTCCATTATTGGTTGTTAGTTTTCTCTAAGTTACGAGTTTAAATCTCTTGTTCTATTACTACTAAGGTAAGCTTAGTGTTAATATGACAATTCATATACCTAAATCCTTGGTTTGGGTTCGGGTCGTGATAGTTATGCATAACGCATTGGTAATGCTTTGAAGGAACTTTTTTTCCCTGCCAGGCTTGTTAATTAGATCTGTTACAATAATTCACTAATAATTGTTCCACTTGCACATGCAAATGAAGTTAGCTAAAGAGACTTCTTTCTTTCCATTTCTTTACCTCTTTTAGATTCCCTTAAGGTGTTTTTTCTTTTTCTTTTTTTAGGGTTTAGGTTTACACCCAACCTTGAACGCTGACCAAGAAATTATCATTCACTCACTCAATTAACAAAGAAATCATCATCCACTCACTCAACCAGAAGGGTACAAGATCAGACCCTGTTTCTTTCTAGCTTACAGGCCTAACGGAGCTTCAAATATTCCTTATTCTTTCAAACCACTTCATTATGAGGGACTTATCCAAAAAAATAACCACTTCATTATGAGGGATGGATTCACCCCTCCAGAAAAAACGATAAAAAATAAAAGAAAAATAAACAAATTAAATTGCATTTTAATTATCCCCCTGACACGTGATCTACGTCCATTTCATTCAACCAGTTCAAAAAGCTAGGTTTTGTCACAAAGACTGATTCTTTGAAAGTAATGCATACTCAATGTAGTAACAAAATTGCAATAATGCAACTTTTCATAACACTTACCTGCAGTTTTGGGTGTTCATTAGTGGAAGCATCTATCCTTGCAAAGACCAGATTATCCAAACCTTTGAAGTGCTTAGCCAACTTTTCAACATGCTTGCTAGTGGTTTCACAGTTGATGCACCATGGTGTATAGACCTGTTTTTTAACAGTCAATATAAGGTCCTTTAGGTTGACAATTGACTTTTTTTACCATGTAGTCTAATTATTACATCCTAGGCAAATATGTATACGAAAGGAGAAGGATTACAAATCACAATAAAGCACAGTTTAACCAACAGCACTGTAAGATTTCCTGTTTATGAATTTACAATCTATATGATAAGCAAGCATATTTCATATTTCAAATTCCACCAAAATGGTGTCTAGATGTCAGGAGCAAAGGTAAAATGGATGGAAGGCAGAATAGTATCAAACCTCTAGAAGGACATTCTTGGGACTGCCCAAAATCAAATCATCAAATGTCTTTCCTACAATGACCTGGATGCTTGCCTCTTTCTGCAATCTCACAATAGCAAAGACATTTAGAAGATTGCATTAATTTATAAACATAAGATAAAATAAAACAAACATTTCCTAGCTGTATTGGTCCATACATTAATCAAGTCCATCATGTTATCCATCAGACTTAAAATGAACCTATACAGGTATTTGATAGCAATTTTATGAGTTTGTGTTCGTGCATTTCACGACGTATTATACAATGCAAACTAAAGTATAACAATAAATTATCTTAGCTATTTTCTTAAGAACATAATATTCCTCCAAGGCAGTTTAGAGGAAAGTTCCTCCAAACCACTACGTGGCGAATCAAATAAGCTGCCATGTGTACTTTTAATTACATGAACAATAGTCATGTGACTTGTTTAGATGATTTAATGAGTCATGTAATTAAAATATAAAATACATGTGGATGGTTTTATGAACTGCCATACAATGGATTGGAGAAGATTCCTCCAACCCGGTTTTAAGGAAGACTTTATCATTTTCTTAATAGCTCCGCAAACTTTATCTGAGGAGCTATTACTTCGGAATTTTCTAACAAAGAAAACTAAGAAAAATGCTCCAAGCTACAATCACAGTCCCAAAAAAAAAAAAAAAAAACTCACATTATCTGGTATTGGCTGTGACTTGAAGTAAGGAGAAAGAGTACCATCTAGAAGCCGTGTGCAGAACTCCTACAACAAGCCAATTCACAAAACCATTATAGTTATCTAAGCAGATATCTGTCCAAGGGAAATTTTAAATTGGAAAAAGAAAGTTATATTACTTCTATATTAGTTAGGGTCAGATCGGACTGTAACAAAAACTTTGAGCTGAGTCTGTTATCAAATGCAGTCACCTATATGGCACAAAAAGAAAACAATACCATCAATTTACAGCTTCACTTAAGAGATTTTTCAAAAAAGAAAAAATTATAAGAATAAAAGTGCAGTAAACATTTAGTTTGCTAATTGGAAAACTAACCACAGTGTTCTCAGCTTCTTCAAGCCCAAATAAAGTTAAGAAAGGCTTTGCAAGGTTCTCATCTGTAATGTCTATATGTATGAACATTATCTGTATTCACAAGATTATATTAGGATAACCACACTAGCAGAAGTTGGCTAATTGCTATAATGGCTTCAAATGTAGGTCAAAGAAGTTACCTTAGACTTGAACTTCCTTGCAACTTCTTGAAGAGGCTCAAGAAGATTCTTAAAGTCATCAACCTCTGCAAAGACAATGACCTGGACGATAATGAAACGAACCATTAATTAATTTACCTTATAGGCAAGTCTGGCATAGTGGCATGTATAATTCGTGATTTATCATCAAGCTTCACTGAGGATTTAATGCTTTACAGGAAAGAAATACAGACAGATCTGTCGATACTGAAATAAAATGTAACTAATTGCATACTTATCAAAAAAAAATGTAACTAATTGCATCTTGAAAATTAGAATTATAGACATATAAATGAGTGCACAAGGAACCAGTTTCCGTAAATTATTTAAAAATATATGCATATTGAAGGCGTGAATAGCCAAAGACCTATGATGAAGCAGCAACGAGTGAATTATTTAAGGCGTCAAAACAAGAAGAAGAAGGCCAAATGAAGCAATGTGAAAAGCATGATAGGCATTCTGGCTCTAGATAGAGCTGAATGGAAGAAATGGGGAGCCCATTGTTGGGATAAAGCTCCTTTAGAAAATCAACCTTTTATTGGCAGGAACAAGAGGTTCAAATGGTCCATAATTTAGAATGCAACATTTGAGCTAGCCCTTAAGAGCCCAAAATTCAAATTAAGAGTTTTGTCCAATTTTACTTGGTAGTTTATGAATGGTAAATAGGCATGTTAACAAAGTTAAGTCCACAATACACCCTAACAACGCAATAAATATTAGGAGGCATAGCTTCTATCCAAGGCTTAAGCTATAACACTCTAGACTTCATCAAATTTAGATTTTCATATAATTTTACTCAGTAGTTTATGAATGGTAAATAGGCACGTTTACAAAGACAAGTCCACAATACACTCCCTATTGAAGCAAAAAATCTGAGGAGGCATAGCTTCTAGCCAAGGCCTAAGCTATGAAACACTAGATCTTCTTCTTTTTTTTTTTTTTTTTTTTTTTTTTATCAATAAAGACAAATATTATTAAAAAAGACTGCATGTTGTGCATAAAGCCTGCACACACAGCAGCCATGCAATACAGCAAATTAGAGCATATTAGATTGACTCAAGACATCAAGGAAACCCTCAACACTCGAAGATGTTGTAAAACCCCACGCCCTGGACCACTCAAACAAAGAACACATGCAAGACTCAATAAGCTTATCAGTTAACACACTAGATCTTCATCAACAGCTTCTAATAGGCCGATCATAATTAGCTTCTAAAAGTACCACATTAGCTTGATTTCAGGAAAATCATTTCATCTTCAATTAGTGCTTTATTCCCCATTACATCATTAGCAATAGCATTTTTAAGAAAGTTGTTATCACAGGAAAAATCCTCTTTTCAGCCTTGTAAGGTTTTAGGTCTACAATAACTCTTCATAACAATAGCATTATGTAGATTGAAGCACAAAATATGCAGGGCTTCTGACCTTCATACAGTACTCATAATCTTTTCACTATCACAATTATCAACTTCATATTCTTAAACTTAAAAAGAAATTGAGGAAATTTATCTAAAATATCGAAAACAAAGCAAGAAACAGGGAAAGTATAGTATAGGAAATATCAGCACCTGAAGTTTGACAGGACTGGAGTAAACTCTGGCAGAATTTAGCTCAGTCAGTTTAATAACTAACGGAAACTTGTTGTGGTCCAAAAACTGTAATATTTTGTCTGTTTTGAAGGTCCCTTCTGCAAAGCCAAACCAATCCATCATTCAGTCCCTCAGTAAATTGTGGCCAACTTGTGTAATTTTCAGAAAAAATGTAAGAACCCAAGCATAGGACAAGTTCAAAGTGTCAGAGTACACCAAGAAATATCTATCCCTTTTCAATAATTGAAAGATGAGTGTCACAAAGCACAAATTTCAAAATTAACACTTTTTTTTAAAGAAAAAACATAAGGACACTAATTAGCCCTTCCAGGAGAACTAGCATGACCAACAGATTTACTAGCACCAAATCAAATACTCACCATATGGAGTGTATCTTTCTGGCTCACTTTTAACAATCCCAAGGAAATGGCAAGTATCTTTGATATCTGGGAAAAGAACTTTGGCAACATCAATGTTGCTCACTTCAACAAACTGGATTTCGTTGTCAGAAATTGCTGCTTTAGCAAACTCATCATAATCAGGTCCCTGTGAAAATCTCTTATTATGTCAGTCAAAGACTTATAAGAAACTTTATCCTCAAAAGTATATTAAATAAATAAGAAAAAATTCTATTTCGTGCATCCATGAAACTTTGTATGCAATAATTAATACATGCAAAAATTTGCAAAATTTGATAGAATGTACTATATTCTACAACTCTTGATTTCTTACATGGTATAACTATATTTACACCTACTGCATGGAAACATAAAATTCAAATTAAACCAAGGGAAAAAGAATAAAGGATCAAGTCACTTCTTATTCTCATATTCCTACAATGCCAATTTTAAAGTAAAGTGCACAATTAATAACCTTTTGATGTTTTCGTATCTGAGTAACTTGGCCAAGTGCACAATTAGTAACATTTTATTTCACTTCAAAAGTTTGAAGCATTTAAAAAATTTCATGACACGTCTATAGAGCTCAACTCAACCCAACTAAGCTTAATTCCAATCAAATTGGGGTCCGCTTTATGAATTCTTTTTCAACTAATCGATGTCAGCCACACACATCCTTTTCCACCATTCTATCTATTTGAAATCATATTCTCTTTCTTTTTCTTGATAAGTTGAAATCATATTCTCTCTTACCTCCCTATATAGTATATCCTTGGCCAAGTGCACAATTAATAATATTTATTTCACTTCAAAAGTTTGAAGCTTTTAAAAAAATTATTGACTCGTCTATATAAAGCTGAACTCAACCCAACTAAGCTCAATTCCAATCAAATTGGGGTCCACTTTATGAATCCTTTTTCAACTAATTAACGTTAGCCACACACATCACCATTCTATCTATTTTAAATCATACTCTTTTTTTCTTTTTCTTTTTTATGACATAGGGAACCCTTCTAAAGAAGATCCCTTTAAACTCGCCTCTAGGCAGTAAAACCTACGGGTAACTAACCCTACCCGCCAAAACCAGTTGTCAGGTATGCCAAGGGCATTCACCCTTGACGAGCTAAATAATTTATGCTCATGCCAGGAGCAAAACATATTCTCTCTTACCTCCCTATATTGTGTAACCTTTACTCACTTATGTTGTTTTAGGCCTCCAATACCTTTTTCAACTCCTACTTGTATTAAATCACTCTTCAGCACGCAGCTAATCAGTATCCTTGCATCATTAAACCAATTTTACGTGGATCTCACTCATCTTTTCCTTATGCCTCAAGTTTCCCACATGTTCACCCACAGTGCTTAGAAACTATTAGCAAAAAGCAATCTTGACTGCTATAATTGTGACTTTGAACGGTAATAATTGTGACTGCTATTGATATGCCAATTGCTTGTTGTTTAGGTGTCTCCTAGCTCTTTCATTCTACCACCAACACAAACTCAAAAGAAGGAAATAAAAGGCCAGCTAACCAGGATGATTCTTGGTGAAATGCTAGGCAATGACTTAACTGCACTGCACTACACCTAAAGCATTGTCAATCTTTCACATAGGTAGGTGGAGCAATTGAGCCTGGTTGGATCTCTACTAAATCAAGTATGAAGCATATTAAAAGTTTCTCATTTCGTGGATCAATCTTTTAATAGATTTTTTCATTAACTCCAAAGTTGAGCTAGCTGCACAGTGGCTAGTGCAGAAGAAAAGCACTATCATGGCAATGTGATGCCAGTCACTTGGTTAATGTTATTGCAACCTCTAGCTTCTGTGAAGTAGTCATAAGTAAGATGTTTTCTCTCGAAATGACTCTCTCTCTCTTTCTCGGTAGCTTTCTTGGTGGTTTTCCTTCATTACATTTGGTTGCTTAATCTTAGTCATGGTGGAAAATCGTTATTTTCACGTAGAATCAAAATCGTACGAAATAGTTCGATATGCTACTGAGTTACGTATTATAGAACGAGGGAAAAATCAGGTTTAGCCATGTGACGATGGGGTTAGAAACGGCACGGTGGTGTCGTGACATTTTGGTAGAGATTGCTGCATTGCCTGTTGATCAGAACGCATTTCGATCGTTCCAGGAAAGGAATAAAGTTTTTGTTATTCAGAAACAGAGGAATGGGAAAGGCCGCTTCATATCAGTAACAGTGTTGGGTGAATCCAAAGATAAAGGTGTTGTGATTATACCTGAGGGAAGGGAAGGAGGGGGATGGCGTGGGTTTAGTCAAGAAGTTGATGGTGTCCTGACACCGGCGGTTTCTACTTTGCATCACCAACGGCGGCAGACGCCGTCACCTGTAGCTTCAGGGGTACACAAAAATTCAAATACGGGAGGTGAATCAAGAACATTTAAGGAAGCCGTGATTCACGGCAATGAAATCCCAAAATTTTTGCATGCAAACAATGGAGGAAGAGTTGACTTCCAAGATTCCAGTAAAGCTGTTATGGATTCTGTGGAGATTTTTTTGAAGGTAATTGTTGGGCACGGGCTTGATAATAAATGGGAGGTTAAATGGGCTGGGGTGGTGGACAAACCAAGCCCGATTGAAATTCAACAAGGCCCTCTCCCTCATCCCGTAACGCCTGGGCCAAACTTAAACAACAAGCCCAACTTTCCTATTAATACAAATAAGCCTCCCATTGTTACCAAACCCAACAATTCGGCCCAAGCTTATAAGGCCACTGTCATTGATAAATCTAAAGGCCCAAAGCCTGCTCCAAGATATGTCTGGAGACCACGAGGAGCCTCGAAGAAGCTTCCAGAGTTCGATGGTGAGGCCTCAGGGTCCCGAAGTCTAGACCGAGTCTCCATGTGTAGTGAGGAGACGGAGTCCCTTCACTCCGAGTCAAGCATGGTGTCGGCCTCTCAGCTACCACCTATCGCCGAGGTTCTCCAGGGGATCGGAGAGCGGTGGCAAAGACCTGGGGTTCTTCGAGCGAATGGTTTATTGATCTTCGAGATGGCCGGCGGGTGAGGTTGCCGATGGACTTGCACAATCCGGTCGCCGATCATGAAGACGAGACTACCCAGTAACTCGTTCAGTGGGTCTCGGCTCATCGTGAGAATTTTGATGTGGGCCGTGACGATGAAGTGTCTACATGGGGGTCACAAGAGTTGGAGGATGGGTCCGAGATTTCCTGGGTGGAGGAGGATACGGCCATCATTGATATAGGTGAGGGGGGTGGGATTGACAATTCTCTGGCACTTGTGTCTAGTGGTGCACAATCCGAAGCTCTTGTTGTAAATGATGACTGTGAGGTGGAGGGGAGTGGGGAGATGGTGCCACTTATGGTGGAGCCTCTGGCGATAGCAATCCCACAGGCTGTGGTTCACGAAAGTGGTGAGGAGGTTCAGGCATCTGGTAGAGCACCTTCAGAGAAAGTGCTGAGGAAGCTAAAAGGGGTTGGGAAAGTTTTGGGATCAAGTTTTGAGGGATATGAACAAAGAGTTCTGGAGTTATTAATGGACATTGAAGCTAGACACCAACAGAAGCATGATGGGATGATCAGCTCTCGTAGGCCTTCTAGCTCAAGGAGAAAAAGTTGCAGGGAGCTTAAAGGTCTAGTCAGTTCCATAAATTATGAGGCCAAAAACAGCAGGGAGGCAAAGGGGAAGGCTAAGGTACAAGAGGGGGATATTATGGTATATCAATGAGTGTGCAGATTTTATCTTGGAATGTAAGAGGGTTGCACGATCCGGGGAAGAGACTTCGTATCAAGCACATGCTCAAGCTTTGGAGGCTAGATATCATCTGTCTTCAAGAGACAAAGCTGGAATTGATTTCAAATGCAATTGTTCAAAGCCTTTGGAGATGTCACCACGTGGATTGGATGTTTTTAGGATCCAATGGGGCATCGGGTGGGATTCTTTTAATGTGGGACAAGAGGTTAGTGGAGAAAATTGAGGATGCTGTTGGGATATACTTTGTCTCTTGCAAGTTCAGAAATGTAGCAGACCAGAAAGTGTGGATGTATTCTGGAGTCTATGGGCCAAATGTTGATAGAGAAAGGAGTATTATGTGGGATGAGCTTGCAGGGATTCGAAGCTGGTGGGGGGTGCCATGGTGTGTGGGCGGTGACTTTAATGTGGTGCGTTTCCCTTCGGAAAGGATGGGTGCAGCGGGTTTCTCTCCAGCCATGTATGATTTCTCTGATTTTATTTCTGACCATGGTTTGATTGATATCCCGTTGTCTGGGGGTAATTTTACTTGGTCAAACAATCGGGATATAGTGTCTATGTCGAGGATTGATCGGTTTTTATACACTGCTGATTGGGAGGAGGGTTTTATTACCATAGCTCAGAAACGTCTGGTCAGGCTAACTTCTGATCATTTTCCTATCATGTTGGAGTGTGGTAGTATTCCAAGGGGAAGACGGCCTTTTCGGTTTGAAAATATGTGGTTAAAGGCGGAAGGCTTTTTTGGAGCGGGTCCGTAATTGGTGGGATTCCTATCATTTCTTTGGAAATGCTAGTTTTGTTTTGGCCAACAAGCTGAAAGCTTTAAAGAGGGACCTAAAAAAATGGAATGAAGATGAATTTGGGCATGTCACTATGAAGAAGAATATGCTGATGGCTGATTTGAGAGAGCTGGATTTGGAAGAGGAAAGTCGGCCTTTATCGGCTGTTGAAAAAAGTAAAAAAGAGACAACCATCATAGAGCTGGACAAGTTGATCTTGATGGAAGAAATCAGTTGGAGACAAAAATCTCAGCTTTATGGCTCCAAGAAGGAGATAAGAACTCGAAATTCTTTCACAGGCTAGCAAACTCACATCGAATTGCCAATTCCATTGCTAAGTTGAGTATTGATGGCAACATGTCTTATAACCAAGATGAAATTAGAGACGACATTGCCTCCCTTTATGAGCACTTGTACACAGAGAATGATTATAGTCGCCCTTTGTTAGATGGGATTCAATTTTCTGCTCTTTCAGAAGAGGATGCTATGTGGCTAGAGCGTCCTTTTGATAAAAATGAGATTGTTAATGTGGTGAAAGGTTTTAATGGGGACAAGGCTCCGGGGCCGGATGGTTTCTCTTTGGCGTTTTTTCAGCAGTGTTGGAGTGTTGTTGGGAGTGAGGTGGTGGTTGTGTGTCAGGACTTTCATGAGCATTGTCATTTCGAAAGAAGTCTCAATGCTAATTTTGTTTCTCATTCCTAAGAAACATGGGGCTGATGAGATTAAAGATTTCAGACCTATTAGCTTGGTTGGGGGTATGTATAAGATAATTGCTAAGATGTTGGCGAATAGATTGAGTGGTGTTTTGGGTAAGATTATCTCTCCATCTCAAAATGCTTTTGTGAAGGGTAGGCAAATTTTAGATTCTGTGCTCATTGCTAATGAGTGTCTTGATAGCAGACTAAAAGCTGCAGCTCCAGGTGTGATTTGTAAACTGGATCTGGAAAAAGCATACGATCATGTGAATTGGGAGTTTTTGTTGTATTTACTTAAGAGATGTGACTTTTCAGAGAAATGGAAGAGGTGGATTTCCTTCTATATCTCTACTATCAGGTTCTCTATATTGGTTAATGGTAGCCCTTGTGGGTTTTTTCAGAGCTCTCAGGGTATTCGTCAAAGGGACCCTTTATCTCCTTTACTATTTGTGCTAGTCATGGAGGCTTTGAGTAGGCTGATTGACAAGGCTAGTGGAGTTGGGTTGTTATCTGGATTTTCTGTGGGAGGGGAGGAGTCTGTTCCTTTAATGATATCTCACCTTTTGTTTGCTGATGATACCCTCATTTTTTGTGAAGCAAATCCGGATAGCCTTACCTACTTGCGGGTTATTCTTACTTGTTTTGAAGCTTCTTCAGGGCTGAGAGTAAATCTGGGGAAATCTGAGTTGGTGCAAGTGGGCGAGGTGCCTCATCTGGAGGCTCTAGCGGATATATTGGGTTGCAAAACAGCCACATTCCCAATGAAATATTTGGGGCTCCCATTAGGGGCACACTTCAAAGCGCAATCTATATGGGATCCGATAGTGGAGAAGTTGGATCGCCGGTTAGCAGGGTGGAAGCGGATGTATCTCTCTAAGGGTGGTCGCCTTACTCTAATTAAGAGCACCCTTTCTAATCTGCCAACGTACTAATTGTCCCTATTTCCTATTCCTGCTTCTGTGGCTCAGAGAATTGAGAAAATTCAGAGAAATTTTTTATGGGGAAATTCTGAAGAGGTGATTAAGTTTCATCTGGTGAGGTAGGATCATATCTGTACTCCCTACTCGAATGGAGGGTTGAATATTCGCAATTTGCGAAGATTCAATGAAACATTATTAGGGAAATGGCTTTGGAGATTCAGGGTGGAGAGGGAGGCGCTTTGGAGACAGGTTGTGGTGATAAAATATGGCTCCTTGGAGGGTGGGTGGTGTTCTAAAATGCCCACAGGGCCTTATGGAGTTGGGTTATGGAAATTTATTCGTTCTGGATGGGATAAATTTTCTAGAATGCTGAAGTTTGAGGTGGGGGATGGTTCCCGAATTCGCTTTTGGGATGATGTGTGGTGCAATGATGGTTCTCTAAGGGATGCGTATCCAGAGTTGTTTCGTCTTGCTAGAGACAAAGAGGCTTGTGTGGCTGATAATTTTCAGCGACTAGGAGCTTCTATTCATTAGGAGGTGACGTTTTCTCAGTTGGCTCAAGATTGGGAGGTGGAATCCTTTCTATCATTTCTGGAGCTTCTTTATGCAATCACTATTACTAGCAATGGGGAGGATAAGGTGTGTTGGCAGCCCTCCAAATCTCACATTTTTCAGGTATCATCTTACTATGCTATCCTTACTTGTAAAGGGGAAGGTTGTTTTCCTTGGCAGAGCATTTGGCAGGCTAAGGTTCCCCCCCAGGTTGCTTTCTTTTCTTGGACAGCCGCTTTGGGGAGAATCTTAACAGCGGGTAATCTAAGGCGTAGGCGTGTTATTTTAGTTAGCTAGTGTTGTATGTGTAAAGCTGATGGAGAAACTGTGAATCATTTGTTACTCCACTGTAGCTATGCCAAGGAGATTTGGGATATGGTTTTTGCCATGTTTGGGGTGTTGTGGGTGATGCCTGGTGGAGTTGGAGAGTTATTTGCTTGTTGGCAAGGGAAGATGGGTAAACATCCAAAGCATTTGATTTGGAGAGCTGTCCCTCATTGTTTGATGTGGTGCCTTTGGAGGGAGCGTAATTTGCGGATCTTTGAGGGATGTGAGCAGCATGTGGATGAGCTGAAACTATTATTCTTGAGAACCCTTTTTGAGTGGGTGACTTCTACTAGATTATATCCTTGCTCTACGCTGCTGGATTTTATAGATTCTTGTAGCTTTTGACCTTCTATTCTTTGTATTCTTTTGCCTAGTATACGGCTAGTATACTAGGTTCTTTTCAATAAAATTATTACTTATCAAAAAAAAAAATCTTTCACATAGGTCTTGTTTGCATATGCTATATGCTTACCATATTACACATACATATCATTAACTAAGCCATTCTGCACTAATTGTGTCTATAATTGGATTTTACATATTATGTACATAAATGAAAACCTTACTCCCCAACTCAATGCTGGTATAAGACTAATTTCAACTATACTTTTCCAGCTCAATATTGAGTACTTTGATGAACTAAGTTCTTGCCAATCCCCTGTTACAATGCCTGTACTTACAGGAAAGTATATCAAATTCAAGAAACAACCTGCTAACCTAGTAAAGAGATACGTTGACAAACATACCAAATGAAAGAACAATCAGACATATGAGACCATGCCATTTTGGACGGGTTCAAATTGCTTCAAGAAGACAAAATTGAAAATTGATAAAAATAAAAAATAAAAAATAAAAAATTGAGATGTTGAAAAAGGAAAGTTTGATATTTTAATTGGTCCTAGTCATGATGTCCCAAAGTTTCCACAATAAATTGTCACACTATATCAATTATTTTTCAATTTATGCCTGCACATTCCATGAGTAGTCATATGACTTCCAATCCCTATGTTTCAATTGTTGAAGACGATACATCAAAAGAAGACATAGCAATTATGAACATAATCTAAAGCTAAAAAGTATTATTAACAAGTGTAAATTCAGCATCATGCATCACCAAGGGTTATTTAACAAATTTAGATAAGAAGAAACCGGCTTTCGCAGGTAGGGTACAAAATTGTTGGAGTATCAGTTCTCAAGTTTCCAATAGTTTCATTAATGACCCATGAAATATGGTTAGACCATTATAATAAAGGATTAATACAACACTTTTTAACACACGATAATGTTTCCCTTTTACCATAATGCTGGCCACAAAAAGATGAATACCATCAAGGCAAGAATTATATAAGTTTTATCTTCATGTTTTGACATTTTTCTTTCTTCTCTATCGTTCTAGGAAAATCCTAAAAATAATTCAAATTCACATACCTCAAATTTCTCAAACAGACCAATAACAAATGTATGGTACTTTTTGAGATATTCTTCTGCCTCTGCCACTGAGCTTATGCAAATAAGAGGTACACCAGTTTTTTTCCTTGCCCAGATCACTATTTCTTCTCTGAATAAAAATTAACCCCACAAACACATTAAATTCCAAGTTCCAAATTTGTGCAATCATAGTGAGAAATTAGGATATATATATATATATATGCTTTGACAAGGCACAAAAAGTCATTCAAACTAAATTGTTAATCTACAACAAAGACCAGAATGGCAGCAACATTAAGGAAAGCTATTTGATTTAAGTTGGATAACACTAACAGAAACCAAATACAATAAGCAGGACATAATAATGAATAAGAATTATGAAACTGTGTTGAACTAATTATAATATGACAAGGAGATTAGCTACTTACGCTGAAAATCCACCAGTGTACACTTGAGAAGTCCCATTGACAAACAGAAGTAAAGTAGGAAACCCTTTGACCCCAAGAGTCGACGCGGCCTTGGGATATCGATCGGCATCGAGCTTGGCCATCAAAAGGGGACTCCCCAAATCCTTGAGTGAAGTTGCAGCCTCAGCAAACTGAGGCATAAGCTCAGCACTCCTTGCACACCAAGGTGCATAACCCAGAACCAGCAAAAACTCATTCCCATCAATGGCCCTCTTAGTATTATCATTGTTAAGCTCAAGAACAATCCTTTGGGCTTTGGTTAAAACCTCAGCCTCTGATGACCTCACACTCTGTGACCCATCTTGCTGTTCGTGTCTCTCTTCTTCTTCATCCAATGCTATTAGTTCCTCAAGACCCTCCAAATCTTGTTCATCATTTTCATTTGGGGTGGGCTCAGAAGCCTTGATGGTAATGAGAAAACTCAATAACAGAAGAAGAATGAGGGTGAAAAAGATGAATCTTGAAGTGGGTTTTCTTGTAAACATGGTGATCTGATGAGCAATATAAGAATGTTGAGTTTTTGAGATTTGTGGTGGGAATTGGATGAGATCTGTTTTAGGACAAGATGTTACTGTTCGTCACTCAGAAATCAGAACTGGGATTAACGTGGGAGTCGTGCACACGTTCCTAGTCAAAAAGGGCTGTGTTTTCTTTTTGGTGCTTTTTATTCTTTTATTTTTCTACTTCTTATATTTATATTCAATTTTAGCTATTTTACTTTTTAGTCTTATTTGTCTGTTTTTGTTGTTTATTAATCCCAGTTTAATTAGGGCAAATTTAGATAAACTATAATACAATAAAACTCAATTATGTAAAATTAACTAAATTCCTTGGAAATAGATTGTAGTCCAAAAGATTAGGTAAATTTATTCCATCCATTTTTATCTTGTATCTAATTGAACCAAACCTTAATAAATTTAGCCCGACCCATCCGCCAAATATAAGAAGGTTAGAAATATAATTAAACCTTCATTTTTTTTAATAATTTGATATTTGGGGAGGTGATTAGAACCTTTGATGTTTCGTTTGAAAAACATGCAGAAGTGACAACCAATTAAACTACAAGATTCTCAACTCCAACACTCAAAAGTTAATTTGCTGTGATATTGGCCCCAACAAATGAGATGACGGACTGGCATTTCCAAAATTTAATCTCATCAAAATGGTTGAGGGGAACCATAATTTATTTCAATAAAATTTCAACCAAATATTTATGGTTTGTTGATGAGAGTAGCTCAACATGCCATCTAATATTTTAACTCAAGTTTTCCATGTCTTTAGGCAACCCTATGGGTTAAATCCAAGGCAAACAATATATGTAGGGCAGGTTGGGGGGTAAGCCCCACAAGCCCTTGGGCTTGGGCAACCCCCCCCACCCCCCCTTAGGGGCAATCATTAAAAAATAAAAATAATAGTATACATAGAAAAGAAAAAAAAAATATAGTATACATAAAATAAAATATTAGTATACATAAAATAAATAAATAAAAAATAAAAATTATTCATTTTGTAATAAACCAACAAATTTAGATATGGACCAGAGTTCATACTTCATTTGTGGCAAGTGGTGTGTAGAAGTAGGAAGTGGAGTTATTGAGGTTGTTTCCTATTTTAATGTTATTTTGTTACTGCTTAAAATTATCCAGTGTCTTTTATGTTAGTATTTGAATAATGAGTTATATTCTTTAGGAGTAGTAGTCCTAGTGCGAGTAATGATTTCCCTTGGAAAGGTATTTGGGGAGTTAAGGTTCCTCGAAGGGTTGCTTTCTTTGTGTGGACGGCAGCTTGGGGAAGCATTCTAACTTGTGATAATCTTCGACGTTGAGGTATTGTCATGGTTGGTTGGTGTTGTTTATGTAGATGTAGTGGTGAGAATGTGGCTCATTTGTTGCTGCATTGTCCAGTGGCGAGGGAGCTTTGGAATTATGTTTTTCGTCGATTTGGTGTGGATTGGGTGATTTCGGGATCCGTCTTGGATCATTTGGCTGGTTGGAGGAATTGGTTTGGCAAGCATGATTCGGATGTTTGGAACCTAGTCCCCGCTTGCGTGATGTGGTCCCTATGGAGGGAAAAAAACAATCGTACTTTTCATAAACTTGCATACTTCTTGGCCATCCGATCATGTAATATGAATGCCATCTTGATTACTCAATATGAAATAATTATTGTGTTTACTAAACTTTATGGAGTTCATAACAGTGTCTTAAGTCCCTGACATGCACCAGATACCCCTTACTTATCCCCCTAGATACCACACAAGGTCACTAGACACATAATGAGTTTTATTCTTGCAACAATCTTTTTTATCCTTAGAAACTAATATCCATTCCTAAACTTCATCAAAATCATACATTACACCACACATATAAGCATCCATACATATATATACATTTATTTGCACAATCCTCACAACTCACAAGAGCAAACCACAAATAAACACTTGAACAGATTTCTCATGATACAAATTTCTTCTTCACTGCAGACATAAATCACAGAGGCTCAGCAGCTCAAATAGCAGTACCTGTGATTGGTCACTCTCAAATGTGACACTGCTAGCTTTGAGTATTAGATGCAACAAATGGATAGATCATCATTCAAATGTGCATGAATTCTTTTTGAACTTGATTGGTTTGGTGCTAATGGAGTTGATGACCAAAGGGCAAGATATTTGCCTTCTATGCTTCACTCTCACCAGCTTTCCGACCACGTCCCCTCGAGACTTGATTTGAAATTGTAATTTTAATGGAACTACACCATCATTTGAGGAAACTAATAAACTTGATCCAGCCCCATACAGGGGAACCTTATTTCCTTCCAAGTTCACTGAGACAGTACGATGACTCTTTCTTGGCTGATAATATTTCTTCAACTGCATATCAAAGAAGCATATATGAATGATTTAATGGGATGTACTTTTTGGTTCATGAAACTTATGCCATTTCATCTTTGCTTCAAACTTTAATTTAACTAGTCTTTCGTCATTTAGTTTTTGTGATTAACTTTATAGGGGTTAAAAAAGGTGGTTGTGGACTTATTTCTCACCTGGCCAGTTGCAACAGTTATCTCTGAATATATGAGATTGACAGGAGTGGAGCTAACATGAATGCCAAACAATGTGGCAGGATTGTATATGTTCATCTTCAATGAGCCATTCACTGTCAGCATCTTTGTTATAACCCCAGTGGAGTCTGAACCCTCTCCAACATACAAGTTACTTACTGCCAAGCTCTGCAAGATCAGATCCACCATCAGGATACACGCGCAATTAACAGTGAAAATGAGTAATTGCTCAGGAGATAAGAACTAATAAATATGTGTGAGAGAAAGAGAGAGAGAGAAAGAGAAATGAAGCCACTTGAGAGCTTAATAATCTTTCTCCCATGGATATTGAGATACAATGATTGTATGTAATTATAATTCAACTATGTAAATATATAATGTCAAATATAAAACACCATTATGGCAAAGAAAGTCTTGTTGTTGCAAATGTCCATTTATAAAAAAGGATTAAAAGGTCCGTGAACAGCATATCACAGACACATGGTTTGCTTTTCAAAGAATTAAAACCATATGAAATTCATGATTTCTATTTTTCCCTGCAACTGTCAAAAGGGGTTTTCAAGAGCATAAGGTAAGGATATCAGATAGCTAAATGGTAAATATCAAATCATAGCTAATCTGTGCTTTGCATTTCATACTAAGTTGGATAAGGAGCTAGATCCTTTTGTATAGCAATCCCCATCTACATGAAGTAATGCTAAATGCTGAAAGAGACTGGAATCAATTCCTGAACTTGTTCCTTCTATTCAAAAAATTCAGCCAGTTTATTCAAATTTGAAGGTATGTATGAACTAAGTTTTAATTCCCAAATATCAAGAGATTGACCTTCCTCTGGGATGTATATCTCATTGGCTGGAGAGAGTGAAAATTTAGAAATAAAAGAAGGATTATGACTATAGAGTAAAGGAATATAAAACTATCCTTAGTTTGAAGGTGCCGAAAGGATTTGTAGAAATTAAATATTACTACAACTAAAGGAACACAATGCCATTAAGTATAAGATATATAACTACAGCAGTATATCTGTCAAGCACCTGTTTTATTCACAAGGGTCCATACAATACGTGCCTAACCAGATTCTTTTCCCCACCGCCCCACCTTAATATGTACCTAACCAAATAATCAAACTTTCAATATCCTTATTTTATATATTATCTTCCATTCTTAATTATTATGTGCACTCAGGTTCCACTGAATCTAGCTATTCAAACAAATACATAGCCAGACCTATTCTCTTCCAAACTCTAAGTCTAAGCTAACAGTCAATTTGTAAACAAATCTACTCTATAATTGACCTTATCATAGCTAATTGCTACTTCTCTTTGAACATTTTGAAACTTTGGCTATTTCCCCATATTAGCTTCACAAGTCAGTGACACTTAAAATGAGAAGGAAGAAAACAATCAACATCAAATTCCTGCAAAGTTAACATGACATGACATTCAACATCATTAAAATGTAGTTACTAGAATGGAACTCCACCATTTTCATGCTTCAAATTTGTTTATCAGAACTAAACTTAAACTTGTTAGCATACCTTCATGGTAATCTCCGCCTTGAAAGGCCGGCTAGCTCCCCATATAATCAAGCAAAAAGTAGTGAACAATAGCACAAAACCGAACAAAGCAATCAAAGCCTGACACCGCCTTGTAAACGCCTTATCCTGAAGATCATCATAAGAACCTTCCTCCAAAATGACATTACACTCAGGCCACCCTTTGTCATTTCTTTTCCTACTTCCTTTTCTCCCCGAAGATGACCGGAAAATCCCCGAGAACCGGCTGGCGGAGGAGTTCCTCGAGTGGCGCCCGAAAGATGGGTGTGAAGGAGACTCCATTGGGCTGTTGTTGTAGATGGGAGTGGCCTGCATTGAAGAGGACTTGTCTCCATCGTGGGAGTCCCTTGAAGGACTTTGTACATAGTATACAGCGCCCCTTGAAGGTGATGATGGAGCTAAGCTAGTGATATCAGACTCAGATTTTGTCGAAAGCATCGTTGCTTAAAGAGTTACAACTTACAAAGCAATAGGATGTGAGAGAGCTTTAGTACTTGTGCTTGAACAGACTCTTGGAACCAAAAAAAAAATGTAAATTCCAAAAGTTCACAAAATTAGAAAGAATTATTTGATACCCAGAATTTTCCTAAAATTGAAAAGCTTGTTTTCCACAAGAAAACAGCAGTACGAGCAGAGAATTCAGTACCAAAAGATTGAGCTAATGGGGTTTTTGAATATGAAAGAAAAGATTTTGAACTATTTGTAGCAAATGGTGATAAAGATTGCATCAAAAGCCACAATATTTGTAGCTTTCTATTGTTTGTCCCTCTCAGACTCTCAGTCTCTGTGTGCATGAAAACAGAGTGAGAGCTAGAGAGGCTTTTCCTCAACAATTAATGATGCTGATTGCTATGCATGTTACAGTTGGTTTAGCGAAGGAGTAAGTAACTAGGCTCGGAGCAAGAGCCTTGTACCAAACCTATAAACAAAAGGCCTAAAAATACAATGGCAGGTTCGGGAATAAGTGTCGGCAGCCTATAATAATGGTGTTGTAGAAATAGAGCATATGATATTTTCTTCTCACAAGGGTTTTTTTTTTTTTTAATGACAAACTACCTAAATTATTTGTCCTTTGTCACTTACTATTTTATAAATATTTTATCTTGCTCCACTCATCTTGTTTTTATTATGAAGATTATGGAACATTACTAAATTAAAACTATTCTTTTTTAACTTCAGTGGTATAAATATTTCATTAATCTAATATCTTCCTTTCCCAACCAAAGGATAAACTGTAGTATCCTTTTTGTCTTTTTCTTAAAGTGTGGATGGGAATGGGAGTGGTCAATTCAATTCCGAAACTGATATCACTTGCCATCTTTGGATACCGCAGGTATGATTCGGGTCATTTGTTTAAAGCTTGGGCAAAAAGGATCCACACCAGTGTACAATTGGTTGCGGAAGCTTCTGCCATATTTTGGGTCGTGCAATTAGCAAAAATGAAGGATTTTTGTGGGATTATTGTTGAAAGTGACTCTAAGTTGTATGTGGATGCTATTGGTCTGGACAAGGCTCCTTGTGATTGGAATATTTCTACGTTGTGTCTTGATGCTATAGGTTTAGCTGATCAATTTTCTTCTTGTAATTTTTGTTGGGTGAAGCGTTAGGCAAACATGACAGCGCATACGCCGATCAAGTTCTGCTCTCCTTAAAACCTCCCTATCATTTATTTCCTAAAAAATCTCTCAACCCCTTTGGAAAAGGCTTGGTTTAGAGATTTCCGTTGTAGTTTGTTTTTTGTTTGAATGAAATATTCTCATTTAGCAAAAAAAAAAAGAAAAAAAGGAGAAGCCATTCTCTTCTTCGACTTTGCTGTCGAATCCACCACCTAGAAATATATATAAATCAATTTCCTTCAATATTTTTGGAAACCAAATACAAGATAAAAAAATATTTAGAGAGGAATCAAATAGGAGAAACTAAGAAGGGATTTTGCTTAATAATCAATTTTTTGAAAGTATTTTACAAAAAAAAAAAAAAAAAAACTATTTTAAAACTATTGAGCAAGTTAGCCTTTTTTAGAGCTCGTCTCCTCAAGAATTGAGTTCTTGAAACAAGAGACAAGTTCACTTGAAGATACGAGTTCATAATAAATGCTAGATATATCAATAGTTTCCAAATAGTTTTTTTTTTTTAAAAAAAAAAAACTAGACTTGATACATCCTATTTTGGAGAAATGACACTCTGATCCCAAATTTGCAAAATAATTAACATTCAGTCCCCTTTTTATTATTTTGTTTATTTGTATTTATTTTTTTAACCAATACCCAACTAACCAGAGTTAAAAAGAAAAATTATATTCAAATTATTTTAAGTTTAAGTGAAGAATATTCTTTTGAAAATGGGGGAAAATGAGGTGGAGTGTTAATTATTTTGCAAATTTGAAAACAGAATATCATTTCCCCAAAAGAGGGTATAGTGAGTCTAGTTTATCCAAAAGAAGGGAGTGTTAATGCAATTTACCCTAAAAATAATATTATTCAGCAATAAAATTCAAATGCTAACCAGAGAGATGAAGTCATTTGTCAAAGTGAGTGTTTCTTTGTAAGAATACGATGGTGGACTCATTTGCTTCTTTTTGGCCGTTTTCATCGCCTTCTCACGTATTGTATTTGAAACTTCTCATGTGTCGTATTTGAATGGACTTAACTCCTGAACCCATGTTTAAGATGGAGAGCCAAGCTCGATACTCACTTCAACATTTGTTGGTGATAAAGGTTAGCGACGTGTCTTGGGAGCTACAAAAACCCATAAACAATTGTGATTTGTCTTAGTAATTCACAAAGAGGGATAAATTTGAGACAATGTGATGAGAGAGAGAGAGAGAGAAAGAGGGGTCTTCTCATGTTGTCAAATACAAAGGAAACTTGTTTTAGTCTTTGTTGTATATGGCACAGTTGTATTAATGAGAGAGATTTATCTACCAAAAAGCCTATGTTGTATATGACACACCCATATAATTCAAATCTATATACTATAATATAAAACCGAAACTTTTTTTACTTTTAATAGACTTCATAAAATTTTGACACATTAGCTTTTGAGCTCTCACAATTTTTTATATTATTCTTATTTATTTTAGCTTAATTTATTTGTGATTATGTACTAGATTTCTTTGTCCATTAACCACGATGATGCCACTACACAGAGACTCGAAGTATAAATAGACACGAACTCCTATAGCTCTACTTCGTCACCTCTTCCAGAGTAATGCATATGAAATTTTCAAGTTTCCTGTAAATTTGGGCAAGAGCGGGGTGTATACATCCTCATAACAACAACAACAATATCACAGACAACGCCACCAACCTAGCCTTCTAATTCTCCGCTGTCCTGTCCCATCCTCCCATGATCTTAATATGTATTGCAAATTACTTGCACTGTTGTTGAATTCAAGTATTCCTTACATGGTCTTGCCAGTGGACTCTGACGAGTAACTTGGTGTATTATCTGATTCTTTTTTTTTTTTTTTTTTCATTAAGTAAATTTTGTTTGGTAACTTTACTGTACTACTGAGTACTAATATATGTGGTCATTGTTAATAACATAACAACCATTAAAAAAACGATAAAAGGAAACACCAATCATGTTTGACTTCTCTACATGTTGATTTCTTCTTTGTCAACAATCATGATTTTTTTTCTTTAGTACAGAACACAAGACTGATAATTTCATAGGTTATGTCTGTTGCATCCAGGAATTTTGGATAGATGAAAAAGAATCATGGTGTATGGGGTATAATCAAATCTATTTCTTCCTATTAAGGCAATTTTCCTAAGATACTACAAGCTCCATCAATGGAGCATGAGAGAGAGAGAGAGAGAGAGAGAGAGAGAGAGAGAGAGAGAGAGAGAGAGAAACTACCACCATCACCATTCTATTGCCTTCTAGTTTGCGTCTTCAAAATCAATCTTGAAGAAGCTTTACACCCCACCACCGCTAGCACCATGATCCCCAAAATCAAACTCCAAACACATTTTTCTAGTCTACTAAACTCATTGTGTCAACACCATCATCTCAGGGGACCTATGAAACTCACCTTCAGTCCAACCACTTGAAACTCACCTTAGGCTCAATTGAACCACTATGGCACCTCCGCCTCCAGTCTTCACCCACATGACCTTAAATGAGTCCATCCTTGAGAATGCCGATAGACCTTCTACCTCATTGCCTGTCACATTACCCAATGGTGATTCACTTCCTGTTTCAAGTATAGGACAAACTTCCTTATCCCCAAATATTGCTCTTGATGATTTTTTTAAAAAAACAATTTATGCCTAGTTTTTCATGCAATTTACTATCCGTGAGCAAAATCACTCAACAATTAAATTGCTATGTGATGTTTTTCTTTACCTTTTGTGTATTTCAGGACCTCACCTCGAGGAAGCTGATTAGAATGGGTGAATTGAGAGATGGGTAAGTAAGCCCACTTCCCCTTCGTTTGCATTTCTTGCTGCTCATGTCCTTCCAAGTTCTCTTTGGCATTGAAGACTTGGTCATTTATATTTTAGGTTAAAATATTGTTTTCGTCCTTAAACTATACATGAGTTTTGTTTTTCATTTCTGAACTTTGAAAAGTTCGTTTTTCGTCCCTAAACTTTAAAAAAATTCATTTTTACACATGAATTTCATCTCTAAACTTTCTTATAAAATGAAGAAATTCATATGTAAAAATGAGACGAAATTCATGTGTAAAAATGAATTTTTTCAAAGTTCAGGGATGAAAAACGAAATTCATGTGTATAGTTTAGAGATGAAAACAATATTTTGGCCTATATGTTAAATGTTTATCTCTTATTCCAACTATCTCTATGTCTGCTATGCCTAAAACTGATGAATGTTGTGATGTTTGTCATTATGCTAAACAGACATGAGATCCTTTTCCATTGAGTAGTAATAAAAGTACTTTACCATTTGCCTTGATTCATTGTGATCTTTGGGGTCCATATAGGACTTCTTCTCATTCTGGTGCTTATTCTTTTCTCGCTATTGTGGATGATCATACACGGGCTACTTGGGTTTATTTAATGCGTTATAAATCTAAAACTCATCATTATTTAACTCGTTTTCATGCCATGGTTAGAACTCAGTTTAATTACTCAGTTCAACAAATACGTAGTGATAATGGTCTTGAATTTTTCTCCAATCCCATGCAAGATTTTTTCAATCACAATGGCATTGTTCATCAACATTCCTGTGTCAATACACCACAACAAAATGGTGTTGTAGAGCGTAAGCATCGCCATTTGTTAAATTTTGCTTGTGCACTTCGTTTTCAAGCTCATCTTCCCATCTCTTTTTGGGGTGTGTGTGTTCTAACTGTAGCATATTTAATTAACTACACACCAACTCCTCTTTTATCTGGTAAGTCTCCCTATGAGGTTTTGTTTCATAGAACACCATTCTACTTTCATTTACGTGTGTTTGGTTGCCTTTGTTATGCTCATGATAATCACAAGCATAAGGACAAATTTTTTGCTTGTACTCAACGTTGTGTTTTTGTAGGTTATCCATTTGGCCAAAAAGGTTATCGTTTATTTAACCTCCATACCAAACGCATTTTCACATCTCGAGATGTTTCCTTCTATGAAAATCAATTTCATTTTCAACAAACTTCAGGTCCTCCTAACCCGAGCACCTCATATGTAGTCCCTCTACCCATAAGTGAACCTACTTCGTGTTCTCCATCACCTATCAGTCCTTCTTCAACTTTAGTGTCTTCTAGTGATGCAGATTAGTCTATCTCATCTCCTTCTTGCATCACTCCAGCTTCATGCACCGACTCTTTGTGGCTCGTTTAAAACCTACCTTGATAAATGTTTTCATATTAAGGATCTTGGTGCACTCAAATACTTCCTTGGCATTGAAGTGGCCTGTTCTCTTACGGGTATTTTTCTTTGCCAAAGGAAGTACACCTTGGACATCTTAACTGAATGTGGTATGTTGGGTACCAAACCTTGCTTATTTCCTATGGAACAACAACATCACTTGACCAATGATTTTGGTCAACCTATTGAAGATCCTTCTCAATACAAGTGTCGACATCGGAGAAATTTCCCTTTTACTTGCTTTGGGAAAATAATCTTATCTCGACCCCCATTTGGTGAGTTTATGAATGTATATGTGTTGTGTGTGTGGGTGTGAAAGGAACACGTATATGTGTTGTGTGTGTGGGTGTGAAAGGAACACGTGTGTGTGTGGGTGTGAGGGGAACATGTGTGTGTGTGTGCAAGTGAGCACAAATTTGAAGTCGCCACCAATCATGAGAAATTTAAGGTGTGATTGGACATCTATGTCTAATAGATTTTATCTTGTTTAGACATATATAAAAAAAATGGTCTTGAACCAGAAATGGGTTCAGGGGTTTGATTATGCGTGGGGAAGGTGTTAGGCATCCCACGATATCCGTTAAAAGAAATGGTTACCTCCCTTCTAGTGTTCCTTTGAGTTTGCTTAGCATGGATGTTGGTTTAAATTAGACACAAATGTCCCAATTTCCGTCAAGTAATATACCAAGAATAACAAATGCAATTCGACGTCATTTGATTTTGATTAGACTCTTTGTTTCACTTTCCTTTATCTTTGTATCTTTTATAGTTCCGGCCAATTCAATGGTAGGATGCACTTGAAATCCTAACATCGAGTGTCGGGACAAACAATT
This sequence comes from Fagus sylvatica, assembly GCA_907173295.1. Taxonomy (NCBI): domain Eukaryota; kingdom Viridiplantae; phylum Streptophyta; class Magnoliopsida; order Fagales; family Fagaceae; genus Fagus; species Fagus sylvatica. The sequence continues at coordinate 15,306,168 of OU015766.1, read as the reverse complement.
ATGTTTTTGGTGCTATATTCAGGATCCCTTTACTCTTGATTTCCAAGAATAAAGTGGTCCGTTAAATAGTGGGCTTTGGATGATTAATTCTCACTTTGGGGAATTTTATGCCATAATATTATGGGTATTATAACATGTAGAATCCCTTATAACGTGTCAACGGCAAGCCATATCGATGCATAAAGGACTCATAGCATGGTATCCCAAGACTAGGTCGAGCCATAGAACTTAGGATGAACCAATCTCGTTTGTAACGCCCATATTACCATGTTTTCTCTTTTTAAAGTTTTCATGACAAATGTACATATTTAAACCACATTTATATCAAAGCGAATAAATATTCAAGCAAGTGATTATGGCATGTTTGCAACACTTTAATTACAAAGAAGAAGTAGGGAATGAATATGACATAATTGCAACACTTAATCAAAATGACGAGTATGGAGGATTATGACATAATGGAAATAATCAAAATGACAAGTATAGAATGATCATGACGTAATTAAAGTACTTAATAAAAAATGACAAGTATGGAATGGAGATGGGATGACAATATGAAATGGATTAGGGAAATGGTCAATACCTCATGGAATTGGAAACTAATGCTATTGAAAGACTTACATGATTTCCAATACCACCTTAGGATTTATATGAATAAAAAAGGGGGAAAGTGTAGAGAAGAGTTCAACACCTCACGGGATTACATGAAGGATTAGTGCTATTGAAAGGCTTACCTAATCCTCCGAGATCAAATAGGATTTATATGAACAATAAAAGGGAAAATGTAGAGAAAAGTTCAACACCTCATGGGATTACATGAAGGAGTAGTGCTATTAAAAGGCTTACCTAATCCTCCAAGACTAAATAGGATTTACATGAATAAATAAGGGGAAAATGTAGAGAAGAGTTCAACACCTCATGGGATTATATGAAAGATTAGTGCTATTGAAATGCTTACCTAATCCTCCAAGACCAATCTAGGATTTACATGAATGATAAAAAGGGAAAATGTAAAGAAGAGTTCAATACCTCATGGGATTATATGAAGGATTAATACTATTGAAAGACTTACCTAATCCTCCAAGACCAAATAGGATTTATATGAACAAGCAAGTATTCAAGATTAATCAAAGGGAAAAATCAATCAAAATAATGACAAGAATCTTGAGGGTCCAATACCTTATGGGATTACATGGAGGTTAATGCTATTGAAAGTCTTACATAAACCTCCAAGACCAATTAGAATTTTCATACCCAAATCAAAGAGGGAAATGAGATAATTAGCACAATAACGTAGTAAATAATGAAATTGACGGAATTAAAGCAAGGGGGATTCTCATGAGTCCAATGCCTTATGGGATTACATGGAGGTTAATACTATTGAAAGTCTTACATAAACCTCCAAGATCAATTATGATTTTCATGCCTAAATCAAAGGGGGAAATGGGATAATAAACACAATAACGTAGTAAAATAATGAAATTGATGGAATTAAATCATGGGGGATTCTCTCATGGGTCCAATGCCTTATGGGATTACATAGAGGTTAATGCTATTGAAAGTCTTACATAAACCTCCAAGACCAATTAGGATTTTCATACCAAATCACAAAAGGGAAAGTGGATAATAATCACAATAATGTAGTAAATAATGTAAATGACGTGAAAGGAAAGAGCAAATAAACCACATAGTGAAAGCATTAAATACATAATGAAAACTATAAAGGTATTTAAAGCATAATGAAAGCAATAAAGGTATTTAAAGCATAATGAAAGCCATAAAGGTATTTAAAGCATATGAAAGCAATAAAGGTATTTAAAGCATAATGCACATAGTAAAAGCAATAAAGGTATTTAAAGCATAATGAAAGCAATAAATGTATTTAAAGCATAATAAAATCAATAAATGTATTTAAGCATAATAAACATGGATCATTGTGAATCCTTTCCCATCGTAGGATCATCACCAATTATCTCCACAAAAATGAAAAAATGGGTATGGGATAGTGTATGAGTGAAGAGAGGGATGAGAAGAGCTTGGAGGGGTAGAGAGAGAGATTACCTAAGTAGGATCTCCTAATCTCTAACCAAAAACTAGTCTAAACCCAAAGAGAAAGCCCCATTCCCGGGTTTCTGCCCAAAAACGCCCAAAATCTCTATGGGAACTCGAGCCAAGCTTTTAGAAATGAGGGACAGAGGGGTCCTATTTATAGCCAGGTGCCACGCAGGGTCATGCTGTGTGCCACAACACCATGCTGCGTGACATGTGGCGTTCTTATCTACCTCGTGTCACCTCTAGCCAGTTTCCCTCAATCTGAGTGTCTGTATAGTTTTTTACTTCTCTATTTGAGGTAGCTTTTGGGGACCTTCTGGTGTCCAAAATGGGTCATGCGTGGTACCGTTGGAAAGCTTGAGAAGTATACTTTCCAACGATATCAAGTTCACGCAAATTGGAGTTCGGTCGGAAAAGTTATGGCTCTTGGAAGTCGAGGCGTCCAAGTTATTTTTTTGCGTTTTTTCGATCGAGATTACAGCCAACCCGGAGATGTTATTGGTGAACCGAGAGTTGCACGTCGTAGTCGGAGTTGCACTCTTTCTTAAACTTCTGAACTTGCGGATCAACTTGTAGCGAGTTGGGAAGACTCTGCGCGTGAAGGCAGTCCCCTAGGAGGAAAAACGCGTCAGATTTCTAGCATGCCTTTCTTACTTTCGTCAGTTTTCCCATGCACGGTTGACGTAGTTCCCGATGTCGGTTTTCGATGATCTTGGTGTCCCTAGAAAGCTTGCGATACCTTTTTCCTTAAAGTTTTGAACTTGTGAGAAGTCGAGTTTGGGTTCGAGAGATATAGTCCCGCGAACAAAGGCCGCTGGAGTGTTTTTCCATGCCGGAGGGCCATTTTCCAATCGAGATTCCGGTCAAATTGGGGAAGATCTTGGCGATCCGAGAGTTGCACGTTGTGGCTGAACTTGTTCTCCTTCTTAAAGTTCCGGACTTGCGGATCAAATTGTAGCGAGTAGGGAAGACTCTATGCGTGAAAGTGACCTCTCCAGGAGGAAAAACGTGCCGGATTTCCAGCATAATTTCCTTGCTTTCCTCAGTTTTCCCGCACACGGTCGACATACCTCCCGATGTCAGTTTTCGATGATCTTAGTGTCCCTGGAAAGCTTACGATACCTTCTTCCTTAAAATTTAGGACTTGCGAGAAGTCAAGCTTGGGTTCGAGAGATACAGCCTCGTGAACAGAGGCCGTTGGAGTGTTTTTCCATGACAGGGGGTCATTTTCAGATCGAGATTCCGGCTTGACCAGGGAAGCTCTTGGTGATCTGAGAGTTGTACATTGTAGCTGAAGTTACCCTTTTCCTTAAAGTTTTGAACTTGTGGACCAACTTGTCACGAGTCGGAAAGACTTTATGCGCGAACAATGCCCCCAAAATGGGCCAGTTTTGGTCAATAAATTTTGCTAAATGTCGGACCATTTTTCACGGTTTTGCCCATAACTTTTTCGTTTCTCGTCTGTTTTCGACCCGAAAAATATCAAATCGAAGATCTTGATATGCTCTATTCAATGGTCAGAGGGTGGTTAATCAAATCTTTCTTTTGGCCCGGTCAAGGTCTTGGTCAAACTTGGTCAACTCCGGTCAACTCTAGTCAAACTTGGTCAACATTGGTCAAACCTTCCCAAACCTTGAGAAATGTGCTCCCGAATATGTTTTGAGAGCCCTTGAGTGCAACTGGATCTTTTTCAGGTCATCTAGGCTCAGTCCGAGTTACCTCATTTTACGTGTCAACACCCGAGAAAATCTTGGGGGTAAAAATAGGGTTATGACAACAGGTGGCTTGTAAGGTGTCTCATTTATCTCTCCTCATCTAGTGAGCTTACTCTTTAGGCTTATTGTGATTCAGATTAGGCTGGTTGCCCCATGAACCACCGGTCTACCATTGGGTATTTCACCATGCTAGGTTCTTCCCTAATTTCATGGAAGACTAAGAAACAACATATTGTCTCTCGCTTTTCAATAGAGGCCAAGTACATGTTTATGGTTGCTACAACAAGTGAGCTTCTTTGGTTACATAGCTTGCTATCTTCCCTTGGTATTACTCATTCTTCGCCCATGACATTGCATTGTGACAACCAAGCTGCACTCCACATTGCTACCAATCCCATGTTCCATGAACGCACTAAACACATTGAAATAGATTGTCATTTTGTTCGCAAAAGAATTCAGTCCAACGACATTATCACTTCTTATGTTCCAAGGACACTTCAGTTGGCTGATATCTTCACCAAGGCCTTGGGTTGATAGTCCTTTCAATCCATTTTGTGCAAGTTGGGTGTGAGATGCCGTGTTGGTCACCTTTTCTTCTTTGGGGGTCGTTCGTATTCTCAAACCTTTTTAGGGTTAGGAATAGAGGAACAAGGAGTCGCCACTTGGTTTATTGGTCCAAGAACCATAAATATGACTTCATGCACAAAAGGACTAGTCTTGAGCTTGGTCCGGAGCTAAGGTACGTCTTGGGAAGGTGTTAGGCACCCAAGAACGCCCAACCTAATGGTTGGCCTTCCTCTATATTACTTGATATCTTTGAAAAGAGTTTATTAAAGAATTTCTAATAGGCAAAAGCACTTAAAGCTAATTCTAACACAATCAAGAGACAAACAAAGCATGGCATAATGTTCATATTGAATTTGAAGAAGGAATCTCACCTTGAATATAGCTATCACCAAGTCATGGGATTTATCCCCATAACAGCATAGGTTGTAATTTTGACCTAGAACACCTGGCAATATAGGGAGCTATTCTAGTAAACAAGCAAACATGACATAACTCATTGGAGCGTGATTAAACATGCAAGACAATGTAAAGATTTAGTTATTCTAACTAAACCTAAAAAGCAATGTAACAATTAAACATTCATGGAGGTTGGTAGGGCCTATTGAGGAGATCCATACCTACCCTCTAAAAAGCTTGTTGCAATCTAGCAATTTACCGGTCTCTCAGACTTGATCTCTTTGATGAGGTTTGTGTTGTCCTTCAACTGGAAAGGCTTTGAACACCTAGGTTTGTGATTGGATTTTCGTGAGAAAGGGGTTATCCTTCTAGTACTTCAAATAAAGATGAACTACTTGCTCAAGAACTCTTACGCACTACCTTCTTCTACGTAGGGCTTCGCTCCTCTAAGACTACTTCTTCTCTCTTCTACTCTAAACTTCTCCTTCAATAGAGCTTCGCTACTCTAGGACTACTTCCTACTTCTCTCTATTTTACTATACTAGTGTTTCTTGGTATTTTCAGTGTTTCAGTGGAGACTTTTTAAAATGATTTGTTTGTGAGGTATGGGGCTCCTTTTATAGTGATAAAAGGGCTAGAGTTTGCTTAAAAAAGGGGTAAACTGACCTATTCCTGCAGGAAACAACTAGTCTCCACAAATTAGGGTTTCTATCTGGCGGCATTGGCACACGCCTCTTCATTACAGACGTGCGCCACATCCAATCGGGCGCACTCCTCTTAGGTTAAAAGGAAACTTCTCGAACTCGTTTTCTAGAACTTTCCCGGTGGTTTTTAGCACACATTCGCCTTATTAGAGATCTTAAATTAGCATCACTAAGACCGGGGACCATGAGTATCAATCGGTACAAATTGGGGTGTCTACAGTACCCCTCTTTTCGACTTAGTTGCTTTTAAGTATCAAAGATCGAAAGCCAATAGACGAAACCATTTGTAGGTTGATGCTTATGAGTCCACATACTCACGCATCACAAAAAATGAAAGAAAATGTCCTTTGGAGGACAAAACTGTTGGAGATTTAAATTAAAAGGAAAACCACTGAGGGTAGAACCTGTGAAAGTTCTCTTTGAGGAGACACAATGTAAATCCGCTGAGGGATGAAAATGAAAGGCCACTAAGGGCAAAATCCGTGATAGTTCTCTCTGAGGAGACATGGTATAAATCCGCTGAGGGATAAAAATGAAAGGCCACTGAGGGCAAAGTCCATGAAAATTCTCTCTGAGGAGACATGGTATAAATTCGCTGAGGGATGAAAATGTAAAGCCATTGAGGGCAAAATCCGTGAAAGTTCTCTCTGAGGAAGACACGGTACAAATCCTTTAAGGGATGAAAATGTAAAGCCACTGAGGGCAAAGTCCATGAAAATTCTTTCTGAGGAGACATGGTATAAATCCGCTAAGAGATCAAAATGTAAAGCCACTAAGAGCAAAATCAGTGGAAGTTCTCTTTGAAGAGACACGGTACAAATCCTTTGAGGGATGAAAATGTAAAGCCATTAAGGGAAAAATCTGTGATAGTTTCTCTCTGAGGAGAAACGGTATAAATTTGCGGAGGGATGAAAATGTAAAGCCACTGAGGGAAATATCTGTGATAGTTCTCTTTGAGGAGACATGGTATAAATCCTCTGAGGGATGAAAATGTAAAGCCATTGAGGGCAAAATCCGTGATAGTTCTCTCTGAGGAGACACGGTATAAATCTGCTGAAGGATGAAAATGTAAAGCCAATGAGGGCAAAATTCGTGATAGTTCTCTCTGAGGAGACACAGTATAAATCCGCTGAGGGATGAAAATAGAAAGAAAGCCACTGAGGGCAAAATCTGCGAAAATTCTCTCTAAGGAGACACGGTGCTTGCATGCTACCGACAAGATGAAACATGTACCTCTCCCTTACCATTACTGATGTGGAACGTTGGTACCTTCGTACTATTTACTTGAGACTTCTTCTCAAGATGCTTCTATGTTTGGTACCTTTTACCAAGAATCATAAAATTTCTTCTCTTCAATACACTTCTGTTGTGGCACTTCTTGTTGATTGTTCCAAGACTTCTTCTTAATATACTTCTATCTAGACTTTTGGTTGACTATTTTGAGACTTCTTCTCAAGATGCTTCTATCTATAAACTTTGGGTTTAATTGTTCTAAGACGCTTCTGGCTTGAGACGCTTCTGGCTAGAAGAAGCTTTTATCTAGTCTATTTGGGATGCTTCTATCGAGGTTCATTTGAAGATGCTTCTATCTTGAGACGTTTCTGGCTCGATCTATTTGGGACACTTCTGTCGATTTTCTTTTGAAGATGTTTCTATCTTGAGACGCTTCTGCCTCGATCTATTTGGGACACTTCTGTCGATTTTCTTTTGAAGATGCTTCTATCTTGAGACGCTTCTGGCTCGATTTATTTTACGACGCTTCTGTCGATTTTCATTTGAAGATGCTTTTATTTTGAGACGCTTTTGTCGATTTTCATTTGAAGATGCTTTTATCTTTAGATCCTTCTGTCTCGATCTATTTGGGACGCTTCTATCTATTTTCATTTGAAGATGCTTTTATCTTGAAACACTTCTGGCTCGGAGATGCTTTTATCTGATTTATTTGAGACACTTCTGTCTTGAAGATGCTTCTATCTTGATTTTATGGAGACGCTTTTGCCCTAAAGATGCTTCTATCTTGATTTCATGGAGACGCTTCTGTCTTGAAGATGCTTCTATCTTGATTCATTTGAAATGCTTCTATCTTTATTTCATGGAGACGTTTCTGTCCTAAAAATGCTTCTATCTTGATTTCATTGAAACACTTCTGTCTTGATTTCTTGGAGACGATTCTGTCTAAATTTCCTCGAGACACTTCCGTCTAATTCATTTGTGACACTTCCATCTAATTCATTCGGATGTCTCCATCTACTTCAATCTAGACGTTTCCTTTTTCTGCATTCTAGATGTCTCCATCCACTTCAATCTAGACATTTTCGTCTTCTTCATTCCAAATGTCTCCATCTACTTCAATCTAGACGTCTCTGTCTTCTTCATTCTAGATGTCTCCATCCACTTCAATCTAGACATTTTCGCCTTCTTCATTCTAAATGTCTCCATCTACTTCAATCTAGTGTCTCTATCTTCTTCATCTAGATGTCTTCAATCCACTAGATGTCTCCATCTTCTTCATTCTAGATGTCTCCATCCACTTGAATCTAGACATTTTTGTCTTCTTCACTCTAGATGTCTCCATCTACTTCAATCTAGACGTTTTCATCTTCTTTTTTATCATAATTGTGGTGCTCATGTTGCCTGTACCTTGTCCTCGAAGACTTGGTCTAACATAATTCCATCATTGCTGAATATTTGCAAAACAAATGAGAACAAAGATCTCCCTTTCACATGCATGTCAAAGCTTTATCAAAACAAACAAGCTAAAGAGATAACACGTTTGCAAAAAGTGTTTTGTCCTTTATGAATTTCTGACAACTGCTTTCAATTTCGAGCTTAGTCGACTTAGGGTGATAGAGGAGACCCCTAGTCAGATCTGCATGATGATTTCAAAATGAGTTTATTCATGAGAATTTCTTGTTTTGAAATGCATTGATTTTGTTTAAAAACTTGTGGAGAAGAAAAACCAGTTTTTTGCATTATGGTGCTTCGGAAAAATCTTCTGATATGAACCCGCAGGAATGGAATCCCTTGAACCCACAATCAGTTTGAAAACTCATCCAAGAAAGCCAAGATCAAGTCAATGAATGGAGAATCTAGACCCGCTGAGAACTCGTTTCAAGAACCTAGATTATATTAAAATCTAAACCCGTTGAAGAACATGCCTCAAGAACCCAAATTACAAGGAGGAACGCCACAAAGGTTGTGATTTACCCTTTGATAAGTTCAAAAGTTCAATCAAGAACAAGAGGAGAAAACTCAACTCACAATGAAAATTCAATATATTGTCTGCCTTCAAATGAGGCTACAAAGAGTATTTAAACTAAAAACTTAATTAAAACCTTAAACAAAATAAAACCCATTCTTCCAAAAATACCCCTGCGTGAACAGTGTCACGCTACAGTTTCGGCTACAAGGCCTTCCTCAAGCCCACTTATTCTAAACTAATAAAATAAATCTTTTAATAAATTGAAAGCCTTGAATAGCAATAGGCCCAAACTTTCCTAAGTCATGTCTTCCACAGCTTGTATCAAGTGGATCAAAATTGGTTCTCCTTCTTTCAAACCCACTTTGATTGTTGGGCTCTTGCTAGCTTCATCCCAAGTGGATTGCACTAATCCTTGTATTGCTTCCTTGATCTTCTTGGCTTTTGATCTTGTAATTGGCCCATCTGAAACTTGCAAAGGATCTTTAAGGCTAGGCCCACCTTGGTTCCTATCATTCCCCCTCTCCTCAAAAGGATTCGATCTCGAATCTTCACCTACATCAAATGGAGAAAGATCAGAAACATTGAAAGTAGCAGAAACTTTATACTCACCTGGAAGGTCCACTTTATAGGCATTGTCATTAATTTTCTCAAGAATTTGGAAAGGTCCATCTCCTCGAGGATGCAACTTAGTCTTTCTATGGGCTGGGAATCTTTCTTTGCGCATGTGAACCCAAACCCAATCTCCTGGTTCAAAGATGACACGTCTTCGCCCTTTATTGGCTTGGGCAACAACCCTTTCATTCTTTTGGGCAATTTGAAGCCGTACCCTTTCATGAAGTGACTTCACCAACTCCGTCTTCTTTTGTCCATCCAAGCTACTCCTTCCATCAACAAGTAAAGGCATCAAATCTAAAGGAGTAAGTGGTTTAAAACCATAAACAATTTCAAAAGGAGAATATGAAGTAGTAGTATGCATGGCCCTATTATATTCAAACTCTATAAATGGCAAACAATCCTCCCAAGTTTTTAAATTCTTATGAACAACAGTGCGTAAAAGCTGAGTTAAAGTCCTATTAACTACTTCAGTCTGACCATCTGTCTGCGGATGACAAGTAGTGGAAAATAAGAGCTCAGTACCTAATTTACCCCACAAAACCTTCCAAAAGTAGCTAAGAAATTTAACATCCCTATCAGAAACAATACTCCGAGGTACACCATGGAGTTGCACTATCTCCCTAAAAAACAAGTCAGCTATGTTTGTGGCATCATCTGTTTTATGACATGGAATGAAATGTGTCATCTTACTAAATCTATCCACAACCACAAAAATAGAATCTCTACCCCTTTTTGTCCTAGGCAGCCCCAAAACAAAGTCCATAGATATGTCTACCCATGGCTCATTAGGAACGGGTAAGGGTGTATACAATCCATGTGGCAAAACCTTAGATTTGGCCTTTCTACATGTAATGCACCTGCCACAAATGCGATTCACATCTTTCTTCATCTTAGGCCAAAAGAAATGTTCATGCAAGATGTCTAAAGTTTTCTTGACACCAAAGTGTCCCATTAATCCCCCACCATGTGCCTCACGCACCAATAACTCACGCATAGAACAATTTGGCACACAGAGTTTGCTTTCTTTAAACAAATAACCATCGTGCTTGTAAAACTTACCGAATGCCGTCTTATCACATGCCTTATACACATCAGAAAAGTCAGCGTCATCAGCATATATGTCTTTCACATATTCAAACCCAAGTATCTTAGTACTCATAGAAGTAAGAAGTACATACCTCCAGGATAAAGCATTAGCAACAATGTTCTCCTTACCTTGCTTGTAACGGATGACATATGGAAAGGTCTCAATGTATTTCAGCCATCTAGCATGCCTTTGATTCAACTTACCTTGACCCTTGAGATGCTTCAATGATTCATGATCAGTGTGGATCACAAATTCCCTAGGCCATAAGTAGTGCTGCCAAGTCTCTAATGCACGAACAAGAGCATAAAGCTCTTTTTCATAAGTAGGGTACTTCAGGGACGCCCCACTTAGCTTCTCACTGAAGAAGGCTATGGGTCGCCTATCCTGCATCAAAACAGCTCCAATCCCTATTCCTGAGGCATTACATTCAATCTCAAAAGTTTTGTTAAAATTAGGTAATGCTAACACAGGTGCAGAGCACAACCTTTCTTTAATAGTGGCAAAAGCATTCTCTTGATCAGCTCCCCAATGAAACTCAACATTCTTTTTAATTACCTCAGTGAGTGGTGCAGCCAGGTTGCTAAAGTCTTTAACAAAATGCCGATAAAAGCTAGCTAAGCCATGAAAGCTTCTTACCTCAGTGATGCTCTTTGGCGTTGGCCACTCCTTGATGGCCTTTACTTTCTCTTCATCCACCTCAATACCTGTTGTAGTAACAACATAACCAAAAAAAACAACTTTTTCCATGCAAAAGTTACATTTCTTGAAATTAGCATTCAACTTTTCACATTTCAACACATCAAACACATATCTCAAATGCTCAATATGTTCATTTAAGTCCTTGTTGTATACTAGGATGTCATCAAAGTACACAACCACAAACTTGCCTATGAACGTACGTAGGACGTGGTTCATTAATCTTATGAAAGTACTGGGTGCATTAGTAAGGCCAAATGGCATAACCAACCATTCATAAAGCCCATACTTAGTCTTAAAAACAGTTTTCCATTCATCACCCTCTTTCATTCTAATTTGATGATACCCACTTTTAAGATCAATTTTACTGAAAATACATGAGCCATGCAATTCATCAAGCATATCATCTAATCTAGGAATGGGATGGCGATACTTTACCGTGATATTGTTGATCGCCCTGCAATCAACGCACATCCTCCATGTCCCATCCTTCTTTGGCACTAGTAACACTGGTACTGCACATGGGCTCATGCTCTCCCTCACGTATCCCTTGCTCATCAAATCCTCAACTTGCCTCTGAAACTCCTTTGTCTCCTCTGGATTACTCCTATAGGCTGGTCGGTTTGGAATAGCAGCTCCGGGCACAAAATCAATCTGGTGCTCAATGCCTCTAATAGGTGGCAACTCATTAGGCATCTCCTCTGGGAATACATCCTCAAACTCCTGCAACAAAGAAACAACCAAACTTGGAAGGGACTGGTTAGTTTCATCAAGATTAAGATAAGACTCTTTATAGACAAGAAAAATCATAGGGCGATCTGCGAAGAAAGCCCTCTTAACGTCACTCTCTCTTACATAGAAACTCACTTTTGTCTTTCCTTTTCTCTCTGCAGACTCTCTTTCTTTTTTCTCATTTTCACTCTCACTCTTTCTTTTTTGCTCAATCTCTTTTTCACTCTTTCTTTTTTGCTCATTTTCACTCACACACTTTCTTTTATGAGCAATCTCACTTTTCAGTTTCAATTGGTCCTCATAGACCTGGCTTGGAGTTAAAGGAGCAAGCTTGATTGTTTTGCCCCCCTTTACAAAGCTGTACATGTTCTTGAACCCATCATGTGTCACCCTCCTATCATACTGCCACGGCCTCCCCAACAAAATATGGCCAGCATGCATAGGTACAACATCACAAAGCACCTCTTCCAGATACTTCCCAATTGAAAAAGTAACTAACACTTGCCTATCCACCCTAACCTCTCCATAATCATTCAACCACTGCAATTTGTATGGTCTAGAGTGTTTTAAGGTTGGTAAATTCAATTTCTCAACCAAAATAGTGCTAGCCACATTAGTATAACTCCCCCCATCAATGATCATACTACATACCTTATTGTTGACGTGGCATTTAGTATGAAAAATGTTCTCTCTCTGTTGCTCTGCATCATCCACCTTAATGTGTGTATTGAGAGCACGCCTGGCAACAAGAGACTCACCTGTCACGGGGTATACCACTCCATCATCATCACTAGCATCAACCAACGCGGGCATCCCATCACTATCATCCTCACTCTCAGTCATCACCTCCCCATTGTCGCGCATAATCATCACCCGCCTGTTTGGACATTAAGAAGCGATGTGCCCTGAACCCAAACACTTAAAGCATTTAATATCTCTATTCCGTGAAGGTTGAGATTCTACCTTGGGTTTGTTGCTAGTTCCCTCATCTTTTTCCTTAGGTGGTTCGGTCTTTCTCTTTGCTTCAGCTGGATCATTCCTATCCCACTTTGATTTCCAAGTAGTGTTAGAAACCGAAGTGTACCTTGCTGTCCCTTTTCTCTTTAACTGCCTCTCCACCTTCATAGCCATGTGCACCATATGCTCTATCTCCACATAATGCTGCAATTCAATTACATTGGCTATGTCCCTATTCAAACCACTTAAAAATCTAGCCATGGTGGCCTCCCGATCCTCCTCTACATTACCCCGAATCATCGCCACCTCCATCTCTTTATGGTAATCCTCCACACTCCTAGATCCCTATGTAAGATTTTGGAGCTTTTGGTAAAGGTCCCTATAGAAGTGGCTAGGTACAAATCTCCACCTCATGAGAGCTTTCAACTCTCCCCACGTCTCTACAAGCCTCTCATTATTCCTCCTTCTATTGCTTACATTTAATTGATCCCACCAAATAATAGCATAATCAGTGAACTCTATTACCGCCAACTTTACTTTCTTCTCTTCAGAGTAATTATGACAATAAAACACGAGGTCTATTTTTTTCTCCCACTCTAGATAAACTTCAGGGTCAATTCTACCTTGGAAAGATGGTATTTTCATTTTGATGCTCCCAAGGTTTCGATCTAAACCATCTCGACCCCCTCGGTTCCCCTCATGTCCTCTTTCACGCCTAAATCGTCTATGTCTACCCGATCCAACTTCAGATGCTAAGTCTTCCTCATCCTCACTATCTCCTTCATTCTCATACTCATTTTCAACCCTAGCCTCACGTCGCCTCCTATCTCTCCCACCTTGCAGATTTCTAATCACTGCTTCTTGATGATCCATCCTATCCCTCACTTCACCCAACACAAAGTTCAACCGCTCAAACTGTTGTTGCATGGCTTGCAACACAAAGGATGAGTTATCTGCCTTCCCCTTAGGTGATGAGTCACTCCTATGAGACATCGTAATGTGCTGCAAAAAAAAAATGTTAGTGGAAAACCTCACACACTCCTTTACGTGTTTACTCTTGAAGAATGGCACTCCACTTCGTATTTCACTCTTAATTGGCTATTTTTTTTTTTTTTTTTTATAATAGTCTCACACTCTCTTGCCTTTTACCTCAAGAGTTTTCCCATTCAAGTTATTTAAGAACTAATTAAACTCAATCAAGACAATGCAACCTTGTTTTATCCCAACTAGTAATTAGGTCCAAGAAACAAGAACAAGAACAAGAGTCAGAACCAGAACAAGAACAAGAAGAAGGGAATGAAAACGAATGAAAGAGTAACTATAATGATGTATGTAGCCCCGTTGATGATAAGGCTCATAAAAAATTTTCGGATTTTTTTTTTTGGATTTTTTTTTTTTTTTTCCAGCAACTGATTTGATCACAATCAAACGAATAAGCAATTGACAAAACCTGAACAATAACTCAAAAACCCTAGAATAAGAGATTTGAGCCAACACAAACTCTAGAACAAGAAGTTTCAGCCAACACAAACTCTTGAATAAGAGGTTTCAGCCAACACAAACACTAGAACAATGCAATTCGGCAGCCACCTTCCTTTTTTTTTTTTTTTTTTTTTGTAACCCTAGAACAATGAAGCCCTAGAATCAAATACGCAAGAAACAAAAGATAAAATTAGACCTGATTGGAAACCTTGCTCTGATACCAAATGATATGAATCCGCAGGAATGGAATTCCTTGAACCCACAATCAGTTTGAAAACTCACCCAAGAAAGCCAAGATCAAGTCAATGTATGGAGAATCTAGACCCACTGAGAACTCGTTTCAAGAACCTAGATTATATTAAAATCTAGACCCGTTGAAGAACCTGCTTCAAGAACCCAAATTACAAGGAGGAACACCACAAAGGTTGTGATTTACCTTTGATAAGTTCAAAAGTTCAATCAAGAATAAGAGGAGAAAACTCAACTCACAATAAAAATTCAATATATTGTCTGCCTTCAAATGAGGCTACAAAGAGTATTTAAACTAAAAACCTAATTAAAACCTTAAACAAAATAAAACCCATTCTTCCAAAAATACCCCTGGATGAACAGTGCCACGCTACAGTAATTCGGCTACAAGGCCTTCCTCAAGCCCACTTATTCTAAACTAATAAAATAAATCTTTTAATAAATTGAAAGCCTTGAATAGCAATAGGCCCAAACTTCCCTAAGTCATGTCTTCCACAGCTTGTATCAAGTGGATCAAAATTGGTTCTCCTTCTTTCAAACCCACTTTGATTGTTGGGCTCTTGCTAGCTTCATCCCAAGTGGATTGCACCAATCCTTGCATTGCTTCCTTGATCTTCTTGGCTCTTGATCTTGTAATTGGCCCATCTGGAACTTGCAAAGGATCTTTAAGGCTAGGCCCACCTTGGTTCCCATCATCTTCTTTCTTTATCAAGTGAGAAACATTTTAGAAAATCATGTTATTTAAATGTCAAACCATTCTCCTAAGATCATCAAATTCTTGTAACCAAATTTTCTTCTTGTTGCATGCATCATGAAATTGGATCTTTGAATTTTCTATATTCTTCTTCTTTATGCTTCTATTGATGAGCAATAATCTTCACATGAATTATATGAAATCAATCACATTAACATTTGCAAAGATTTTTCTTCAAAGGAATTCTTTTAAGTGCAACTTGAAAAGACTTTTAAAATTTTCTGAAAAGCAATTTTCCAAAAACATTAAGCACAAATTCTTCTTTTTGGCTTTGAAACACACCGTGCTATCCCTAGAGTTCAATGATTGAAGTAGAATTGATTTAGA
This sequence comes from Fagus sylvatica, assembly GCA_907173295.1. Taxonomy (NCBI): domain Eukaryota; kingdom Viridiplantae; phylum Streptophyta; class Magnoliopsida; order Fagales; family Fagaceae; genus Fagus; species Fagus sylvatica. The sequence continues at coordinate 15,290,633 of OU015766.1, read as the reverse complement.
CCTTGAGTCTTTTGCATTTATGTATGTGGGAACACTTATTTACCCAAGTTATTTTCATTCATGATCTTTATCTTTCTGATTTTTCTTTTTATCACCCTTGCCTTGGGATAGCCAACAATTCATCATGACTCATAGGAAAATCAATCAAGTGAGCCAAAAGAAGTTACGAGTATGATCGAATTTAGACACATCAGTATATCTAGAGTAAAATGAAGCATTTGAAAATGTTCAAGTGAATGGTTAGGAAACAAGGGATTGCTTCGACCTAGAAGAATTTGTGTTTGACAGGATTTTAATGAATGATTGACAAACAAGGGATTGCTTCGACCCAGAAGAATTTGTTTTTGACAGGATTTGAATGAATGATTGACAAACAAGGGATCGCTTCGACTCAGATGACTTCATGTGTCAACATGTCTTCTATTTGAATTAACCTCATATGAATTTTCTAATTTTCTCATTGGTTACCTAGAATAAGAAACCTAGAACTCAACTGTCATTCGTAGACCAAATCGTCAGCTTTGACCGACCATGCATGTCTTCTTCTCATTCCAGATCTTCTTGTGTCCTCAATTGTCAATCTTGTCATACCCCTAGGGTTATGAAAATTGCTCTACATAGCTTAGCCCTTTGATGGCGTAGTCATTCTTCACTTCGTGGTCACCCCTAGTTTGGAGTTGAGCTTGTCTTCTTCCTTTTCATTACTATTTCTTCATCTCTTCTACTTGCAATCTCTTTCTAGGTCACCGCTAGTTTATGGCTAATTCCATGTCTTCCTTGCACTTTCTTCTGTTTTGCTTAGATCACCCTTCTTGAATTTATCCTCATTTGCTTCTTTATTCTTTTTATTTGCCCTAACTTTTGCCTAGGCTACCCTTGCGGGTTTCCACCTACCAGGCCCTTTTATCTTCTTTTTGTCAATATTTCTTTCTTTGCACACTAAGGTGGACTGATTAAAGTTTGTTAGGCTAAACAATTTTGACTGATCAGAGAGGTCTTTATTATGGACCGAAACGAGGCTTAGGTTTCTAAGGCTTAAGAAAGAAAGGATATTTAAAGGCTCAAAATTTATTTCATTGTCAAGGTGTCCTAATTGCCAAGGATTACTTCTCATCTTATTATTCTTGTATTCTTCTTTTCCTTTTTCAACTCCTTCCTTGATTTTTTCACTTTCATCATTTTTTTTTTCTTTACATACCTCTAGTGTATTTTCTTTTCCAAATGCTCTTCACATTTTCTTTTCATTTCAAAGCACACCTCTAGTGTAGGGTGAAAACATAAAAAATTATTACCCCTAGTATGAGCAATCTAGAATAGTATTTTTTTTTTTTCCAGAGTATGCCCCCAGTGTAGGAGTTAATCCTTGGCAAGGGTATATGAAGAAAATTAATTTTCAGGTTCAAAGGGTTAACAATGGGAGATAATTTTCTCGAGAAAACAAAGGTAGTAGAAATGATGGCCTTTCATCTTCTCAGCCTTAACTGCTTAGCCTTTCCAAATTTAGGTTAGTCATAATACCTTATTGAGTGTTCATACTTGTAATGAGTTGCAAGTCATTCCTTCAGTTGTCATCATCCTCATCATCTCCACTTCTCGCATTGAGTGATATCCACAAAATTCACCATTTTCTTTTTCTCTTCTCATCATCATTTTTTCTTCTTCTTGTAATTAGATGAACTAAGACAAGCTTGTCTATTAGTCTCTTATTTAGATCAACCAATGATGTTAAGTTAGGATTTACCCATTCTGAGATTAATTTAAAAGATGGCACATAACAGACAGAGGTTTGGAAATTCAGAATTTTTATTAAAGATGAAGCAACAGATTGTTCAAAGCAAACTGATTCGATACAACGAAAGAATAAGACTCAACAGTTTGACTCAAAGACAATTGACCCATCGGACAAACAAAAACAACTAGATGAAGAAAGATTGCTTCAATACATAAAACAAAGAATAAAAAATTGGCATGTCCTTTGGCAAGGGTGTTCACATGGTTCAAATCTCTTAAGCACATCCGCTTATCACGACATCCTTTGCTTCTCTCGTTGGCTGGATGATCACATTCTGGTGTATCAAGTCTTGGATCTCATGCTTCAGTTGAATACATTCATTAGTATTGTGCCCCGTCTTCTGGTGGAAATGACAATACAAGCTCGTGTCCCAATTCTTTGGAAGCAAATTTGGGTATGGAGTTGGATCCACTGGCTTGAGATGCCTCTCTTGCACATGTGATCAAAGATCTCGGATATAGGAGCACCCAATGGATCGAAGTGCCTTCTAAGTTTAGGTGCCTGTTTGGGTTGGCCACCATATTAGGTCTGATGCTGCTTCTAATATTGGCATGGGCCTTGTTATTGATTTGGAGGAACAACATTGATGTTGGTTTCAATTCTGACACTATGAATGGTGTCTTCAATCCTGTTGTTGTATGGTTGCTCGAAATCCATGATGGGTGAGACACACACCTTATTAGGCAATAGATTCTTCATCTCAACATTCATCTGATCCTTCTCAGCAAGTGGGTTCATCTTCTTTGTAGCTTTTGCCCTCCATCTAGCTTGGAATTCTGGAAACGTCTCATTGTCGTTTTGTTGCATAGTCTCCAAATCTTTGAACGTGACGTCAACCATGGTATTATATGCAAACTGCTTCATGAACAAGTTTATAAGTTCCTTCCAGACTTTGATCTTCTCTGCATCCAAAGTGTAATACCATTCTGTTGCAATTCCAGATAATGACAGTGGGAAAGCATATAACATTTGTTGCTCGTTTAACCCTTCCATCTTAACGAAGCTTAGATACTGGAGTAGATGTTGCTTAGGGTCTTCAATGCCCGTGAACCTATCAGTTTTTGGTATGGAAAACTTGGATGGCAATTGGATGATTGGTTCAAATGCGATACCTCCCATAGAGAAGAGATAGTCATTTATTCCTTGAGACTTCATGTGAGCTGTATGTATTCGGCCCACCTTCTTTTTCAACTCTTCTGCTTCAACAGTGGTTTTGTCAAAGTACATGATCTTTTCTTCTTTACCCATGTCTAGGTCATTCTGAATATTCTCTTCTTCAGTTATTGGCAGCTTCTGGTGGATCTCTTCGAGCCTTTGCATCCTTGAGATCATATCTTTCATAAATCCTTCTATGAGTGTGAACATCTCGTTCATAGTGATGCTATTCTCAACCATTGTTTCCTTTGAGACTTCTTAAACAGTTGAAGATTGAAATCGCGAGATTCTGGGATGTGTTTATAAGAGACTTAAGATGCTATTACGCCTGAAACGAAATTAAGTTGAATAAATATGAGTTCCCATTCTTTTTTAGACCCAAGGTTTTAATCAACTCTTCTTATTTGTGAACTTAAGAAATAGCATGAGCCATGTTAACCTTTTCAAGATAGATGTTCTTCCAATTGTTTAAGCCCAATAACATTCTTGCACATCTTAAATTATTCCTCATTTGAATCCAAACCTGAAATCCTTTTCTTGAAAAGCAAATAAACATTTTTTTTTTCGAAAACATTTTTTTGAAAAGCAAACAATTCTTCCTTTTGAAAACTTTTTTTTTTTAATTTATTTTTCTTTTGAAAACATTTTTTTTTAAAAGCAAACAATTCTTCTTTTTGAAATCATTTTATTTTTCTTTTCAAAAGCAATGCATTCTTCTTTTTGAAAACATTATTTTTTTTGAAAAGCAAACAATTCTTCTTTTTGAAAACAAAACTTTCCAAGGCATTTTTCTTTTCAAAATTTCTTCCTCCAAGTTTTTTTTTTTTAAAAAAGATTTTCAATTCTTTCTTCAAAACTTTTTCAATTTCTTTTCTTTTACTCTTTCAAGACTTTCTCAATTGTTTTTAACTTCCAAAACTCCTTTAAATTTCAACCTCTTTTTTTAAAAATGCTTTCAATTTTTGATCTCCAAAACTCTTTTCTCTCTTTTTTTTTTCTTCAAAAATTATTATCTTTCTTTTCAAAAACAATTTTGTTTGACTCACTCCATCTTTTTCTTTTGAGCAATTTTTCTTTTCAAATTTTGTTTTAGAGCTTCTTTAGTTTTTTTTTTTTTCCAAAACCTTTCAAACTTTTTTTTTTTCAAACACAAATATTTTTTCTTCAAAATTGTTTTTTAAAAACTCTCTTTTTTTTTTTTTTTTTCTTCTTAAAAAACGTTTTCAAATTTTTCTTCTCCAAAAACACTTTCAATTTTCCAAAAACCCTTTTTTTTTTTTTTTCAAAAATTTTTTTTTTTTTTTTTCATTTGGAAATTTTACAATTTTTTGTTCAAAAATTTTTTTTTTTTCAAAAACATTTTCCTTTTCTTTTTCTTTTTGTTTTTTAAAAAACTTTTTTTTGTTCTTTTAAAAACTTTTTCAACTTTTTTTCTTTTGAACTAATGCAAAAAGACCTTTAAAAATGCATGAGATTTTATTTTATTTTTTTTTTTATTAAGCAAACAAACAAATAAGCACACACATGCAATTGGACAACATTACAGATCTTGGAGCTAGGGTTCATTTAGTGTTGGTGGCTTAATTTTGGGTTCCGTCCTTATCACTCGGAAATGGTCTCTCATTCCAACAAGAGCGTCTCTTCTAGTATGTAAACACACTTGCTCAAAGACCGATCCTTAACTTTGCAACAAACCCATCCTAGGCAAGGTACAGAGGCCGTGAGGTGACAATACCAACCCTACATTCTGCAAAATGATTGGAACTTAGGATTGGCAAATTTGGTACCATCAGGTATCTTAAGTTAAAAAGTGTGCGCTTGTGTGCATTTATATTCATAAAATAAACAATTTCAAGAATAATCAAGTAATAGAAGAAGTTAAGCTTCTCTTGTCCCTAGTGGAGTCACCACTGTGAGATGCCGCGTTGGTCACCTCTTCTTCTTTGGGGGTCATTCGTATTCTCAAACCTTTTTAGGGTTAGGAATAGAGAAACAAGGATTTGTCACATGGTTTATTGGTCCAAGAACCATAAATATGACTTTATACACAAAAGGACTAATCTTGAGTTAGGTCTGGAGCTAAGGTATGTCTTGAGAAGGTGTTAGGCACCCAAGAACGCTTAACCTAATGGTTGGCCTTCCTCTATATTACTTGATATTTTTGAAAAGAGTTTATTAAAGAATCTCTAACAAGCAAAAACACTTAAACCTAATTCTAACACAATCAAGAGACAAACAAAGCCTGGCATAATGTTCATATTGAATTTGAAGAAGGAATCTCACCTTGAATCCAGCTATCTCCAAGTCATAGGGTTTATCCCCATAACAACATAGGTTGTAATTCTAACCTAGAACACATGGCAATATAGGGAACTATTCTAGTAAACAAGCAAACATGACATAACTCATTGGAGCGTGATTAAACATGTAAGACAATGTAAAGATTTAGTTATTCTAACTAAACCTAAAAAACAATGTAACAATCAAACATTCATGAAGGTTGGTATGGCCTATTGAGGAGATCCATACCTACCCTCTAAAGAACTTGTTGCATGCTAGCAATTTACCGGTCTCTCAGACTTGATCTCTATGACGAGGTTTGTATGTTGATCTTCAACTAGAAAGGCTTTGAACGCCTAGGTTTGTGATTGGAGTTTCGTGAGAAAGGGGTTATCCTTCTAGTACTTCAACTAGAGAATAACTACTTGCTCAAGAATTCTTCCTCACTACCTTCTTCTAGGTAGGGCTGCGCTCCTCTAAGACTACTTCTTCTCTCTTCTACTCTAAGCTTCTCCTTCAATAGAGCTTCACTACTTTAGGACTACTTCTTCCTACTTCTCTTATTTACTATACCAGTGTTTCTTGGATTTTAGTTTTATGGGAGACCTCCGGGATGATTTGTTTTGAGGTATGGGGCTCATTTTTAGTAATAAAAGGGCAGGGTTTTGAAGAGGGGTAAATGCCTTTCTTAGGAAATTTAGTCTATGAAAAGATTTACCTAGTGGTGTCGACACCGGCGGAAAATCTTCTCTTCTTTATTCTTTAAAGTATTTCTTTTTATTTTCCTAGATACCGACCCCCATTTGGCGAGTGTTGTGTGTGTTCCTCTATCTCTTTTCCGTTTCGAGATACGAGTTGTGTGTGTGTGGGAACTTGTGTACGTGTGTGCGTGTGAGCACAAATTTGGAGTCGCCACCAATCATGGGAAATTTTAAGGTGTGATTGGGCACCTATGTCTAATAGATTTTACCCTATTTAGACATCTACAACTAAATGGTCTTGAACCAGAGATAGGTTCGGGGGTTTGCTTATGCGTGGGGAAGGTGTTAGGCACCCCACGACATCCGTTTAAGAAAACGGTTACCTCCTTCCTAATGTTTTCTTTATTTGCTAAGCCTAAGTTTGTTGGTTTTTATTATGTACAAATGTCCCGATTTCCGTCGTACGATATACCAAAAATGGCAAACGTAATATGACTTCGTTCGGTTTTGATTAGACTCTTTATTTCACCATCCCTTTTATCTTTGTATCTTTTAAATTTCCGGGCATTTCGGTGGTAGGATATACTTGAAATCCTAACACCTAGTGCCGGGACAAACAATTAATGTTTTTGGTGCCATATTCGGGATCTCTTTACCCTTGATTTCCAAGAGTAAAGCGGTCCGTCAAATGGCGGGGTTTTGGATGATTAATTCACACTTTGGGGAATTTTAGACCATGATCCTATGGGAGTTAGAACGTGTAGAATCCCTTACACGAAAGCACGTACCAGCCACGCCCCCGTGTAAAGGACTCATACCTTCGTTTCTAACGCCCACATTACCATGTTTACTCTTTTTAAAGTTTTCATGGCAAAGTGTATTTTAATCACATTTTTATATCAAAGCAATAAACAATCAAGCAAGTATCAAGATGGTAAAATGGCAAAATATCCAAGCAAAATAGTCATGGCATAATCGCAACACATATATCATGAAATGAATGAAGATGACAAATATGGGTCGGCATGAATATAATGCTTAATGCAAAGTGCAATTTATTATGACACAAGAATTTTTAAGGAAAGGGTCAAGACCTCGTGGGGTCGGGATTCGATGCTATTGAAAGACTTACTCGGATCCCGACACCACCATAGGATTTACATGAATAAACAAAACAATCTAAAAAGAGGGTTTCAATGCCTTTTCGGGCTTACACGGAGGGTAGGTGCTATTGAAAGACTTATCCAAACCTCCGACGCCAAATAGGACTTATATGGTGAAAATCTATTTGAAAATGGGGTTTCAATGCCTTTTCGGGCTTACACGAAGGGTTGGTGCTATTGAAAGACTTATCCAAACCTTCGACGCCAAATAGGACTTAAATGAGAAAATCTATTTGAAAATGGGGTTTCAATGCCTTTTCGGGCTTACACGAAGGGTTGGTGCTATTGAAAGACTTATCCAAACCTTCGACGCCAAATAGGACTTATAATGAGAAAATCTATTTTGAAAATGGGGTTTCAATGCCTTTTCGGGCTTACACGAAGGGTTGGTGCTATTGAAAGACTTATCCAAACCTTCGACGCCAAATAGGACTTAAATGAGAAAATCTATTTGAAAATGGGGTTTCAATGCCTTTTCGGGCTTACACGAAGGGTTGGTGCTATTGAAAGACTTATCCAAACCTTCGACGCCAAATAGGACTTATATGAGAAAATCTATTTGAAAATGGGTTTGCAATTTACGGGTCCAACGCCTCATGGATTTACATGGGGTTTAGTGCTATTGAAAGACTTACCTAAAACCGCCAATACCGTTTGGTATTTTCATGCCCAAATCAAAATAATGCAATATGAACAATATTTACAACAACGTAGTAAATAATGTAAATAACCGGGTTTGGAAAAGAGTATTTTCGTGGGTCCAACACCGTATGGATTTACATGGGGTTTAGTGCTATTGAAAGACTTACCTAAAACCACCAATACCGTATTGGTATTTTCATGCCCAAATCAAAATAATGACGGATAAATCAATATTTACAACGTAGTAAAAATGGCAAGAAATTTAGAGCATAACGGGAAGCAATAAATTAATGGAATTTACAAGGAGGGATTTTGTGGGTCCAATGCCTATGGGAATTACGTGGTGGTTAATGCCTCTTTGAGGTCTTACATAGTCCACCACGACCAATCGGGATTATCACGCCCAAATCACAAAGGGAAAAGGGGAGAAATGACAATATTCACAATATAATACGCACAACGTAGTAAATGTAAATAAAGCGATAAATGACAATATTTAAACATGGGGATTTTTAATGGGTCCAATGCCTATGGAATTACATGGTGGTTAAAGCCTCTTTGAGGTCTTACATAGTCCACCACGACCAATCGGGATTATCACGCCCAAATCACAAAGGAAAAAATGGGAAAATGACAATATTCACAATATAATATTTACAACGTAGTAAATGTAAATAAAGCGATAAATGACAATATTTAACACATGGGGATGTATTTTTCGGGTCAAATACCTCGTAGGCTAACAAGGTTGTTACGGCCTCGTTAGAGGTCTTACGCAACTGAGCCAAAGCTACTCAATATTTGCCGTACTAAAACACGAGGAAACCGGTGTATTTTTCGGGTCAAGACCTCGTGGGCTAACATGGTTGTCACGGCCTTTGTTAGAGGACTTACGCGAGCCGCCAAAGCCACTCAATATTGCCGTACTAAAACACACCGGGGGAGGGGGGGGAATCACAACAAATATATATTCACAAGTGCGTATAAAATGTAAATAAAGCGATAAATGACTAGAAATGTAAAGAAAGCGATAAAGCGATGAAATAAATGACTAGAAAATGTAAAGAAAGCGATAAATGACTAGAAATGTAAATAAAGACAAGGAAATGTAAATAAAGACAAATAAATGAAAATGTAAAAATGTAAATAAAGCAAAATAAATAAATAAAGCAATAAATAGACTAGAAAAATAAATAAAGCAATAAATAGACTAGAAAAATAAATAAAGCAATAAATAGACTATAAATGAAAGAGAAAGAGAGAGAGGGGGAGGATGAGGAGAGGTTAGAGAGAGAGGCACCTAAGTAGAAGCCTCTCACCCTAAAAACTCCCCAAAAACCCCTAAAGAAAGAGAGAGAGAGAAAGAGCTTAGAGAGAGAGAGAGGGGGGAAGATGAGGAGAGGTTAGAGAGAGAAGCACCTAATAGATGCTTCTCACTCTAAAAACTCCCCAAAAACCCCCCTAAAGAAAAACCCCAAACCCCAAACCCCTATTCTCTGCCTAAAAACTACCTAAAACTAACTAAGAAACTCAAAAAACGCTCTAAGCTTCGGACCCAGCGCTGAGGGGGGGGGGTCGCATTTTATAGCGGATTTGCACGCCTCGCGCAGCGTCCATCACGCGCCGCGCGGTATGGTCTGCCGCGCGTAGTTCTTTTTTGACCCGATTTTCGAAGGGCAGTTTTGGAGGTCTTCTGGAACTCAAAATGGGTCATGCAGCATATCGTCGGAAAGCTCTCGACGTCCTCTTTCCAACGGATAAAAAGTTTGCATGAATCGGAGTTCGGACGAGAAAGTTATGGCTCCCGGAAGTCGGGGTCGTCTGGAGCTGTTTTTTCGTGCACTTTTCCGGCGAAGATTCCGGTCAAACGGGGGATGCTACCGGCGAACCGAGAGTTCCACGTCGTAGCTGGAGTCGTTATCTTTCCAACGCACCCGGGCTCTTTCCAACTCTGCGCGCGAAGGCGGCTGTCCGGGAGGAAAAATGCGTTTTTGCGCGTTTTTCCGTCCCAGTTGAGACCTAGCTCCCGATGTCAGATTTTCCAAAGCTTGCAGCAAGGTTCCGGATTCCGGTTTGGAGGAGATATGGTTCCCGGTGTTTTTGGTCCGTTTGAAGTTTTCCGATCATTCTTGGCGATCCGAGAGTTCCACGTCGTGCATGGATGTGTCTTCTTTCCAACGCACCCGGGCTCGCGGATCAACTTGTTGCGAGTCAGGAAGACTCTGCGCGCAAGCGTGGCAACGTCGGTGGGAAAATTCCGGAAATTTCAGCACAGCCTTATTTCGTCGGCCTGTTTTCACGCGCGTGGTAGACGTAGCTCCCGATGTCGGATTTCGACGATCTTGGTATCGTCGGAAAGCTTGCGCTACCTACTTTTCAACGGTACAGGCCTTGCACAGAGGCGAGCTTGGGTTCGCAAGATATGATCTTGCGAACAGGAGGCCGTCGGAATGTTCCTTATGCCAAGGGGTCATCTTCTGACTGAGATTCCGGCTTGACCGGAGGAGCTCTTGACGATCCGAAAGTTGCGTGTGGTAGCTGAAGTGAACCTCTTGCCTAAGGGTCTTGGCTCGCGGACCAAGTTGCAGCGGGTCGGAGAGAATCTTTGCGCAAACGTTGCCTCCCAAATAGGCTGTTTTGTCAACAACACTTAGCAAAATTTGGCTAAGTGTTGGACCGTTTTTTCACAGTTTTGACCATAACTCCCTCGTTTCTCGTCCGTTTTTGGCCCGTAAAGTGTCGAATCGAAGCTCTCATCACGTTCTTCAGAATGGTCAAGGAGCGGTCAGTTCGATTCAGTTTTTGGTCTGGTCAACGGTCCGGTCAAACCTTGGTCAAACTTGGTCAACCTTGGTCAAACCTGGTCGAATTTGGTCAAAGCTCTCCAAACTCTTGGAAATGTATCCCGGACTACATTTCGAGGGTTTCTGGGCGGTGGGTCCTGGGCTGGGCACGGTGGGTCCTAGTCGGGTTGGAAACGGCTCGGTCAAACCTCGGTCAAACTTTGGTCAACCCTAGTCAAACTTGGTCAACCCTAGTCAAACTTGGTCAAACCTTGGGAAATGTGTCCCGGACCTTCTTTTTGGGAGTATTTGAGGTGATGAGCCCTCGTCGGAACAGGCCGACTTGGTTCGGGCTGCCTCGTTTTGCGTGCCGACACCCGAGAAAATCCCGGGGGTAAAAATGGGGTTATGACAACTGGCGCACGCCTCTTCACTACAGATGTGTGCCACATTTAATGGGGCGCACACCTCTTAGGTTAAAAGGTAGCTTCTCGAACTTGTTTTCTAGAACTCTCCAGGTGGTTTTCAACACACATTCACCTTATGAGAGATTTTAAATTAGCATCACTGAGTCCGGGGACCATGAGTATCAACCGGTACAAATTGGGTGTCTACATTAGGCATTATTAATCTTCATGCTCCAACTTAAGGGGGAGTGTTGGAGGAACTTGAATTTATATTTCCTCCTATTTAGGGATAACCCATATCAACATAGAAGTCTAGTGTGGATTAGATATTTGAATTAGATATTTGAATCAGTTGCTATCTCTTCGCATCTTATCCTTTGTATCTATCCTTTTGTATTTTGAATTTTGTATTTTGTATTTTTGAACCTTCTGTAATCTGTCATGGTTCCTTTGTAAGTTTGTATAAATAATATTAATATACAAAGGCTAAGAACAAGCCTGACATAATATTTTACAAGGTGGTTTGGTAGGGCTTGGGGCTTGGCAAGAGAAAAGGTCATTGAAGTCGGCTTTCAAAACCTAAAGGTCCCACCAAGTCTCGGGCCACATGAAAAATAAAGGGTGGCGGTGACCGGCTTGGCAGAGATGAGAGTGAGAAAGAGAGAAAGAGAGAGGGAGAGGGAATACAGTGCATCAGTAAATTAGTATTTGGTCTTCGACCCCCTCAGTCACTACAAATGCCCTCAATCAGTGGCTTCGAAAAAAAGGTGAGATGAAGGCTTCGTTTTTTTCATTGTAAAATATTTTCCGGAAAATAATTTCAGTATTTACAGGTGTTTGTTTTGTAGTAAAATGCTAGTCAAGTTGAAAATATTTTTTGTTGACTAGAAAACCCAATATAAAAATACGAAAAACAGTTTACGCCCAAATATTTCGTAAACCAGTTTCCAAAAGCTCGCGCACAACACACACACACACACACCCCCCCTCTCGTTCTCTCTCTCTCTCTCTCTCTCTCGTATAACACCCCCCCCCCTTCGTCTCTCTCGCACAGCACACATACCCCTCTCTCATCTCCTCACATAGCACACACACACCCCCTAGGTGTTGGCAATCTCGCGATTGATCGAAGAGATCTCCACCAACTTGGACCCATCTCCCTCTAGACGCACCCATTGCCACCATCTCCTAATCGAAAGAGATCTCCTGGTCTTTGCAACCTCTCATTGCAGATTCTATAGTGGTTGCTACCGATCTAGTCATTCTTAATGGTTCGATTTTGTTCTTGAATGTGGTATGTGTAAATTTGTTTTTGTTTGATTTTTCTTGTTAAGGGATTTGTGGGTTTGTTTGTTCTTGATCTATGCTTGGCCGAGTATGAGTATTTTTTTGTTCTGCCAACATATCTAATGCTCACAGTTGTTGCAGTGGCGTGGGGTCGCAATCGCCGATCGAATATGGGATTTGTATTTTGTTAATTTGTTTTTTGTTTCTTGGGAGCCAATCAGGTCGTAGAAACTGATTGTTCCCTAAAAAATTGTTCTTAAGACATCTGCAAATCACTTGGCTAATCTGACACTGTAGTCCCATAGAATTACCTATAAAGGTGTCATACACACACACACACACACACACACACACACACAAAATGTGGGTATTATACCGTTGTGTGCTAAAAGATTTAGATGGAATGACCAGGTTGACTCATCTATATTTTATATGTGTATTTTTTAAATTTGTTTTTTGTTTTGTGGGAGCCAATTAAGTGTTAGAAACTGATTGTTCCCTAAAAAATTATTCTTAAATCACTTGGCCAATTCGACATTGTAGTCTCATAGAATTACCTATAAAGGTATCACACACACACACGCAAAATATGGGTATTATAGAATTACCCGTTGTGTGCTAAAAGATTTAGATGGAATGACTAGATTGATTCATCTATATTTTATATTTTATATATAAAAGCAGAGACAGAGTTTGAGGTTCTGCCAAGTGGCACACTTGAGGTTTTGCTAAGTATCCCACTTATGTGGCCTTCCGTCTTATCTTTTAATTAGTACCATGTGTCACTCTTTATTGAAAGGGAAATAACTATCATTAAATGTATCTTTCCTCCTAACCTAAGCATAGGTTTAAATTAATTGTGTTAATCAATGTATCATTTAATGCAAGTATTAACCAAGTTCAATGCATAGTTCATGGTGTGATGCCCCGCACCACCTAGCATTATAAATTAATTATATTAATATTAAGTTATAAAAGGATTATAGGTTCAATAATTTACATGTAGGGCACTTTGTTCATTACACTTAAATTAGTGGCCAATGGAAATTTGCCATGTGCCCCTATCTTTGAATTGTATCACATGCTAGATAACATGTGTGATTCATTAAACCAAAACCCCATAGCCCATTGACCCCATAGTTGATCGGCCCTATAAACACAATTTTACCCCCACCCCTCCTAACATTATCTTCATTTCCCTCATTCTCTAACATAGACAAAACAAAAACTCTCATTTCTCTCCCTCTTGACCCACGGGTCTAGCAGCCCCTAGAGAGAATCTCCCTTGTGTTCTCTCAAGTCTTCTTCCACAAGGTCATGCTAGAGTGAGCCTAGCACCTCTTCCATCAAGAAATCATAAGTTAGGTAAGAGTTTATGATTTTAGTCAAGTTTTGAAATGGGTATAGTTGAAATTGTTGGTTGATCTTCATGATTCTTACACTTTGAGGTTATGGGTTTGTAGAAATATGATTTTGGGTTAAGGAAAATGAATTTTTATGGACATGCATGTGGGATTTGAAGTGGTAGTTGCTGGAATTTTAGATTGAGCATGAGGTTTAGTGATTCCATGTTGGTGATGGATTACATTGATATTTGACTTGATTTGGTACTGCATGTGTTGGATTTAGGAGGATTGTTGGCTAATGGTTGATGGGGTTTAAGTTTCTAGAGGAAAATGCAACCTGTCTTTGCTTCCTGTAATGGACAGAAAGTTGCACGAAATTCTGGGAGTTTTCTAAAATAGGAATGAGGAAACGGTTTCCTCTAGGGTAATCTATCATATGTCTAGGTTATGTATATGAAATTTCATAGAAAAATATTGAGTTTTGATAATTATTTGTTATTTTACAAGAAAACTGTACAAATCTGTCAATTTGACAGATTCTGTGTTTGTCAGTTAGAAATTTCATAATAAATCCAATACTTGGAATTTGAGTGATTGGAATATGTTTCTGGAACCCTAGGATGCATATATTATTATGGAATTAACCCCATACAATTTTAGTAAATAAGGAATTGTGGGTACTGACTTAAAGTTACCTTTAAAACTGTGCTGGCAGATTTGAGTCTTCTGTCTTGGTTGAATTTTATAATTTTTTATAAAGCTCAAATAGAGCTGTAATTTTTTAGTAATGTACTAGACATATAATAGAACAAGTAATGAAATATCAAGAAAATTGGATAGTGAATGGATAGTTAAATTCACTGTTCAAATGGACTGCCCTTTAGTGGGACAGAACCTTTATTTCCTGAAAGAATGAGACTTTGAAAAATTTACTCTTGCAATTGGATGATTTATTTGAGTTGATATTTTTTGTGCAGGGCCAATTGCATGTTTATTGTCTAGGTGAATTTTATTATGCATTGATTTCATTTTTTAGTATTATAAGGAAAGTTATGAGCCATGTAACTACAGTTTCTGCATTAGTGCCTTAGAAACAATGTGTGATTGCTTGAAGTATGTTGTATTTGGTATTATAGTTATGAGGTTGGTTAGCCTTGGATGCTTTCAACATGTTGTTTGGGGTTTAGTAAGGGCTTAGTAAAGATTTGTTAAATTAAATTAAGCGAATTATGGTCATAAGTGTTGATTAGCCTATTATGAGCTAATGTTGGCATCAAGTTGAAACTAAGATTAAGTTAAAGTTAACTCCTATACTTGATTTAGGATAATCAAGGGAGGATAGGTGAAGTGATCTGCTTGAGACTCTTGGAATCCAGCTTTTGGATTGAGGTAAGGGAATGTGCCATAAAAATTTAATAGTCCATGTTTTAAGAATATATCTATATATGTTTTATCAATGCTTTCAGTAAACTTAGTTTGATACTTGTTTATAAAGAAAACGTGCATTGATTTAGAAACAGTTTTGAGTTGGTACAGTTAAGACAGATTTTAGAAGCAAGCTGTGGATATGCTATGAATTTTGGCTTAGTAAGGCAAGAGAGAGATTGAAAAAAATAAACAAGCATGATATGTTTTACGAACACCTAAAACAGTTTTGAGTGTGATGCCCTGTAGACTGACAACCCAAGGCCACGAGGGGATCGTATGCCCTAAAGACATGGCAGTAGAAAGGCCACGAGGGGTTTTATTCCCTGTAGATCGGCAACAAGTAAGGCCACGAGGGGTTGTATTCCCTAAAGATATGGTAACCCAGGCCACGAGGGGATCTTCGGATCTTTGTAGACTGGCAACCTAAGTCACGAGGGGATAGTTTCCCTGTAGACATGGCACCAGTAAGGTCACTAGGGGCAAAGTCTTAAAGATAAAGTACAGTTACATGTTCCATATAGTTTTTGCTATATTATGCAATGGTATGAGATAAGTTTTCTCTTCAGAACAGTTTAAGGGAACATGTTTTATTTACATATAAAGGAATCATGCTATATGTTCAGACTTCAAGAGTTATATTATGCCTTACAAGTTATCTGATATTATGTTCATCAGTATGAAACATATATGTTCAAGAAACTCATGAAATCATTGTAGCATGAATTGTTTATACGCAAGTCATATCCACAAAGATTATTTTGTTTATCATGCATTTATGCATACTGTTAAATCTTCATGTCACGCCTCCCTTGCTGAGCAAAGTGGGTTGCTTAGATTGCAGGAACATCCTATAGTGCAGCCAAGAGTCTCAGCATGGAGGAGCAATTTTGTGGTATTTAGAACTAGTCTTAGATGTTTTGAGTTTTTGTGTATATAAAGCAGAATTAATGTATATGTTTAAATAATCTTCCACTGTATTAGTGTTATTATGTCCACATACTGATGTATTTTGTATAAACAGTTATAGATGCTCTGACTACTATCACTTCCTTTAGGTGGACTAGTATACTCATTCATTTTGTAAAGGAGTATGTTTATAGTATTGGGAGTTCCCAACTCAAGAAGAAGTTAAAGAATCAGGACGAGAGGAAAGAAAAGAAAGAAGAAAAATTTATATTCCTTTTAGTTGGTTCGTGTTGATATCAGGCACGGGCTTGGTATTAGCATTCCGGTTCAACTCCGAATCATATTACGGATTTTGGTCATGACACATGGTGCATGTAATATAGCATTTTGAAGGTAAGAAATTATATATATATATAATTTGTGTTAAATAATTTACATTTCCTAACTCTTTTTAATGGCATATATATTCATTTATATTTAATGCAAGTATTAACCAAGTACAATGCATAATTCTAGATACTTGGAATATAGCCTTTACATTTCCTAACTCTTTTTAATGGCATACATATTCATTACTATTTAATGCAAGTACTAACCAAGTACAATGCATTGTTCTAGATACTTGGAATATAGCACTTTCAAGGTAAGATATATATATATATAAAGAGTATTAATAAAGTAAATACATTTATTTCCATTTAATTCAAGTATTATCCAGGTATAATGCATGGTTCATGATGCTTAGAATATAGTATTTTCAAGATAAGAAATTACTTCCTCCCTCACCTATATATACTAGGCCATGACCCGCACATTGCGCGGTTATATATACATATGAACTATTTTTATTATATAAAATGTATTATATTTCAATATGGATTGTAAAAAAAATATATAAAACCAATTTAGAATTAAAAAAAAAAATTAAATTATTGAATATAACTCAAAACTGTGAAGATCAATATCAATTCCATAATTATACAAACTAAAAAAATAGATCAATATATTTTTACTCTTAATTTTTTTTTTTTATAAACCAATATATTTTTACTCTTATCAATATCTCATAAAATATTGAATATTCTAACATGTGCTACCAAGGAGAATGCACAAGAAAAATGTAAAAGCTTTCAACCCCAATCATTTATGACCATTGCAGTGAGGAGCGAGTGTCCATTACATTGTGAGTACCCCTAATAAAGCTCGATTAAGAGGTCTTTTCTTTGAGTCACAACCGCAAGCGTTGTCACTCCCACTAAAAGTAAAATCATAACAAATCCATAGTAAATTATAACCAACATCTTAGTCACAATCTGCTATGCAATCTAATTTTTAAAGCCCAACATAAACATCTAAAATAAAAAAAAATAAAAAAAGCACTTACTGTTGCATTCTGAAACAATTGGGCAAACAAATTTCTATTCAGGATTGGGGGTGAACAATTAAACCAAAGTTTCAAAATAAAATCAATCTAAAAAAAATGTTAGAGAGAGAGGAAAAGAGATGTACCTTGTTGGTGAGCGAAAGTACGCAGTGTGTGTAAAGAAATTACTTGTTAGAATATAAATATATAATGTAATTGATGTGGGAGATGAAAGGTGAGTAGGTAGTTTAAGGGTTATCCTATATTCCTATGGTTACATAACAAATAAAAGAAAGGGGAACTAAAAAGTCAGTTGAGAAAACGATTAGTTTTTTTTTTTTTAATTATTATTTGGTCGGAAGAAGAAAACAATCAGCTCCAAAAGGTGGTGTATGGAAAGATTTTGTTTAATGAGAAAAACAATATTAACTGAGAATAATGAAACCAAAAAAAATGTAAAATTTAATTCAGTGCACATCTAATGCAATCTATTTATGGATAATTGGTATTTTAGTTCCAAAACGACGTCGTTTTGGAGCTACTATGGATGTTTAATGCAAAAAACAATAATTGTACTGGTAATTTATGGAAAAATTTTGTTTAATGCAAAAAAAAAAAAAAAATAATTAGAATAATGTAACCGAAACAAATGGTAATATTTAATTGAGTGCACATTTAAGTATTTATGGATTTGAGGTGTGTGAATTTATGACTTTAAAAGAGTTAATAGCATTTAAGGCCAATAGCACGATTATTGGTTAAATTATAAAAGAAAAAAGATAACAAATAACAATAATTAATGCACTATTACTAATTTACTAATTACTCGTAGATTGAGGTGTGTGAATTTATGACTTTATGCATTAATAGTCAATTAGTCATTGTAAATGCCTTAAAAAATATATATTCATTTTAGAAGTTGTATACTTATGGCAAGAAATAATATGTATCAAATAATTTGATGAGGATGATGAGTTTTTATTTATTTATTTATTTTCCACTGACACGAAACGACGTCGTTTTGGAATAATAAACTAAACACATATAATCTAAGCATGTTTCCTTTTTTTTTTCTTCCTTCATTGCAATCATGTCCCTTTTGAAGCCCCAAAAATGGAAAATTTAACTTTTTTTTTTCTTTTCGAAATATTAAATATGGGCATTTAATTGTAACTTGATTATTGGTATTAATGGTGTATTTTTTTAATTTTTTTCACTTAATGACACATGGCAAGTGCGTGGCGACATATTTTTTCACTTAAACTGCCACTATTAACACATATGCCACCTAAGATGCTAGGTGTCATATAGAAAACGTTGCCATATATGCCAAATGGCAGATATATGGAAACTTTTTCTACTTTCATATATTATATAGATCCTTAATTGTTAAGACCCCAACCATCCCACATCCGTGGGTATGCTTACCCTAGCCACTAAGGCACGGATTGGCTTAGCTTAACATTTGATTAAACATGTATTAGCTTATATTCATGATTAGTAAGGTCCAAGCTATTCAAGCTTGTACCTTGTTAGTTAATTAAGTGCATTGGGGGTCTAGTACATTCCTAGGCTTTAAACCCTTGTACTTAATTGTTAGAGATCCTAAGGTTGTACCTTGGTTGTGCATGAGAAATGCATGACCAACTCAGCCAATGAGAGGAGAGCATGAGCTTGGCCAATGAGAGGAATGCATGAGAAATGCATGACTTAGCTTGACCAATGAGAGGAGTGCATGTATTAGCCAATGAGAGGAGTGCATGTAGCTTGGCCAATGAGAGGAATGCATGAGAAATGCATGACTTAGCTTAACTAATGAGAGGAGTGCATGTAGCTCGGCCAATGAGAGGAGTGCATGCTCTATCTCGGCCAATGGGAGGAGTGCATGAGAAAGCCCATGCAATTCGTGTGGGTTATCTCTCCCACTCCTCCATTGTTGCCCATTATCCAAAAATTACTCCATTGTTACTCATAGAATTCTCTCTAGGAGATTATAGAATTAGTTGATAGAATTCATTAAGAATTAGGAGGTTTTCTTCATAAATCCAAGGGGATCCATCCTATCGGATTGGATTGTTCAAATTGTGTGTTGTTTGTGTGTGATTGTTGAGGGAGATTGAGGGTTTTAGAGAGACAAAGCAAGGGGATCCTTTCATTTGGTATCAGAGCTGATTACGAGCCATGGTGATTGAAACAAGAGGTGGAGCTCAAATCGGAGTTCTCAATGAGAAGGTCCAAGGGATTCAACAACAATTGGAGGAGCATTCCAATCAATTCGGGTTGATCAATGTGAAATTGGATCGAATGGAGAGCAATTTTGGTGAGCTCAAAACTACACTTTCTGGTTTTCAATCCATGATGGAGGAGAGGCTGCCCAAACCAGCCGAACTGAACCATCAAGCTCAAGCTGGTCAGAATGTTAACCAATCTTCAAGTTCAATTCGGGTGCAACCTAGTTTTGGTGAGCAATTGCCAACTACTCCTCCAAGCACTCATAGGCTTCCATTAGGGGCTGAGATGAGGAATGGCATGCCAATGAGACCTCCAAACCAGGACATTAGGCTCCAGCCCAATCAAACCCGAGCTGGAGTGCAAATGGGAGAAGGTATGGAAAATGGGCAAAATAGACCCATTTTGGGTGATTTTGGTGACCCGATTGAGGAGAGAAGGAATGTGGGAAACAATGCTAGGTTCATGCCTCAATTTCAAGGGCATTTTGATGCTCCTTATGAGGAACCTTGGCTAGGAATGAGGCAAGGAAGGCAGCAGGGGCAGCAAGGGCAGCAAGCACAGCTTGAGCCCATTTTGGGTGATTTTGGTGACCCGATTGAGGAGAGAAGGAATGTGGGGAACAATGCTAGGTTCATGCCTCCATTTCAAGGGCATTTTGATGCTCCTTATGAGGAACCTTGGCTAGGAAGGAGGCAAGGAAGGCAGCAAGGGCAGCAAGCACAGCCACAAAGGCATGCTAGTCAAGCTAGGGAACCAAGGAATGCTCCATGGCCTCAAGGTGATGTTGTAGAACCTTGGTATGATCATGGAGGGGGCAAAGGCAATTGGGGAAGAGTAAGGAACTATCAAGGACCTCAAGATAGAGATCCTTATGGAAAGAATCAAGATCCACTCCAAAGGCAACAAGGAAGGCAAGCAAGGGAGCCGAGAGCAATGGAGCTTGAATTTCCAAGATTCAAGGGAGGTGATCCTACTTCTTGGATGTTTAGAGCAATTCAATATTTTGAATATTATCAAGTCCATGATGCTTCAAAGGTAATGCATGCTTCTTACCATTTAGATGATGATGCATTGATATGGTTTCAAAGTTGTGAGCATGATTTAGGTTGTTGGGATAATTTTGCTAGAGCAATTCAACTTAGGTTTGGGCCTCCTAGCTATGATGATCCTATGGAGTTATTGATTAAACTAAAGCATGTTAATTCTATTGAGGAGTATAAGGGGCTGTTTGAGTCACTTAGCAATAGGATTAGGAATTTGTCAAGCATGCATAAACTAAATTGTTTCATGAGTGGGTTGAAAGATGAAGTGAGGTTGACAATCAAGATACAAGGGCCAAGAACCTTGGGTGAGGCCTATGCATTGACTAAAATTCAAGAGCAATACCTAGCTAATGTCAAGAGAAGCACAAGGCCTAGTTGTGAGGCAAACAAGGACAATTGGGAGCAACATAGTTCTCAACAAGTTGCTGCCCAATTTGGTCCCAAAGTTGCTGCCCAAATTGTTCCCAAAGTGGCTGCCCAAATTGATCCTAAAGTTACTGTCCAACTTGATCCTAAGGTGGCTGTCCAATTTGATCCTAAAGTTGCTGCCCAACTTAATCCTAAGGTGGCTGCCCAAATGGATCCTAAGGTTGTTGATCCTAAACCAACAAGTGCAAAGCCTACAATGACGGTGCAAAAGCTCACTCCCAAGCAAGTGTTAGAGAGAAGACGGAAAGGCCTATGCTACAATTGTGATGAGAGTTGGACTATGTGGC